>JAENHJ010000528.1:10525000-11097500 GCA_025330945.1 Mucuna pruriens
TTTAAAGAGCGTTTTAACCACATTTACTATTCCATTTTTGTTGTGCTTCTTTTACTTTTTGCTTTTTAGGTTTTCTCTCTGACTGTGTGAATGGGGGGAAAAGGAGGGAAGGGGCTTGTGGCCGGGAAAACTATGGCAGCAAACAAGGACAAAGACAAGGATAAGAAAAGGCCTGTCTCTCGTTCATCTCGTGCCGGGATCCAGGTAACCCACCTTCCCTTTTCCTTAGATTTTTTTTTTTTTGCCGTGAATTGCCGTAGTTCTCAACCGAAAACATCATGAATTGAACCAAATTTAACCAGGAATCATGCCCCCTCCTGTTGTTATATGTTGGATGCAATTTGTGTTCTTGCCATGGGTGTAGAAGGGTTGTTATTGATGCAAGGCTCTAATCTCAACCTTAAAGCAAGAACCTTTTGTTGTTTCTATCATGGATTCTCTATTGGTGGTAGTAATTACTCGGAATTGTACTAGATTATGTAAATTTCAGTTTTTTTTCAGAGAAATAATTATTTGTTTTATTTTTTTGTCAATTGATTGAGGGATTTTTAATTAATTTTATTTTGCAGACGCCTATTAGTTGAAGGGTCAAGAAAGTCTGAAACTTGATAGAATTTTGATTTGAGTCAGAATTATATTAAGATCTAAAGAATTTAGGATTCTTTGGAATTGTTTGATGCATATATTTGATAGTTATGGTTTTGTTGGATGTAGTTTCCAGTGGGACGTATCCACAGGCAGTTGAAGCAGAGGGTGCAGGCGAATGGACGTGTGGGGGCCACCGCTGCTGTGTACTTGGCGTCCATTCTGGAATATCTGACTGCTGAGGTTCTGGAGTTGGCTGGGAATGCGAGCAAAGATCTGAAGGTGAAGAGGATCACACCCAGGCACTTGCAACTCGCTATCAGGGGAGATGAAGAACTCGACACCCTAATCAAAGGGACCATTGCTGGTGGTGGCGTCATCCCTCACATTCACAAGTCCTTAATCAACAAAGCCGCTAAAGAATGATAATGATTCCCCCTCTTTGATTCTCCTTTTATGTGCCCCTTTTATCATTATTATGTAGTCTTAGTCTTGTTCCCTCATTTACTCTTTTAAGGACACAGATGTTAATGTTAGTGTGTACATGGTCATTCTCTCCGCCCTTTTAACTTGCCTGTTCTGCTACTCCTCCAATTGTAGTGCTGTTCCATTTTAAGACTCTGTTTTATCTTCGCTATCTCATTTTCTTGTTTTTACTTCCCTGAACCTCACTCATATTGCCTTGTTTTATTTTTTAATTGACCTTTGCCGTTTGCAATATAATTTAACGATAACTATTAGTGATTTAGTGGACTAGGAATATCAAATTATAAATGTTCTTCGCACTAAGTCATGCTAAATAGTGAACAAGTTTGCATAAGTGACCACGACGAGTAGCTCAAACTCTTTAAACAACATATAATAGGAAAAAGAAAAAATTTTAATGGGCTTAAATCGTCGCTATCCATAGATTTGTTTCCCCCATATTAAGAATGAAAGAAATAAAAAAAACTTAAATAGCTTAAATCCTTACAATTATTTTAAAATAAAAGAAAACTAGACAACTAAAATAAACAACTGATTCTTGACTTCACAAATTTAAATTTGACTACTATGTAATTCCTTCAACGGGCTATTGTGTTGTTTGAGCCCAAAGTTTTTTAATCAACTCGCTAAATACTTCTATTAACTTTGAATGAGTTATTATAAGACCAACCAGAATTTAAATTGGACTCAAATATGTCTATTTTCATATATTTAATGTGTTTTGATATACTTCCAGAGGCACATTTGATGTGATTTTTCATGTCTTACTTAAAGCAAGTAGTTTTAGCTTCTGCATTTTTTAGCCATTAGACGTGATAAACTGCGTTCACAACACATTCTCAAACACACGCTTATGCTATTGATTTTCTTATCCATCTCTCAGCAATCCCCCGAAAAACCACGTCCACGTATAATACCAACTAACTTGGATAGAGGCCTTTTTGTCTCAGTTTGTCACGTATATGTATACCATACATATATTTGAGTATTGAGTATATATACATTTATTTCAAAAGATTAAAATAAATAGTAATATGATGAAATTGATCTGAGAAAAAATTCAACTCAATACAAATGAGCCCAGCACTATAATATAAATCATAGAGCATATAAAAATATTGAAAATTCTAAAATCAATAATAAAAAAAAGTAGAATTGTAACATCTTGTTAATTAAATGTATTTAAATATATTTGACACGATACAAACATTTTGAATTATTTAACTTACACTCCAAACTATAATATATTTAGTTTAATAATATAATCAATATACGTCTACGCTGGCTCATTGGTGCCTGTATTCTCAAGCTTTTAGGATCGGTCTACATCTCCATTCCCCAGGCTTAGAGAGTTTGAACTATACAAACTGTGTATATTTTTACGTTGCATTCAGCATTTATTTAGGAAAATATATATTTTTGATCCTCTACTTTCTTTCGATAACTTAAGTCACCAGTCTCTTTATTTTCAACTAGATAATATACAAATTGAAATATTAATTTCGTCAACTTAAAAATATAAAGACTAAAATCAAATTTGACTTAAAATAGGGAATACAAACACATTTTTTTCCATTTTAATAAAAAGGTAAAAGAAAAGTTCATCCAGTACTAGTCACACGGCTCCGTATCATGCATTCATATTCTTTGTGATCTGTTTCACAGTTAGGAATAATGCTACACTGGTATGTTAGGTAATTAACAAAGAGTACTTTCAACTCCATACATCTTCATTTTTCAACAACATAAAAATGTGGTAACACGGTAAAGTCTAAATGTCTGTTTGTATGGGTTCATTCATAGAAATAAACATACCTCACTCTTTCTAATCTGGACGGTATCTAATTTTCAATTTTCAATTTTTATCTGTTAATTTTTTAATTAAAATAATCAAATTAACATTTCCTACCCAACTATTTAGGATGAATTTACGGATTCTTCTAAATTAAAACTATACACAATTTTATCACGTGAAATTTTGTGTTTATCTATCTTTCTATAAGCATCGGACAATGTGATTCTTACAGTGTCAGAAAAAATGATATTATGTATATAATATGAGGCGTAAGCCGACAGAAGAAAGCATCTAATATGGTAAATAACTGCGAAGGGAGGAATCTAGAGCACGAACTGTGTGTGAACATGCATTCAATTCATACACTCTGTGTTATTATATATATATATATATACGTGCCTCTCTCACCTCACCTTCCCCTGTTGACATTTTAAAACAACCATCATTCCCTATTAGTCTCTCACTCATAATATTCACAAATGGATGCAAATTGTTTTAGGCTGAACAAGAGTTCAGCACTATGTTCAACACACTGGAACCCCATCAAGCGCAAACCAGAAAATCCCTGTGTGGTTGCAATGCTCAGGAGGTCCTCAGACAACATTACGGGAGAAACAAGAAAAGCTAATGCCTACAACGACAACTTGTTTGATCGCTTCGCAATAAACCATCTATCAAAAAGCGTTCAAGCAGCCACAGGTTCATGTCATGCCCTTTTCTCACTTTCTTCTTGTCTATTTCAAGGAGAAATTAAATTTTTTATAGTTTGATTCCCTAATTTGCAGGATTCAGTAACGATAAGAGTGGGTATGAGAGCTTGGTTGAGGCAGCAACTGTGGCTAAACAGAAATTTGACCCTATTCAGCAGCAGGAGGTTATCATCCAAGCTCTTGATAGAGCCTTCCCAAAGCCAATACTTTCATTCGTAAGTTCTTTACTCATTAATCATGCTATTAGAATTTTTATTTGAATCATGTGATCTTCTTCTTGTGCTTTCTGTCTTCTCTTGTGTCTGTCTTCACCACAACTTCCCTCTTCTATACACTAACTCGAAAAATAGCTTGGGAGTTATTCTTTGTTCTGTGAAAGTTGACTCTTTTTTTTTTTTTTTTTTTTCCTGTTTATTAGATTTATGCTATTTTGTGCTTAATGCCTTGTTCAACTTCTGTCTTGTGCTTTACTTATATTTTTGAATGGTTGAGCATTGTAATTTTCACCAATGAATATGTTGTTGTATATGACAACGGCAGATAAAGACACTACTACCACCATCTAAACTCTCGAGGGAATACTTTGCGGCTTTCACCACTTTGTTCTTTGCTTGGTTAGTCGGACACTCCGAGGTAAACAAATTGAAACTGTAGTATTTTTTTTTTAGCTTTTTCGGGTCAACAATTGAGGCAATAACCTGTACTCAAAATTTTTAATAGAGGCATTAAAATGCGTCACTCGGGGAGCATATCAAGATGTGAAAAGTGGACAAGATTTCTAGATATTTCATGAACTAGTATTTATTTATTTTTTGGCTTGACTGGTTTTATTGATTTGATTGGGTTAAAATTAATCATTTTTTTTCTAAATTTATATAAATTTAAACAATAATAATATTAAAATAAATAGATTTATTAGTTTTCATACCTACACTTTAGGGATTAAACTTAATCTATCTTGGGTCAAATTAACTTAATTTGTTCATCTCAAATTTAAATATTTAACTTATTCTAGTTCATTAAGTCATTTTTGTTGCTCTAATTTTTATGGAATGTATAAAAGAACTAATTTTTGGACTTTCAATGGAGAGGTCAAAGTAAAAAGAATGTGATATTTTCATATTCATTTCTCGATAGAAACTTTATTAAAGAGTATATAAGCATACCTTTAATTAAAAAAAAATAGAGAAGTAAAAAATTATAAGAAACTATTAGAGAATTATAGAAAAAATGGTAAATTCATTTTTTTTTAAATATTCATATTTTATCTCACTTCCATCTCATTTTACTTCTTATCACTTTATTTTTTATTACATATATTAGTTTCTCTTTAATTTTTTTTTCTATCTTTCTCTTCCTTCCAATCACATGCTCCAAAAATAGAGTGTACCTTTCATAACATAAGGAAGGATGATTCGTCTTTAAATTTTCTCTCTCCTACATGATAAGTCAAACCCTTGTTCTAATGGATTAATACTATCTCTTTATTGGTTAAAATTCCTTTTTGTGCAAATTTGCACTAAAAGTTTTTGTAACAAATAACACTTATGTTGTTGGAATTCTCCCTAATGTTTTTTTCCTCTTGTCTACTCTACAAGTGGTATCAAAATTGGTGATGCGACTAGATGGCTAGCTTAGATGAGTACTGAGTAGAATTAACAGTGAATTCATGTATGTCAAAAGTCTTTCTAGTGATGTGGAAGTCAGACAACATGTTCATTATGGCCATGCTAGTGTCTAGAGTATATTGGCAATAATAACTAACTCTAAAGGTCATTATTAAATACTCAGATTAAAAAAACTTTTGCTTGAAAAAGAATATATAATGTGGAAGAGACCCACACTTGAGAACGATATTGTTGGAGTATAGGTATAAGTAAGAAATCTCACATTAGATAAGAATAAGCAAGTTGAACAACATATAAGTGAGAGTAATGTATAGACCTTATATCTTAAGGTTTTGTATTAAATGTGATATCAAATTCATTTATGTGGTAAACTCGTTGCTCATTTATGAAGTTCTCTTTGATGTTTCCTCCTTTATATTCCTAACAAGTAGTATCAAAATCGATGGTCTAACCAGGTGACCAACTATTAGGAATCCTTTGTATCAAAAGTCTTCCTAATGATGTGGAGGCCAGACAGTATGTCCTTAGGTGCAAGTATTTAGAGTGTATTGACAACAATGATTAAGTTTTAATGATCATCATTGAATATTCATAAACAAAAAAGGAAAAAAAACTTTCGCTTAAAGGAGAATATATAATGTGAAAGAGACTCGTACTTAAGGGGGGAGATTATTAGAGTAAATGTGAGTAAAAAGTCACATTACATGAAAATGAATAAGTTGGAATAACCCATAATTTGATGACTTAAAGTTTTAAGTTAGACATAATATGAAGCTTACTTGTGTGATTGATTCCAGACTCATTAATAAAATTTTCTATAATATTTATCATTTTATATTCTCAACATATATTATCTTTGCATTTACACTTTTATGATATAAAAGATGAGGGGAAAAATTCAAGTATCTCTTCTCTTTATTATTATAAAAAAGTTGATATAGAGTGTGAAAATAATTTTTTTTAAAGTAAAACGAGTAAAATATGCCTTACACTAGTGACAAGACTGAAATCTACAATACCCTGGTGTGATGGTAACTAACGAGTCTAGTGACCAAATGGAGTCCACTTAAGTTTCATTTGTTGAGAGTATCAAATGATTATTGAAAATGATTCGAATACTGAAAATAGTTAATAAATTGTAACTTGGCAAGTCAAAAAATAAGGCCAGCAAAGTTCGACGGGATCCTGTCCCTACCTTAATGAACATAAGAAACAATTTGTAAAAAAATGCAAGAGACTCCTGACCCCGTATAACAGACAAGTGAATAGAAAGCGTACTTGCTTAGTTGCATGGTATGATAAAGTAATCTATATTTTTCATCACATTTTTAATCGAACTTTACTCTTATTTTCTTTTCCTTTTTACCTCTCTCTCCTTGTTATGAAAATATGTTTACCCATTTGGAAATTATCCCCTAACGTAGTCTGAAACACTGTTATCCCGTTCACTAACTAGTCTCCACAATTAGCTCATTATAATATCATCCACACATCGTGCCTTATTTGAGTTTCATTAGCAGGCATGTTGAATTGTTGATCTAGGTCATCATGTTGAATCCTTGTTGAGAATTGAGATAATTCAAAATGGATATTAACTACTAAGGTATAAGAATCAATGGATAATACTACATGAGATGTTATCACATGAATTTCTAATATTTTAATATATATAAAATAAATATTTTATATAATTAAAATTATTCATAATTTTTAATATGTAAAATATATTATAAATAAATATTTTGAATGTGTAAATTATATTTTATATTTATAATAATTAATTTAATTTGTGATATAAAATTATTTTTAACTATTGACATTTTAAAAAAATTAGCCATTAATTTATAAATAGAAATAAAGATAAAAAAATGAAAGGTAAATTGAGATGATTATGTTTTTAATTCCTATAAAATGGGTATGTTTAATTTTTTTTAAAATTTTTTCTCCTATAAAATTTAAAATTATTGATTTTTTTTCTATAAAATGAGTGAATTTTGGTTATAATCCTATAAATTTTTTTTTTTAATTTTCATCCTTTCAAATCACTATTTTTTATCCTTAACCTTCGTTTTAAAGTGCATAAATAGTATTCATATTAGTTATTTTAGAGATTTAAAAAAAAATTAGAGATTTCATATATTAACATGATACTACAAATCCTAATGAGTGTCATCTATGATGGTTATTTGACATTTTATTAAATATATAAGTAGTTAATGAGTACGGCATAACAATAGGAATTAAGGTTTCAAATTTTATAGAAATGAAAAAAAATTATAGAAATCAAAATAAAATTTTTTATAAAGACTAAAAATATATTTAAAAAAAAGAATATTGAGCTTAAAAAGAGTGAAAAAAATCTCATTCTTTAATTGTTATTCTTTTATATATATATATATATATATATATATATATATATATATTTATTTATTTTAGTTTGGTATCTAAAATTTGAAGTGGTTACATTGAATATAAAGATTAAATTGAAAAGAATTAAGTTCCTCATTTAAGTTTATTTTCTAGTCTTTCTTTATTGATGCCCGTATCAAGGTATTATAATGGCAATATACAACATAAATGAAGTTGAAAATAATTGTACTTAGAGGAATCAAATTGAAAATATTTTTCACATGTATAGAATAAAATAAAAACGTATTTTAGTTCAAAATAAATTAACACGAGAAGGGTGCATTATAGGTCTTGCAAATGCCTCTTTCATGGATAAGTTCATAAAGCTATCACTTTGCAAATTATAGAATACAAAATTAAATTAATTAACATGTTCGAAGTTTTAGAAAAATTTTAAATAAATGTATACAGATTAAAAAACATAATTTAGTTTCTAATCTAGAAAATAATTTTCAAATCCATATATAATTTTGTAACGAATTCTATGTATAATTTTAAATCATAAAACCTTATTTGAAATTTTTTTAAAAGTACAAACGTTCACTTTAATTTAATTACAAATTAATAAACCACTAAGCAAATAAATTAACTAGTGAGAAGCTATTTTAATCATTATTAGAAAATTTAAAATTTGCTACAAAATAATTTTGTGGCTAATCTTAAAATCAATAGTTGTTTTATAATTATTTTCTGGTAAAAATAATTAGCTACTAAATTATTATAATATTGATTGGTAGAATGAAATAAGTAGCAAATTAGCTAAGAAAATAATTTTAGTTAATTTATAGTAAATTTTTAAAATTTATAGTTATTTTTTAGCTAATTTGTAATAATAAGAAGTATAAATGAATATAACTTAAACTTAACTAGAAAAAATAATATTTTAGTTAATTAATAGTTAATTAACTAAAATTTAACTATTAATTTAAATAGTAACTAAAATTAATAATAAAATTAAAAAATTCTTTATAACTCCATTAAATTTTTAGAAAAAACTTCTTGTATATAATGATCCACTCTGATTTAGAATTGAATATATGACATCATACGTGTGATCTTAAAATAAAATAAAAGCTATAGATTAATAAATTAATAACCTACTTGACTATAGTATGGGGACATAGTTTTACTTTCCGACCTATGATTTAAAAATTAATTTAAAAGGGATTAACCTCACTAATTTCACTATTCACCAAATAAAAAAAAACCTCATTATTTCACCTTGTATAGGTGAGAGAATCAGAGGTCAACGGGCGAAGGGAAAAAAATGTAGTCTACATCCCAAAATGCAGGTTAGTTTAGTTTAGTTTTTTTTTTATTTATTTTTCATTTATTTATATGCTGTACATCTTTAACAGAAAATGGTCCCCAATTCACCCACCTAAGGCACATTCTGGCGACGCACAATCTGCTAATATGATTGAGCTTCTCTCCAACAGCCCATTCTCTATTTCCATCATTATTATCATGATCCATCAAATTTATTGTCAATACCAAAATCATGATTATTATATTATCAAAGTAAAATGTTTTTTCAAATATAATTTTTAATATTATTAATATATATTATAATTTGAGTTTAATCTTTTTATATTATTACTTTAAAGACTTTTACATTATTAGTTAACTAGAAATTATTTTAAATATAAATTTTAAAATAATTATTATAAAAATTAATAATTTTTAACTACATAACAATTTATGATTAGATAACATTATAAAATCTTTCTAATATCAGTGTGTATTCCAATTAAATTCTATAATTTTTAATAAAACAATTATATATATCAATTTTTTAACCAGTATTATTGAACACTTGTTAGCTAATATTCTCATCATATCTATCATCTTAATCATTTCACCAAGTAACCTAACATTCTCCTTTATTTTCTCCTCTTTCCTTCAAATAACAATTAATATGTGCAGGTTTTTAGAGGAGACAAATTGTGTAGGGATGTGTATTAACCTCTGCAAAATGCCATCTCAATCGTTCATAAAGGACTCTCTGGGGATGCCAGTCAACATGGTCCCCAGTAAGCATCTTCAGCAACCATTGCATGAGAACACTTTTATTTTTGATGCACCAATTTATTTCAATTCATTTTCAAGTTTCAATCATTTTGCTGCTGCAGAATTTAATTTAATTTTATGTTCTTATGAAAACTCATTTTGAAGAAAAATTATTATATAATTTATAATCACAACGTGTTTATGGTTCTGGCTATATCACATAGTTAGGTTTTATTAACTCTTTTTTATAAATTAAAAAATAGACTATATGATATATGAAAAATTTACTGGGACCATATACATGTAATTAGTTTTGAACCATATAATAATTTTTTTATTTTAAGATGGATTATTATGTTTGTATATATGACATGAACTTCTTGATTTAAACCGGGGAGAAAAAAAAAAAAGGGCGGGGGGCGCTTTATGTGTGAGTTTCTGATGTTGGCAAAATGTCATCTGTTTTGGTCAAAAAAAAGAAAAAACTAAATGGAGCAGGACAATGCTGAAGAAAATATATCTAAGATTATCTCTTTTTGGTAAGTCCACCAATAAAATATGAACAAAAGAAATAAATTTCATACTAGAAGGAGTATCATGGCTTCCACTAGATTGTGGGGGTCTGCCTCATCATTTCAATGGAGGACCCCATGCACATACCACTCAGATGCATAATTGCAAATAAACCCATCCAAGCTCAGTTGAGCCTTTTGAGAAAACCAGAACACATAAATTAAATATATATTACATGTTTTTGATAAAAAAAAAAGTTATAACTAAATATACAAGAAATATGTTACACATATAATCAATATTATTTTTTATGTATTTCTTTTCAAAATATTATTTATTACATTACACATTTCTCTTTCTTCTCGTGTCTTCTTTTTATTGTATAAATTATTTTACAGCATTCCACAATATATATAATAACCGTAAGTCAGACATCATTGTTCATTGATAGTGTTATTTTCCATGAATAACATCTTGATTCTGATCAACCCACCATCTGCTAACCACAAGCATTGAAATTGTATCATGATTGCCGTGTCAACATTAAATTAATGATAGCCATTTGTGTCTGTATATGTGAATTAGTTGGTGAAATGTACAGGACCTCGTATTGGACAATGGAAATTCCTATAGTTGAATGATTAAATAAATCCCACTAACTTCATAATAATGGATGAGTACAATCTGATTGTTTTATTTATCTTTTGATTTGCAGATTTTGATGACATGAGTTGTGAGATGATATTTGGACAGGATCCTCCAGCAACAACTGATGATCCTGCACTGAAGCAACCATGCTATAAACTATGTAATTATTTCATTGCAAGATTGATCACATTTATTTATGACCATGTCATTATGGAGCTAGCCTAGCAGCTTTTATTTTGATCTACCAATTGTTACCATGATTCCAGAAAGTGGAATGTAACTAACATTGTACGTTCATATATTATGCAGGCAAGGCATATAAAAGGCATGAAACGAACTGCCTCAGTTAATGAAGAGGATATGGAAGGTAGAAGGATTGATTTTAAAAGAGAACATCATTCTATATACCAGCCACTATTAATTACATGAATATACTTTTGGGATTGACTTATTTTTCGTCCTATATTTTTTATTACTTTTATATCAATGCATTTAATTTTAAACTTTAAAAAATATTTTGATTTAATTCTTTATCTCTAAAAATTCATCGTGTATTTTAAAATTATAAGAAACTAAATATACATGTTATTCAAATTAAATTGAAGATCAAATTCATTGATATAAAAATAGAAACACCTTGACTACGTTTAGTAAAAAAATTAGCAACTAAAAACATATATATTACTTTAAATTTTATATTTATATTTATAATTTGTTGGCATGATAGTGTATAAAAATAAAATTTTTAATTATAAGCAATTTTCTTTGGAAAAAACTAGCTGGCTAGGAATACTGGCGTGCACTCGCCAAATTTTGATTTGAATAATATGAATTATTAGTGACATCTACCTAAATATATAACACTCCTAGTCCCTCCCCTCTTCCAAAAAGAAGATTGGAAAACTCAAAACAAAATGACAAGCTGCTAACAGTAAATTATTTTTCTAAGTGGGAATTACTTTTCCTCCTGAGACTGGCTTCAGCAATTTATTCAAACTAATAGTGATCCTTAGAAATTTCTTTAGTATGTAATAAGGATTGGATTGGGAATATGACCTCAGCATCAGTTTCCCCTATTTCTGTTCCAAAAAAACCAATTAAATAGTTTCCTTTTTTGAGATGAAGTGGTTTGACTGAAGATTTGTTGTAGGGTTTCAGGTGAGCATGGATGGAACAAGTGTCTCCCACATTGTGTATGCTGCCAAAGCTCAGACTCATCAGCCATAGTTTCTCTCATTAAGAAAACAACCAAGTGCTCCAACGCACTTCGAACCAATCATTTGCAAGTGAATTTCCATCATTTTACTACTTTGAAACTTCTTACTTTTACGATTCCAAATACATAAAAGCGGGATCCAGAGGTTTATTTGAAGATAAATGCTAATAATTGACTTCCTTACATATTCTCTCATTCTAATAAACTCTTTTAATACACTATTTATTATTCATTAAAATTTATTAAAAATTATAAAATTTATAAATATTACTTTTTATTTAATAAATTTTATTTTAAATTTTCAATAACTTTTAACTAATGGTAATATAAAATATGTTACCTATTCTTGTTTGTATGATAGAAAATAAGTATTTTCAATGTTTTATGTCCTTTTTAAAAGTATTTACGAGTATGGATAACTTTGAACTCAAACTAATCCAAATGTATTATTTTGAATTTTGGTGTGAAGTAAAACTTGACCAAACTCGTTTTATTTTTAAACCCACAAATTGAATATTCAACTTGTAGATAATGCATTCGCAAGACATAACCTAATAACTTAATCCATTGGTGCAATATTTTTTTAATTAGTATTTATGTATTTTACTTTATTTATTTACTATTTATAATTTTTAAAACAAATAATATTTAATTTTTTTGGACCCTATAGACTTGAACTAACTCAATTTGTCATTAATTGAATTGGTTTGATTTGAATTTATAAGAAAAAAATACACAAATTCAACTCAACTAAAATTAAAATATTTTGGTAAATGGGTTTAATCAAACCCAACTCGTACAATCCTTTCCCCAGCCACCATGTAATATTAGAACATTTTTTCTTGTATTGCAAACTATTTTTAATTTAAATAAAATATAAATTGAGAAAAAAATGTAAAATAAAATATATAATTATTGTTAAATAATGATAAACATGTTTTAAGAAAAAAAAATATAATAAGAGATATTTTTATTAAAATTTAATTTAAATATACTATATAATAGTATAAAAAAATATACATCTTTGTCTAATCAAAGACAACTTTCACATGTGGTAAAAATTTTGATTTTGTAATTAATAATTACTTTGATCCTGTTTAGATAGTTTTTTCATGAAAATTTTCAGAAAAAAAAGTAAATGAATATAGTTTATCTTATAATTTTTTTTTGTCTTTCATGGATTTCTTCTAATTTATTACGCCAAAAACCAATTATATTCCACAGATCCGTGGCTAGTGCTGATCGGAGAGAATTTTTTTACACTTCAAAAATCAAACACAATGTGGAAGTAGTTAAATCAACTTTTGTAATTGACTTTTAGAAACTATTTTATTTAACTTCTTTAAAAATTAAAATTCATAAATTGATTTTAGCTTAGGAAAAAATTCAATTCATTTTACCATCATCTTTAAAAGTAATACTTAAAGTGATTTTTAATTAATTAATAATGTATAATCGTGCACAAAAATTAATTTTTTATTATGAAGAATTGATATTTTATTTTAATATATAAGAGTAAATTAAAGAAATAAGATTGTATAACTTAAGGGGTAAATAAATAGTGTGAATTAATATAGTGTGCCAAAATTTAAATTTATAAACTTGAAGTTCATAAATATAAAAATATTGTGACATTATAACAACTAGATATATAAGTTATAAATTTAAGTAGTAATATTTAAAAATAATAATAATAAAATATAGGATATTTGATATAAGAGAAGTAAAGGGTCACGTTAGGAGAAAATAGACTGACTAATCATTATTGTTACAAGTAGTAACCGCTTGTATCCCTTAATCAAGAAGATGCTAGCATTGGTAAGTTAGATTATGTTACTTAGATCTAATTTCGGAGTATGAGTGTGAATTGTGAATGACACTGACATGTCTGATAGATTTAACTACATACGTATAGGAGTTGATTTATATAATTTATGATGACAATTTCAGAATAGAATACTAGCAGGCCAGCTAAGCATAGGACACCCTTTCTCCTAAAAATGATTTCATCAAGACTTGGCATCATGGACTGAGAAACCTCATCTAATCACTGCCACCCTCAAGTTAAACTTTGATTTTTGGGGACGGAAAATAGGAAGTAAAATATAATTTGCTCTAATATTGTAACAGCATGGTGATGTCCACCTTGCCTGAATAGTTGATAGTGATACCAATGCCTTGCATCAGAGTGATGTAATTGGCAATCTATATTCTTTTGAACCGTCCAGTATGGGAAATTAGACATGGGGGATGGAGCTTGCAAAGTGGGGGTATCTGCTTACGGTGCAAGGATCACTTATCTAATAATACAATGATAGTACATTGCCTCCAATTTGTTGTTGCTTATCGTGAAATTAGCAATCATGAAGTAATCCATGCAGTCAATAAAAAGCGAAAGAAACTTTAGAAAACGTATACTATTTTTTATTCAGGTTTTGGGGTTTTTCTAATAGTGGATTAATAACAGTCATAATTAAAAGGAATAGTTTAACTGGTAGTTTTAATAGAACACGAAACCATACGATGAATGGCAGTATGAAGCTTAGAAGTTAAATTTTTAAAGAAAATTTAAATAACGAATTTATTATGACCACTCACTAATATATCTATTTTCAGCTAATAGATATTTTTTCATATCATAAATTAAACTAAGGCCTTTGAATATATTTTTTCATCGATATTTATAATAAAAAAATTATATATTAAATTAAACTTGTACATTTCAGCTTTAATAGAAATTCTCTCATCTAATTTCTCTAAAAATTAATGTACATAAATCGATTTTCATTTATGAGAAAAAAATAATTTATTTTACTTTTTATTATGTTGTTTTATAAGTGTTTATTCATAGATTTATCCAAACAAAATCTAAATATAGTCATTTTGCAATCAAAATTCACCTTAAACTCACGTTATAATACACTAAATTGATGTAATTTAAACCGAATAAGATAATAAATTACAAAAATTGTAGAATTTCATAACGGTTAAAACAATTATTTAAAAGCCTAAAATTATAGTTAAATTACATCAAAATAATGAATTTTAATGTTTACTTTAACTTAAAATTTAATGTATGTTGATATAAAAAAAAAAGTTTAAGCAATAGTTAAGTGCATATCCTACTTTAAATACCAAATTACCAATTACCAATTGTAAAACTTGACTTGAAGCACAACTTGAGAATAATTAAGATCAAAACACTCACTTAAATTCACTTGAGGGGGTCATCACCATGTGGTCACATGGCTTGCATCTCAGATCTCGACCAAAACAAGCTCCCATAAATAGATCAAGCATTGCAAGCCACGAGATTTTCTCCCAACACACGTAATAACAATCTCCTTCTAAGCAATAAAAAGTTGACAAGGTGATCTAATGATCTATCCTCTCAAGTGACCTTTCTTTCTAGAAGATACGTAAAACTTAGTTGAATTTCAATTGAGCGTCAAAGGGTTTGTTTGTGTCCATCCCTACTGTAGTGACAAATCCTTTCAACTTCACCTCCAAGCCGACCGATGTCCACCTGACGTGCACAATTCACAAAGAATCTATCAACTATGACCATACCCCGTGACGACACAAAACCGTAGAATCTATCAACAACCATAAAACTCTATTATCTGCTACAAATCCACCATGGAAGTTGCCATATAAGCTACCCTGGCCACACAGTACCCAACCGTCTCAACCTAGAAGAAACCCCATGACCCATACATCTGCAACGAATCAGTTTGCATTTCATAGCACACGTGATTAGGGCGGTCACGCTGGCAATTTTTGACACAAGTTTTGGTCGGTTGAGAAAGGATTTTGATGGTAGTTTAAAAAAGAAAATGGTGGCTTCAATCAAGCAAATTAAACAGATTTCAATAATCTGTTACTCGTGTAAAACTAGCACGTATACGGGTATACTTGGCAAATAATAAATTTATATATGATTAATTTCTTAGAAGACATTTTGAATTATTTACATGATTAATTCATATGAATATTTCTTTATGATAAACATGAAAACAATAGAGTTAAAAAATAAATGAAGAAAAACACAAGTTCCAATTTAGGACGCATCATTAAAGTTTTGGCACAGTTAACCTTTCCTGAAGTAACGTGATAGAATGCTCGTTTTTAAGCTAATGCACAATACTTAAGTGACTGAATTGAGGGTAACATCAGAACTCCACTAAGGCCATAGGAACAAAGTAAGCGTCCACAAAATTCGCAACGTAACTCCTTGAGACCCGTGAACATAATAGCTACATTGCCCCAGAATCAGGACTAGCATCACCTCCATAAGAAACTAAACCCTTTTGTCCGGATGAAGAGCTCGATCTAGACCTGCTACGAGATACGGAAGTCCTTTTGTCGTATCTTTTTGGTGGTGTAGCATCAGGGGATCTGGAGTGAGAGGAGTTATTGCTCCTAGAATTGGACTTTGACCTCCCTCTGTCTGGCAATCGTTGATCACTTCTTGGACCAAGTCGGGATTTTAATCTCTCACTTATGGGAGGCCGCCTGTCTTCTGGACTAAGACTGTGTCTTGGACTCCGGCTCCGGCTCCGGTCACGGTCACGGTCTCTAAAACGCCCACGCACTGGACTGCGAGAGATGCTCCTACTCCTACTCCGACTTCTTCTGCTTTGGTATCTAAAAATATAAAGATGAGAAATTAAGCTCCTGTATGCCTTTTTCTTTTCCATTTTTTGTACTAAATTGTCTGAGAAACAAACACAATGTGATATGCATATAAGGTGTGGCGTTGATATGTATAATGTAGGGCTTCAGTCTTTTTTTTCAAGAAAAGGTGTTTTATCAATTAAAAGAAATCTTTATAAAATTCAAGTACGTATGTTTTTCTGCAAAAAGGAAAAACCTCAAAAAAAGTTATTTTAGTGTTCTTCTCATAAACTAAAAATAATAGCTTATGAAAAAAATCTCAAAAAGAAATCTATATTATACAGAATCACCTTTTAAAAAACAAAAAACTTAAAACAAATGGACCCTTAGTTGTATTAGAACATAAATTACAAAATAACATGAGACAATGACAAAGGTAACTAAAAGCGCGCGTGCACACAAAAATGCAACAATGAAAAAGGTAACTAAAAGTGCGCACAGAAACAAAATGCAGTCTAAATTCAGGAAATTTATTTTACATGTGAAATATTTATCATGTCACAATGTGAATAAACAAAATAAATATCCAGTTATATATAATTAAGAAAATGCTCAATTTATGCATGGAAGAGAAAGTATAGAAGTCTAACTACATAACAGATTCATAAAAACTGGAGGAAGGAAGAACCTTGGACGACTCCTGTCCCTTGGTGGGCTTCGAAAACGTCGTGGTGGAGAGCGCTCAGAATAACTTCTGTAGCTTGTGTTTCTTCAAACACATAAACAAGTCATAATAATATTCAACATTTTTTTAACAATCCAGTTTAACAAAATGGAAAGATAATTAGATAACAATCCAGTTTAACAAAATGGGAAGATAATTAGACATACCTATCATAGTTCCTTCTTATATTTCTATCCCCATGCCGATATGTACGGGTAGACCGCTCTGGAGATGGAGTACGATATCTGCGTGCAAAGGCATAACGCTCAGTAAAGCCACGTCCTTTTTTAATACGCTTAGGCATGCCATTTGGTGAAGGACTTTTTGAAAAGCCCTGACCATGTTTGGGAGCAGCAGGTTCAGATGCTTTTTGGCCAGGACTAGCCACCAACGAAGCTCGTCCTTGGTTTAGCTCCATAGAATCCCTGGTAGGACTTCTTCCAGCACTTGCACCTCTGGATAAATAAGATTTCATGCAAACTTAGTATAACTGGAGAAGTATTTAAATCCGAGGATGGAGTTGACATTTAAATTGAAGCAAAATTTACACAAGATCGATAATAATTAGATGCTAAGAAAGGAAGAGGCAAAACCTATTGTGATTTGAATCATCTGAATTAGCATGTTGCTTAGCAGGTTTACTAAATTCAGCTTGAGTATCATGCCCGTTATTCACAAATGCACCATTTTCTGGAGACAATTCACCTTCTTCATGTGATTGCTTGTCCACAGTTCTTCTAACCTTAGGATCCATTGTTTGTTCTGGAACAATTTGACTTTGTCGAGGAAGGCTAGAAGATTGCTTTCCTGTGTCTGTAGCATGAGCAGCTATTAGCTTAGACAGCAATAGCAATATATCCATATTCATAAATATCCCCATACCTCTCCCCCCACCACCAAAAATAAATACCACATTAGAGTATTTGTTTTGGAAAAGGGAGAGATAAGAGGGCACAGGCATATAATAAGAATTATATAAATAGTATACCTAGACTTTTTTTTGCTTTATTGTCAGCATGTGTTTTACGACCTGAGGCATGACGATCAGCTTTCTCATCACCAGAACTACTGCTACTAGAATCAGAGCTACCACTTTCTGAATCACTAGAATCATCGGAACTCCTGAAAAAAGGAAAGTAATTCAATTAAAGCTTACTGGGGGAGGAGTACCACTAGAAAAAAAAAAGGGGATGCTAAAGGTAGGCTATAATCAGACCGTCTAGACTTGTGTCTTGATCTTCTACTTCTACCGTGCTTGCTTCTCTTTCTCTGTTTTCGTCCAATTTTCCTCTTCTTCCTGTGCTTACGCTTATTTCTCCTCCTCTTCTGATGCTTCCCATAACTAGAAGAACTAGAATCAGAATCTGATTCAGAGTCTGAAGCTGAATCTGACTCAGAATCCGATGAATAACTATCACTATCACTATCACTATCAGATGTTGAATATCTCCTCTTCCTTGTGTCTTTGGAAGATTTTTTTCTCTTTCCCCTTGATTTTTTGTCAGAACTATCATCAGAAGTTAGGGATTTCCCTGATTTTCTCCTTTTCCCTAAAATGAGAAGCAGTTCATATGTTACAAGCAAATACATTTAGCAGTAGATTGAAGCAACAAGGTTTATAATATATTAATATATTCATCGATATCTGTATTCCCTAATCCCTTCCACAAGTACCTTTCTCCTTCTCAACAGTATGCTGAATTTTTGTTTCGGAGACTTCACCACAATCAATAATTTTAACTGGCTGGGTAGGTTTCCCATCAGATGTTCCCACCAGCTCAATTTTCTTCAAAATGTCCATTCCGTTGACAACTTTTCCAAAAACAACATGCTTCCTGCAAAATTGTGTGAAAGACTACAATATAAAACCTCACCACTTCAATAAAGCAAAGATTATGGACATTACAAACTCAAACTTTTTGGGCAAATGAAAATGTAAAAACAAGCCTGCATAGACAACAACAGCAATCAAAAAACTGAAAAATAGTAAAAATAATGGGCCCATCAACAAGAACAAGAAATGCAGATTATAATTCATGTGCAATATGATTAAAGCACTTCAAACTAGTTGAAAAATAAAACATTCAAAGATTGTATACCCATCAAGATGAGGTTGGCGCTTGAATGTAATAAAGAACTGAGATCCATTTGTGTTGGGACCACTATTAGCCATAGAAAGAA
Organism: Mucuna pruriens; assembly: GCA_025330945.1. NCBI lineage: Eukaryota > Viridiplantae > Streptophyta > Magnoliopsida > Fabales > Fabaceae > Mucuna > Mucuna pruriens. The sequence continues at coordinate 10,544,523 of JAENHJ010000528.1, forward strand.
TGCCAGGTCCATCATGTGTTAGTTTGAAATTTTCATCTGCAAGGAAGGAGTACATGTATAGTCAAATGATTAATCATGAAAACAGTCAACTATGTGTAAGCAAAGTTTGCTTCTTTTTTTTCTTATATGTAGAATAAATAAAACCCTCCTCATAATAGGTAAACCTACCTGCAAATTTCCCTCCATATATACTCTCTCCACCTGTGCCTGTAAAGCAGCCAAAGGTTGTTCCTTACAAGTCATTGTAAAGGATATAGAAGTCAAAAAGGGAACAAGAGACAATATAAGGTAAACAGAAACAAAAACATACCATTATCCTTTGAAAAATCACCACCCTGTCAGGACACAAAACAAAAAATGGTGAATTATCATATATTGAAACAAATGAACTTTATAAAACAACAAGGTTGCCAGAAATAAGGAAAAAAGCAATGCAAATGCCAAAACATTCTGTCGGTACCCTCACCTCACTACTGCAAAACTTTACAAACAGAATTTACTAGTTCAAGTGTTCAACTGGCTAATTATCCACTTAGACATAGTACTCACATGGAAGATAAATAAATTTCTCCTTCATAGTTATTAATTAGCTCATGCCAATCATGAATAGAGAGGGTGAGCCTTGGGGCAACAGTAAGGTTGCTGCAGCCTTGTGACATGGAGGTCATGAGTTCAAATTCTAGAAACAACCTCTCCATTTCTGGGGTAAGGTTACAAACATCTACCATCCCCAAATCCCACTAGGTGGGAGCCTCATTTGCTAGGTCATCCATAGTGACAATCATGAATAGAAATTATAGAATAACCATGAAGGCCAACTTACTTGAGCCATAAAACCTCTAATTATACGATGAAAGGATGTTCCTTTATAATGCAAAGGTTTCCCAGTTGATTCTCCAATGCCCTTCTCACCTACAAACAAAAAGCACACGGTTGGGCCAAGTTTAAAGAACAAATTACTATGAAAACATACCATCATTAGAGTCACACTTCAATTGTTTATGAAGCAAAAAGTTCAGCATTATTTATATTATATAAGTCATTTAACACTTGTAGGCTAGAATATATTCATATCAACTGCAAGTAACCTGTACTGCCATTGGTGAATTACAAATGACTGGTATCTCATGCACACAGACTATAAAATTTCATATTCAACTTGACAAGTTGACAAAGAAGCAACAAGAACAAGTTCTATGAAGATATTACGCATAAAGATTTTGACATAGCTTTGGTTCTTTCACCCAAGCTTTCTGCAGATAAAGCTTAAAATGAGCAGGATTATTTCTTCAACATTTATGTGGAACTGTGAATGTAGGAAATAAACAAACCACAAAGTACTAAAATGAGTATAGAGCCTATGTTTAATTTTTTTTTCTCTTAATCAAATATTACCTTATACAATACACATCATTTCATACAAATAAGAATTGTGTGCTTCATGTCAATTAACTAACAAAAGGACTATACATTTAAGTAGGGTTGGGGGATACGAATTCAACCAAAATACCATTTCTTATTCACATAAATATTCAGGTTTGGGTCTCCTCTCCCACCCCCCACATATGCAAGTACAGGGAGGGAGGAAAAAGAACAGGGATCTAGCCATCTAGGAAAAGGAACTTTTCTCGTAAGTTGAGCAGCACAGGGGAATTGATCCAGGATTCAGATAACTTGCTGAACCCCAATCAAACTAGTGTCTACATTACTGCTGAACCAAACATTCCTGTTGGTCAACAAGAAGCTCCACAGTCTCACATTACCCAATGCACATCAGAAGAGCATGCTCCCCAAGCAACAACCAAACTATTAAATAAAAGGAGAAAGATGATAAAAGACAGTTATTTGAACAATTTAAAGATACCTGTACAAAGCGCCCGAAAATTCTCAGCTGTCTTGGGAACAATGCTGGCAAAAAGCTGCACCATTTCAAAAGAGTTCATTCATACCAACCTAAGATGCTGAAGCAAAGTTCAAATATCCTTTCAAACAGAAAACTAAACAATAAAATTCCTGATTTTCTTATTACCTGAATAACAATTCTTTCCACAGGGTCCCCATCAATTGAGACGTCAAAAAATACACGAGGATTCTTTTCCAGGCCCATCACCTTGCTCAGAAGATGTTTCAGACGTAAAGTAGAGGTAGAAAACAATCAAGAATCAGCAGCAACGTTCCAAGAGCGAGTCATAAAGAGCATTCCATGCCACTGTTCCCCTATTAAAACAGAGAGCCAATGTTGTGCATTTAAACACGATGAATTAACAATATCTTCCACAAGTGTTTATAATCATAACTACATATCCATCAAAACCACAAGATTATAATACACGGAAAATATGGTTCCGAACGCACATGAAATGCAACAAAACCCTAAACCCAAAGTATCCATTCAAAGTGAAACAAGACCCAAGTTCCTGACAGTGGAATCTACAAAATCCCTAAACCAAAATATTCGTCGGAAACGGCATTTTGCATAAAGAGAGGAGGAAGTAACTATCCAACAAGAGAATGGAAGAATTATAATTGAAATGACAAAAGAGGAAGATACTCTAACAAACTTCGATGGTTACGAATTACACTGATTCTTATTACTTACACGGAGACAGAGACAGAGGAACTCACCATGGACGCATGAACGGAGGCGACGGCTCGGTCTCACTGAGAAATGATAACATCCAAGAAAGGCTCTTCCTCGACTTGGGAGAAGATGAGAGGAAGCATGTTTTTCTTGGGCTATGTCGAACAACGTTTGGGTTGTCTCGCCAGCCCAATCAGCCAGGCCTAACGTTTGGGCTGTCCCGTCGGCCCAATTAGCCAGGCCTACGTTATTTTCTCTCTTTTTTTTTCCTTGTCATTTTAATTTTTATTTGTGGTTTGCTTTAATATAGATAAAAATACACCCACAAAATATTGAGATAAAATAGAGAGAAAATTTAATTAAATATAAAAATTAAGGAGATAATTTCCTACAATTTTATCTTTTAAAGTCAATTCTTTTCTCTTTGACCAAATAAATAAATGTATTATTATATGGAAAAAAAATTATTTCTCTTTCTCCTCGATCAAACATAGTATCATGTTTTACTTAAATGAGGAATAAAATAAGGACAAAAACAAGATAAAAAAAATATGAAAAATTAAATACATAGAAAATAAAATAAAAAGATGTGTTATTTAAATAAATTTAGCTAAAAATAAAGAAATGAATAAATTCCTAACTAATTATTTGAATGAGAAAATAAAAATATAAATAATATAAAAAAAGTTGTATGCTCGTTAAAAATATTTTTTTACTTAAAATTATCTTAACATTTTATTATGTTCTTTTTTATAATATAAAATATTTTGTTATTTTTTATATTATAAAATATTGTTGTTGTTGAACACTTGTAAAGAAAAGAAAATGCATTTCCTTCCTCGTTGATTTCACTTTTATTAGATTTTTTTTAATGGATTTTTCTCACACCATGTTTTTACTTGTTAAAACATGAAAAATTAGTGTTTTTGACTTTTTTTTTATCTTATTCTTTCTGATCTTCACTTGTCCGGATAATTAATTTGATGAAAATATTAAACTTGTCTGGATAATTAATTTGATGAAAATATTAAACGTGATATCCATTCGTGGATAATTAACTTATTACCAGATTTTATTTTTAATGGTGAGTTTTTTTTGTTTGGTTAAAAAAGAGAGAACAATAATTTAAATATGTTTTGAAACTTTATAAATATAATTTTATTTGATTTTGTTTCTTGAAAAAAAAGAGTTTTTTAGTTTTTATCCTTATAGATTTTTATAATTTTTTAAATAATTTTGATCCTCGTCAAGAACGTGACATATATTTTACAATAATAACTTTTCCTAAATAACATGTCATGAAAAATAATTAAATGAGTAGTGGATCATCAATAAAATAGTGATGAAAAATATTTTTAAAAATTTTTAAAATTTAAAAATCAAATAATAAATAAAATTTGAAGGACTATAACCATTTAAAGTCACATTTACACTATAAGAAATTCGTGAATTAATAAGGAATTGGATCTATTGTTGTTCCCGTACTAGCTTGCTTGAATTTTCTCATCGCACTTTCATTAATTTGTCTTCTTATTATTGTAAATCCCTTGTAAAAATATTTAACCTTACCTCTTGCTAAAATTTGTCGTGATTCTCTTGCTAATGTCTCGTAAATCCTTCACAAGTCTTCCCTCACTACACCATTACCAACTCACGGTAAATTACTGTTTAAATCACCAATATCTCTCGTCATTCCCTCACAAATGTCCCTTTTCATTCCCTCGCAATTGTCATTCACTAATTCATACCCTAATGCTAACAATAATAAAAAAATAAATAAAAGTTTCAAATATCAACATATCTTACAAATTTGTAACCAAATTGCTTAGTGTCTTAAAAAAAATCTAATCAACCTAAGTTAAAAAACTTGATGCGATTTGAAAAACGTTTAGAGGCAAACATAGCTTCTCATGATAATAATAAGAACATGGGTCCAAATATTATACCTAGTGGACTATGCGTTGGTTTCCAAGAGTTATATGTGTAGTTTAGATAATTAATTTTGACAAAAGGTTTGTGTGGTAAAAGAAAGTAGTAAAACAAATAAGTAAAATGAGCAATAGAGAAATTTTCAAGTTAATCTTTTTAAATTAAGGGTCTTAGCTTTGTTTATGTTTTTCCTCTCAATCTCGGTTTTATGCAACTTTCTTATTTTACTTCCTTATGTGAATAATTTTACTTTTAGTGGAGGACCTTAGTTTAATACTCTTAATATTATTTGTCTTTGGATGATCGCTATTTGGTCATTTATAAATGCATACTTAATCAAGTTTTAGATACATAGAAGTTAATTAATACTAATTGAATCAAAAGTTTGAAGAAAGAGATTGATCATGCAATTTTCCTAAACTCAAGTTATCTTATAGTTCCACAAACTAAGGCACGATTATCACTAATTTATTGATTAAACATGCAAGGAGTGATCAATTCCTTACAAGGATATTAAAATAATAAGATATTTTAAGTAGTAAAATAATGGAAAACAAAAAATTGCATTCAAAATAATAGATGAAGATTATAAGCACAAACTTCACCATAACATTTAAAAAAAATGTTTATCTTTTCATATACACAATGAAAAAAAAGCAGACTAAAGCAAACATAAGGAAATAAGGAAAAGAAAAACTCTCAATGGTCAGGGATTTCACTCCTTCATTCTATATTACATTGGAATAGTAGAGAAGTATGAGAGAATGAGATGTGGGATGTTGGGAATGATTCTTTCAACTCCATGTTGCCCCCTTTTACACTATTGGAAGTGAGTCTCATTGATGGGCAGACGAGCGTGCAAAGTTGAGATGTTGTCCCCTTTTACACTATTGGAAGTGAGTCTCATTGATGGGCAGACGAGCGTGCAAAGTTGAGCACGATCGTGCTATCTATCTTTTGTAATGGTGCACAGACATGCAAAGTTGAGCATGAGTATGCTAGATTACTTTTGGAGTTGAGTAGTGGTGTCAATATTTGGAGGATAGACATTATCTCCATCCAAATTAACTGCCAAAGCAGGTGCAGTATTTATAGTTGCAGTGACATGTTCATCTATCATAGGTGTAGGATTTCCAAAAGGACATACAACCTCTAATGATGAAGCATGTATATAAACTTTTTCCCAAAAGAGACAAATTCACCGCTTTTTGTTCTATTAACTTTATTATATACTTTATAGTAAGAAACAACACGGTTCAGATTTGTTTCATGTAATACAACTATAGTGTTAAAGTATAATTATAAATCATAGTCACATTCAAACTAAAGTATTGACATATTTTCAATATTGTAGTCTACAAGAGTATGTTTAGGTGCTACCAAATCAAAATATAAGACAATAAAATAGAACCTAGAGAATATCTATCACAAAAAAATAACATTTATAATGTATGTGTTGAAAGTCTTATAATATGGTTTTAAACTCCGAAACCACTTAACCTGGAGCATCAATTGGAGTTCTCACTTAAAAAACTCTAAAAATACTACAAACATCAACCATATTTTAAAAACAATGTTATCTCATTTTTGTGTTTCTAGTTTCATACACTAATTTTAAATTTATAGAAACGTACATACAAAAAATGTGGATATATTTTAATATAATCAACATATATTTAAAAATAAAAAAAAATAAATGAAAGGTCTAAGTTTCATTCAGATTATCATTAAAATTAATTGAATGTATAACTCATAAATAAGTTCCATTAGATTACAATAACATTTTATATGCATGGTTGCAAAGCATGAGATGACCTTGCCATTACACCAAACAAACTCACGTGATGACGATGAATTATTTACTAATAAATTCCATATTTTACTATCTTTGACTTATGATTTTTATTTGTTTTAATAAAAAATAGTTTACATGCAACAAACTCACCACAATAACATGAAAACATCTTTACTAGATTAATCGAGCAAATAAAATTTATAACTTTAGCCGAAAGATAATATTGGGAAAAAAAATAACATACAAAGGCACCATAATAGAGAAAGAGATCTCAACGATATTAGTACCTTGGATTCTATCCATCACTTATAGCCCACAAAAAAATTATTAAAAAAAAGAAAAATACAAAATATAAAAGAACATGAACTAAACACATAAGAAAAAATAAATAAAAATAAAAGAACAAAGGCTATTGGAATCTATAATTAGAAAGATCAGACCTACTCCAATAAAAGTCTTCACCAATAAGTATATGAATTATATATAGTCAAGCATGGTGAGTTGACTAAAAAAGAAACCAAATTATGTGCACAAGTATTTTTCTTCTTTGTAAATATCTAACACCTTAAATTGTACACTATTACTGAAGTGAAGACAACTTCTCCATCTATTTCCAAGCTTCAAAGGCACTGATTCAATGGATGAAAAGGCCAAAACCATTAACATAGAGTCACATGTGAGGCATAATTTGTATTATCTTCTTTGATGTGTCACTTTAATAACAATCATTGCAACAACTGACCAAGCTCAAGGAAAAGAAGTTGTCGATACAAGAGGCAAAGCAACCAAAGATAACAATACTAATATCCCTGGAAATTCAACCTCTTATCTTTTTTAATTTATTGTTTTCAATATTTATAGTTCTAAATTGAATTCTAATCTTTTAATTTTTTTATCAATAATTAAAAATAATATTAACTTACAATGTATAAATTGTTGATTATAAATTTATAATATAATATATATGCTAAAATATATATATCACAAATTTTAATTATAATATAATTTATATATTCAAAAATATTTATTTATTATATATTTTAGTTATATAAAATAAATATTTATTTTATGTAATATATATGTTAAAAATACTAATAAAAAGGAAATTTAAAATATACAATATATTTTAAAATATTTAATATACATAATGATAATTAGTTTCCATGGCAATCATTGTAGCAATAGCAATTACCTTGGTGTGAAGTGAAAAGGAGTTATCAATGTAGGAGAAAAAGAACCTAACAACGATAGCACCGCTATCTCCGAAAATTCAACTTCTTGTTTTTTTTAATATGATTTTTTTTTGTGAAATAATTATTACGAATTTAAATTATAATTAATTTATATACTTACTATTTATTCACTATAAATATTACTTATATAAAATTAATATTTTTTTTTTGTAATGTATATTTTAAAATATTAGTAAAATGGATTTTAAAATATATAATATATTTGAAAGTTTTCATAAATAATTATATATATAATGATAATAATTAGCTTCAATGACCATCATTGGAGCAACTAACTCGGCGTGAGTTATTGTGTAGGATAAGAAGCACAGGACCACAACACTCCTGCTCCTAAAAATTCAACATTTTGTTTCTTTCAACATATTATTTTTAACATTTTTTTGTTGTAAAATAAATTTTAATATTTTTTCTAAATTTTATTAATATTTAAAAATAAAATTGTATCGCAGTGTATAAATTGTTTATTATGAATTTATAATATAATCTATATGTTAAAATATTTTATTATTATAAAATTTAATTAAAATATAATTTCTATATTAAAAATTTTATTTATTATAAATCTTAGTTATATAAATTAAATATTTATTTTTGACAATAAACATGTTAACCATAGTAAAAGGGATATTTAAAAATATATAATATTTTTTGAATTTTTTTATTAAACATGACAAATAATTTTAATTATAAATAATAATCACTAATAAATATTCTTAGTATATTTATTATAATTTTAAAAATAAAATTATATTTTATATATTATTTTAATCTTTTTAATTTATTAAATATTATATTTTTAAATATTTTTTTATTCTTTAAACTTGTCAAGATATTAGTTAACAATATTTTCAAGAATATTATTATTGTAACATTTAAGAAATGTTTATTTAAAGTAAAGGAAACGAAAATTGTTGTTATATTAAAGTTAAAAAATACTAATCATACAAATATATCTGTAATTATAAAATTTATAAAAAAATATTTTTGGGAGAAAAATAGTAAAAATCTTTAAGATTAATAATCTCTAAATAAAATTATACTGAGTGAGTCGATCAATAATTAAAAAAACTATAAAAAATCCAGTAACAAGTCAAAAGAATAATTTATTATACTATTTGAGAAGGTAGGTTTAATTAGGACATTCCTTATTATTAATTTTTAATGTGTAAGTTCTTTAATTTCTAATACTATAATTTGATTAAATTATTTTTAAAAAATTATTATCTTAATTTGCATACAATAAAATATTATAACAAATTATTTATAAATTTTATTATTTATGTAATTTTTTACATATTATCTTTATAAATTATTTTGATTGAACCAACAATTAATGCTAAATATTTTACCTATGACAATCAAAATAATTTATAGACTTAAATATGTTTGTAGTTCTTGTAAAATAAGTGAGTTTTGATTTTAGTATTTGTGAAATATTTTGATCGATTTTTATCATTCGAAATTCTGTAATCACTAATTTTTGTCCATATAAAATGAACAAATTTTGAGTGTGGTCTCTATAAAATATTTTAATTTGATTTTCATCCTCTAAAATTTAAAATATCTATTTTTAGTTCTTTTATTTTTATTTTAAGACATATAAATAATATTTATTTTAGGGATATATTTTTTTTAATTTGTCATATGTTAACATGACGTATACTATATAGTATAACTTATGATTGACACTTGACATTCCTTTTAATGTATATGCGACTAACAAATGTTATATAATAGTAAAGACAAAAAAATAAAAATTTATTAGATGGATGAAAATGATAAAAAAATTATAGGGACTAAAATAAAAATTACTTATTCTTAAATTTTTATCTTATAAATAACTTAATTATTATCTCATTAAAATTAAATATTTTTTAAAAATAAGCAATCAATGATAACCATCTTAATTTTACTTCTTATTTAGTTGTTATGAAAACTTATATTTGTTTGAATTTTTGAGTGATGACAATATAATAATTTTTAGATTTTTTAAATTATAAAAAATAAGTTGTAATAATAATAATAATAATAATAATAATAATAATAATAATAATAATAATAATAATAATAATAATAATAATAATAATAATAATAATAATAATAATATTTCTATAAATAGAAAATTGTAATTCCTATAAAATATGAAAAAGTTATATTAAAAAAATAGAAAATTGTAATTCCTATAAAATATTTATAAATATTTCAAATAATATTTATGACTAACTAAATAAATTTTAGTCACTTTTGGGAATCATGATTCTCATTATTCATAAATCACATGAATCATGATTTTTTTATATAAAATTTTTTTCTCTTTTACCAAATGCGGTAGTAGAATGTGTTTATTTTCTACTATAACACCATCAAACATACATATGAATAGATGCAATAATTTATGAGCTCAATGATCATACATTAACATAGTAAAATAGTTTTATATTTTCATATAATCGCAAACAATTATTAATATGACTTTTAAGGTATATGTTATAAAAGTTAACCAATTTATCATATATTGGATTGAAATTTGATTAGTGCAAAACTATTTTACATTGTCAATGTATTACCTATTTTCTCATGTTTTATTGTTTATCACAAAATAGTTGTAAATATGAGTGATAAATGGTTAGATCATATCAGATAGATTTTGATTCAGATTATAATGAATGAACTAAAATAATCAATTAATCCATGGTCAATTTAAAAAATCATTTAATTTATCCATTAACACTTTTTATGAATGAATATCCAATCCATCTATACATTAAAAAATTAAAAAAATTATGTCTATTTTTAAAATATTTTTCTCAAATATCTATAAAAAATATTTTTAACTTGGCTTTGTTTAAAGTAATTTCAACTTGACCAACACATTTTCTGTTTGACCTCGACAAGAGCATCATTAATTTGGTTCGGCCAAAATATTTTTGGTTTCATCTTATTCAGAATATCTTCAACTTAACCTCAACTAAAACATTTTCTACTCGATCTTGATTTGAATATATTCGTTGATCTTGGTCAAAACATCTTCGATTTAGTCTTATTTTACATTTTCTTAATCAAATGGATGTATTTTTTATTTATTGTAATCCAACTTATTTTGAAAAATAGTGGATAGATTGTTTACTAATCACGAAATTAAATTAAATGAATGAATAGGATTCAATCCATTATTTTTATTTATTTATAATAAATAAATGAGATAAATTTACTTGTAAATATATTAGATAAATGATAAATAAATAAATTATTTTTCGATCATAAATTTAAAATGTGTCATTATTCCAAAAAAAAAATCACAAAAAAAATGTATCAGGCTACTAGACGTATATCCAAAGACACAATTAAGAGTTTTTTTATTTTTTATTTTTCAAGAGTGCTTGAGAAGCTAGGAAAGAAAATGATAGTTCATAACTCAGAAGGGAGAAGCACGAGAAAGTCAATTTACTTGTTTCATCTTTTTATTTGATATGCTTTCTATTTTTTAAAAAATCACAGACATATAATTAAATTTTAGCGTGTGTGATTCTTTAAAAAATAATATTAAAATACTTAATCGAAATATTTATATTTTCATACATTTCAAAATATCTATTATATGCTCATGTTAATCAAATAAAATACTAAATACAAATAGGACCATTTTCGGTTACACAAAAAACAAAGACATAGTTCATTACCAATATAACTATTTATATTTTACATGTGTTTATAATTATTTTTAAATACATTTTTAAGTATTAAGATGCATAGAGCATTTTAAACACCATAAATGTTTTGGATTCTTACAACACAATTTTAAATTAATGTAAATGAGTATTTTACTAGGTAAAATATATATGAAAAATATTAAATTATATAATTAAATTTTATAATAAATAAATAATTTCGGATATAAATTATATTATAATTAAATTTATTATAAATAAATACTTTTGACCATATATATTATATTTTAAATTTATGATAAATAATTTATATTGTATTATAAAGTTAATTTAATTATTGATATTTTTAAAATATTAAAATTTAATTTAAAAATAAAGATAAAAATATCAATAGAAAGAGATGAAAAGTTAAGAAGATTTTTTTTAGAAACACTGTAGTTGAAAAAAAACTCTCTTAAAAATCCTTTCGTTCAAGATTATTATTCTAATTTATACATAAAATGTATTTTTTTTTATGAATATTACTTACATAGTATTTTTTAATTTAATGTGATTTTTTCGAAAAAATCGTCTAATAATCAAACCTTGCGTAATGATACAAGAGCTCTTTCATTTTGCATTTGTCATTTAGTTCCTCTCTAACGCACATAAATATATGAACTTGAAATCATGTTATTTTTTTGTTTACAAAATTAATTTTGATGTTCTACCAATATATCATATTATCACTTCGTTGCTACATAATTAAAAAAAATGAATTAAGCAATAATTAAACCATTATCATAAAATCACTCTTTTTTAATGTATGAACACAAGATTGAATATTTGTGAGAAATTTTGCAATTACCGCACATTAAAAATTAAACAATCATCTTAAACATTCATATAATTTTTACATGGGGAGTAATAATGTTATAAACTTCATATAATTGGTGTAAAACCTTTTTAAGCACATAATTTATTTTAATTTTGGTCATGTTTTAAATTATTTATTTTAAATTTTTTGCATGAATAATTAAATTCGTCTATAAAACCGACCGTGAATATTCAATAATAGGGGCTTAGGACTAGGAGCTAGGAGAGTTGAACTATCCTACACCACACAAATATAATGACTAGGTAATAGGGAAATTAACAAGGAGCCAAGTCAAGGTTAATAAATTCGTTGAACATTCAACGCACGTAGTCATATATTGTTACTACACAATTGGTTGAAATTACAGTCTACGTGTAAAGCTATATACTTTTGTGTGTCTTTTGACTTTCCATGATTTAACTTCATTACAAAGCCACCAATTACCATGCCGGCAAAAAAGCTTAAGCTAAGTCGCGTTTTCATTGACTCTGAGAATGAATAATTGAGATCAAACGTAAAGTCTGCATTGAAATTTCGCCTAATCGGTCGGGAAAAGTAGCCTCTTGCATAGGAGTTTCTACTTTGATAGTCTTTGACTATTTGAACAAAAATTGGCCACATCACATGACACATCTATATATATAAACAAAATGAAGCAGGCTCAAACAAGATAACAGTGTAAAACATTGCTCATTCTCAATATATTTTCTTGCCTTTTCACTTAACATAACAATTAATGGCTGCTGCACTCACGGAAGCTCAGATTGCTGAATTCCGAGAAGCCTTTTGCCTCATTGACAAGGACTCCGACGGTGTGTTTTTTTCTTTTTTTTTCACCTTCATCATTTTGTTTAAATATTTTTTTTAAAGATTTATAAAAAATAAAATATTATTTGTAAACTGAAATTAACTTTTAATATGTGAAAATTTTCTCATTTAATTTTTTCGGAAGTTGATTTTAATTCATGTATAAACTAATTTTAGAAAAAAAAAATTGACTTTTTGTTTTTGTTTTCTTTCATTGAAAACTTTATTCCAATGGGACTAAAGAATTTTTCCCATTTTGAAGTGAAAAGAGATTTTTGAATTGATTTTGACTTGTTGGAATTGTTGGCTATGTCTAGGACTCATTACTGTGGAGGAATTGGCAACCGTTATCCGATCATTGGATGGGAATCCTACAAAAGAAGAAATCCAAGACATGATTAGTGAAGTCGATATTCATGGGAATGGGAGTATAGATTTTGAAGAGTTCTTGAGTATTATGGGTAGAAAATCGAAGGTTAGATAAACTAGTCATAGCATTGATTATATAAACGGTGATTAAAAGTTAGCTGTACTGTTTGAGGCTAATGATAATTTACTGTCAAAATTTATAGGAAAATTTAGTTGAAGAGCTTAAAGAAGCATTCAAAGTATTTGATAGAGATCAAGATGGATACATATCCGCCACTGAGGTATTTAAATTAACATGCTATTCATATCAACCAGAATTTCTGCACTTTTCAGTTTACACGTATTGGGATGCTTGAATAACGAAATCTCTGCTTTGTTTGAGTTAGTTGATGGTGTAAAGAAAAAGTGGATTTTTATTTATTCATGCTTTTATACTTTTTATTTATTCATGCTTTTATACTTTTTATTTGTTTGTTTATTTACTATGACGAGGTACTTTGTTCGTGTTCGAGTGCAAGTAAGTTGTAGTTTTTTATAATTTTTAATAATAAAAAATTATCAAAATTTTGGGGATGAGTCTTGATTTGCTTCAGAAACGAAGGAAATTAAGGTTTCGCTTCCTTCTATTTTTTTTTCTTTCTTGATGACAAGGAGTCGAGAGAAACTATCTTAATTCACTTACAATTTAGTTTTTAATTATTATTTATTTATTTATCAATTTAGATAAGTCACATATTTCTCACATGAGATATTGATATTTTATATTATTTTACTGAGCTCGTGTGACATTACCTAATATCATGCACAAAACAAATAAATAAATTAAATTAGCATAATGCACATTAAAATGACTAAATTGTTTTATACATTTGGTGCTTCATAATTTCATGATTAAGAATAGGAACTAATGAGTCATGGCGATTGTACATCACTTAATCGACATAGTCCATTGCATGTATTACAAACTACGCTTCTTCTTAACATGATCATTAATTAGGAGTACATAATTGGTACAACATAATGTCTTTATTCAATATGATACCTATTTACATTATCCTAATACAAATATGCACACAAATATAAAGAAGAGATTATAAGAAAATATAATAAATGAGTTTAGAGTGTCATTTACATAAAACATAAAGTAACCATTATTAACAATAATGTCTATATTTTCAAGATGTTCAATAAATATTTTAGACGGTAATCCCTTTGTCAAAGGGTTAGTTATCATAAGATTTCTACTAATATGTTTTATTTACACTCTTTGTTTATGAGTTTTTTTTTCTTTAATAACAACGTACTTCAATTCCATATACTTAGCATTCTTATAGTACTTGTCATTGTTAGAGAAAAACAATGCTACAGAATCATTACAATACATTTACAGCGGCTTGACAATACTATCGATAATTCTAAGTCTTAAAAAAAAGTTTCGCACCCAATTAGCCTAAATTGTAGCCTTAAAACATGCTACAAATTCAACTTTCATGGTAGATGTAGCAACAACTCTGCACTCTTCCACCTTAAATCTATCTAATACTTTATTAATATATGCTTTCTAAGACAAGCCTGACAATCTTTGTAATCTATTTCATGATATTTCTATTCTTATCACATGACTTGTCTCACCCATATCCTTTATTTCAAAATTACTAGAGAAAAACTTCTTAATCTCATGAAAAAGACCAAAATCATTAATGTTAGCAACATATCAACATATAAAATAAAAATATAACCTCACTCCCATTAACCTTTAGATATATATACTAGTCAACAATGTTTTCCTTAAATCCAAAGGAAACAATAATTTCATTAAACTTCAAATACTAATGATGGAAAGTTGATTAAGTATGTATTAATTTCCTTTAATTTGCACATCATGTTACTTTCCTTTCCTGTATCTAAATTCTTCAAGAATTCTAAATTACGAAACATTCCAAAGCTTTCAAATTCTAGTATGTGAATTCTAAATCACGAAGCTTTATTCCAAAGCTTTATATAAAATCTTGAGTCATGAATACGTGACTGAAAAATGGTTTATTGGTTGTAATAATAAAAATGAACTTCACGAGGCTTGTGGGAACTGTGTAAAATGGTTTATTGGTTGTAACCCCTTTTATTTTAATACCAAACTCAAGGCTTTAAGTAAAAAGAAAAGCATGAAATCATAATTAATACGTACTTCTTAGTTACGTGAAGGCTTCCAATGCCAATTAATTCCAAAAGTTAATAATTCAATCGATAATTGTAAATAGAAATTGACTTTTATCATGCTTTCAATTCAATTCTAAAAGCCACGAAAAACAATTCATTCACAATTACAGAAACATCACCATCGAAATAAGCCATCTGGGATACGGAAATTAAAATTATTAAATTTTATAATTAGGGTTCATACATAATTGAAGGAAAATATCGATAACGAAGAATAATAAAATTTCATAATATAGACTCTGATACTCCACGTAAGTTGTAGTTTTCTCGATAGATGAAAATTTTCAAATATCTTTATATGTCTTGATTTGTTGATGCAAAAAGTCAAAAGTTTCACTTTCTTTTAAGTCTTCTTTCTACCACTTCTTCTTTCTTGAGGGTGAGGGTCCAGATAATACTTTAGTTACAAATAGAATAGAACATTGTTTTAAGTTAACGAAAATTACCTCTTTAATCTACTACTCCAAGTAATAATTATTTTTAGAAACTGTTTCACTCTATCTATTTATAATTACAATTTAATTCTTAATTATTATTTATTTATTTATCAGTCCAAATAAATCACATGCTCTGACACTAGCATTAATATCTTATAGCTACGAATCGTAATGATGAAGTTGGGAGAGAGGCTAACTGATGAAGAAGCTGAGCAAATGATTAGAGAGGCAGATTTAGACGGAGATGGTCAAGTTAATTTTGAAGAATTTGGAAGGATTATGATGCTCAAATGATGTCATTTGTAAATTATTTTATTTCTCTGTACAATCGCTAACGTTATTGAATTGTTGATTGGCAATAAATCCTTCTATGCTTTGCGCACGTCCCTTTTGTGTGAGGGATTAGACAAATTTGAACTAAGAAATACGATAAAGTTTTATATAATTATTTAATTAAAAAGTATTATATAATAATAAATTTATTAATTTTTATAATAGTTATTTTAAAATATATAATAATTATTTTAATTTGAATAGTATTATCTCAAGCGGAGAATATTTGTTGTTTAGTAAAAAAAATACATAATTATTAAACTCAACTAGATTTTACGTTGTAGGAATAGGTTTAAATTATAAATTTTTATATATGTATTTTATATTAAATATAATTACATTGAAAAAAGAAAGATAATTAATTATATTTTTAATTGAGAAAATATTGTTTTAAAAATATTAAGCCTTGAAATTTATTGTATTTTTGTTATTTCTCCAAGTAATAATAGTATAAATTAAAAAATAAAAATATAACAAATATGAGTATATAATTATTTAATCTGAGGTTTATTTTTGTTATTGTGAATATCACGTTAACATGTACCTGATTTATGTGTGTTTATAACTACTTTTTAAATTTATTTATTATAAATATAAAATTTATTTTAATTTTGTTAAAACAGTGTGATTTTTACTAAATTTGTTAAAATGGTGTAATTTTTTATATAAAAATAATATTTTAAAATATTTTGGATATATTAACTTTAATTATATGATATTGTTAAAGTTTTGAATTGGTTAATTTCTTAGTGACATAAATTGAACAATGCAATCAGATTTAATTATGTGATATTATTATTAAATTATTTACTCTTCATACATTACTATTATTTTTTCATAAAAAGACAACATTACGAGTAATAATAATTTTACCTACTGTAAAAACAGTTTTATTTTTATTATACTTAAAGGATATTTATTATTTTTAAAGGTATGAATTTATAATCTTTCATAACTAAATATTAGAAATTTATTATTATTATTATTATTATTATTATTATTATTATTATTATTGATGTTATTATTATTATTATTAATATTGTTATTCTTATTATTATTATTGTTCTTATTCTTATTATTTGTTAATACTCAAATTTGTCCTTCAACTTTAAAAGGAAAGAGGACAAAAAGGGTGAAGAAAGGACAAACTATTTGTTTCTCCCTTCAAAAAGAAAAAGACAGTGAATGTTGGGAAGGCAGCATGCCCTAGCAGGCCTATGCTCCCCAATTTGCCTTGAGCAAGTGCTAACAGATAGGGAATTGCATGCTAGACCCTAGTCTGTCAGAAAATTCGTCTTAAACTTGTCATCTCATAGGAAATCAGGGACTTGGGAAGCACTTTCAGTCGGGATGGTCGGAGAATGGAGAAATCATCACCGCATTGAATGAGAAGTTGTCACATTAATTAGAAGAAGCCTCGTGGATAACACTGTAACATTAATGAGGCCCTGTGGGGAGTCACCAAATTAATGGTGGAAGATCTTCTCGAGAGAGAACGTGGGGGGAAACTAGCCAATAAAAGGCATTGGTGTTGAAAGAAAAGGGGATCGAAAAAACTTTGGAGAAAATGAGAACTGATTGAAAGAGTTTTTCCAGAGAGAAAGGAAGAATTAAGAAGAAGAAGAAAGAGTGAGATCAACCTTCTCCCAAACACAACGATGAGACACCTGGATACCAGGTGAAACACTAAAAACTTTTTAAGTGTTAATATATTGTTTGTAGTGTTCGGTTCTAACTCATAGACAAACACTCTACTCCAAAACTTAAGGGTTCATTCATACCTCAATTCGTAGGTTGATTCTAGATTAATCGTTCCTCAAATCTTACCCAATATCCAGGTCTCCTCCGACCTACTGCGAGTCAGAACTCCCTGCCTAACTTTGAGTCAACTCCTCGTTGACACTTAATCGCTACTTTTTATCCTCACTGACTCCTAATTGGTACTTTACCTTTGCCAACACTTAGTCGACACTTCCTTATAGCCGATTCGATATTGGCCTTTCTTATATAACCCTTTAAGTCTCAGCCAGAACTACGTAAACTTTGACTTCTCCATTGCATTGGGAGATACGTAGAAGCAAAAGGCGACTATTGTCAAGTTCATAAAACCCCAAAACACCATTCGTCATTTCCTTCGTAAATACTCACTCTTCCTTGCATTCGAAGGTGGAAAACTTTGGTATACAAGTCATTTCTTATTTTTTGTATTTAGATGTGATGAAATTCTAATGTTTTTCCTACACGTAACTGACTTCCGAATTCGAGTCTTGGTTCTCAATACTAGCCTTATCCAACCATAGGATTTTTGGTATTTTCCTTGAAAATGTTGGTGGCAACTTAGTTTTCATGTTCACTTATCTGAAAGGAATGTGAACTTCAAACTCCTATTCCTTGCCGATTTCGGCTAAGGTTGCGACATTATTCTTGTTATTGTTTTTATTTTTATTATTGTTGTTATTATCATTGTTAATATTGTTATGAGGATGACGATGATGATGATAATGATGACGATAACAATGAAAAGGAAAAGAAGATGAATATTAATAATAATAATAATAATATTATTATAATTATAAATACTATTATTAATATTAATATTAATATTATTATTATTGTTGTTATTATTATTATTATTATTAACATATTCTGTGTGAATTTATCTCAAATGATGTTTGAGATATTATGTGTGTAACTCAAACAAAATTGAAATATTTTTAATTTAATTATTGTTTACAAAGTTTTATTTTTAATTATTATTTTTCATCAAATATATTTTAAAGTAACTAAATTAAAAATAAAGTAGACAAATACATTTATTTCTTAATTTTTATCCTTAATTATTAGTTAAAATAAAAAATTATAAATTATTTTAAATTTAAATGCATGCTTACAAAATATTAATTCTAATTATGTTGTTTGTGGCATATGTTTTAATAAATAAATTAAATAATACTTACAAAATACATGTACATCATAATTAATTTCCTTAATTAACTATTATAAATTATTTTTAATTTAACCACATATTTCTTAAGTTATTTATTGTAATTATTATTGTTGATAAAATTTATTTTAAATAGCTTGGTTTGAAAATAAAAAAGTTGAGCATAAATATTCAGGTAATATTTAATATTATTATTATAGTATTTATATATTTAAACTTTTGTTTCATCTTTAAATTTTGAAATATCTGTTATTAACTTACAATTATAAAACTGTATGATAATAATAATATAAAAACAAAAAAATAATATTTTCAATTTAATATAATAAATAATATAGATTATTATGAAATTATAACAACCAATATAACTAATAATAATAACAATTTATAGTGAAAATTGATGAATTCATGCCTGCGTACTTAACGTAATTTATTTGAAAATTACAATTTTGTCATTGATCTATTATTAATTATTTTCAATAACATGAGATACATAAGATATATTCTAATCATTAATTTTTTTATTCATACAAAATATTAATTTTTTAAAAGTAATATATATATATATATATACTATAATAATAGCATTGAAAATTATAAAAAATTAGATAGATTTCTAAACTAATGATTTTATAAATACGTAGTTAAATTTGAAAAATATTTTATTTTATTTAATATTTAATAATTAAAAATAAAAATAAAAAACAAAATTATTACACCTATAAACAATAAATTAGACATTAGAAAAATAATGAAAAATTAATTACACATTGTAGTAGAAAAGTTTTGTTAAACAATGATGACCTTTCATTTTATTTTTTTTATTGTAATTCAAATAATAAATATATCTTAAATAAATACATTTTATTTGAATTGAATAATAATTTAAATTAATATTTTAAATGTAAAAAATAAATAATACATATTATTATGAATTTTATAATAACAAATAATAATAACAATTTAGAGCAATAATTGATGAATTCATCTTGAAATTTTAATGTAATTTATTTAAAAATTAATATCTTATCATTCATGTATTATTAATTATTTTGAATATCATTAAGATCCATCAATTATATTCTAATTAATAAATTTTGTATTCATGAAACATTAATTTTAAAAAAATAAGATATATAAATACTATAATAATAACGTTAAAAATTATAAAAAGATAGATAATTTCTAAGCTTATAATTTTATAAATATGTAGTTAAATTTAAAATAATTCTTAATATTTTATTTTAAGTAATAATTAAGAATATGAGTTAAGAAATAAATTATATACATTATAAAAAAATAAGATATATAAATATGTAATTAAATTTGAAATAATTCATAATAGTTCATTTTAATTAATAATTAAGAAATTATTACGGATATACATATGTCTATTTTATTTTTGAATTTAGTTACTTAAAAATATATATATTATAAACAATAATAAGTAAAAATAAAAATTTTATAGGCAATAGTTAAATATTATAATATTATTAAATGTTTATATATATATATATATATATATATATATATATATTATAAAATGTTTTATTTAGATTTGTTGTCACGTTGGTTCAATATTTTTAATTATTATTATTATTTTCTTCTCATCTTAGTTAAACATTTAGTTAATAATGTTTAGAAATAATATATTATTAACTCACTTAAATTTTTTTAAATTATATAATAAATAGTATGAAAAATTAAATCTAATTAAAAATTAAATTTAATCATATCCAATGCAATAAAAATTTAAATATAATTGCATCGACTATTGTAAATTAAAATTTTGATCAACTGATACTGTTATTTTGGAGTAAACTTTACATATAAATTTAAATCTAGTTAATAACTAAATTTAATCACGTCCAATGAAGTTATAATTAATTGTAATAAAAAACAAAATTTAATTACATTAAATAAACTATTAATGTATAATTAAAATTTTTGATGAGAATTAGAATAAACTTTACCTATAGAAAGATATATATAAATTTAAATCTAGTTAATGACTAAATTTAATTACATCAAATTATAGTTAAATGTAATAAAAAATTAAATTAAATTACATTAAATCAATAACTATTATAAAATTAAAATTTTGCTCCACTGTTACAACAATGAAGGTAGAGTGAAATTTACATATAGATAGGTAGATATTCTTAATATTTATTTCAAATAATAATTAAGAATATTAATTGAAATAATATATATATATATATATATATATATATATATATATATATATATATATATATATATTTCATAGATAAAAATAAGATATATAAATACTATAATAATAATATTAAATATTTTATATATATTTAAAATAATAATATTATAAATATGTAGTTAAATTTGGAAAATTCAGTTTTATTTTAATTAATAATTAAAAAGAAAAATAAGAAGTAAATTATTATGTATATACGTTAGTCTATTTTATTTTTAAATTCAGTTACTTAAAAATATATATTATGAACACTAATAATTAAAAATAAAAATTTTATGGATAATAATTAAATAATATAATATTATTAAAAATTAAAATATATATTCGTAAACATTCTTTAAATAGATCTATTGTCATGTTGATTCAATAATTTTAAATTTGTCTATTTTTTTTTCTATCTTATTGAAATATTTAATTAATAATTAAATCTGGTTAGGTATCATTTGATTAAAAGAATGGATTATTAACTCAATTAAATTTTAAAATTTTATAATAAACAATGTTAATGTGATACATTAAATATTATAGTAATAAATAATTAAATTTAATAGCATCAAATTAACCACTATTATAAAATTAAAATTTCGATCTACGACTCCAGTAATACAATTAGTTATTTCGTATAATTACAATTTTATCTTTATTCTAAGGAGAAAAAATTTGCTAAAATACTTCTTTACTTTTATATATCCTTATTTTATAAAAAAGTATTCAATATTTTAAATTGTTTAAATATATATACTGCAAGCATCTTTTTCGTTTTTATCTCTTTGCCTGGCGTTTTTTTTTACCCTTTACTCTTTAAGACGAGAATACGGTTACGAGAGTGGCGGCGGCGGCGGGAGCCACCGTGCGACGGGGTTATCCCCGTCGAGAATCACCACGGGGAACTTTCTGATCGACCGCTGAGTTGTCGTCTCCGTTCAACTTCACTTGTCAATTCTTCTTTTCTGTTCATCTCTCATATTTGATTTTCTATTTTTCCCATCGATTAACCTAAATCTCGAAAACCTAACACTAGCGATGGATGCATCCGCACCGGACAATGTCGACGACTACTCACCTTCTTCAACTGTCATCAAATTCGACCGGCCCGTTCCCTTACTCCGGGGACCGTTACCGGCGGGTCCTTCCGACGACGCGTCGTCGTCGGGCCCGTACGTGCTGGCCTTCAGAGACTCCCGAGCTTGGGCGTCCTCGTTCGCAACCTGCGAGCGCAAAATCGTTGAGCAGTGCGAGGAGGGGGCGAGGATTGGTTGCGCCGTGAGCGCTTCCAGAAACTGTAAGCCTCCATGGTGGAAGGCTCTGGCAGGTCTCAAACTCTCCGATCTGAAGGAGCGAGAGGAGTGCGAAGTGCGTGAGATGGCGGATTGTTTCGTTGCGGCGAAGGAGAAGTGCGTTGGTTTTGCCAGGGAGAAGTGTTTGGTTCCCTTCAGGGATGCGAGAATTAGGGTTGGGAAAGGGGTTTTGAGTTCTAAGGATGTTGGGAAATTGATTGGTTTGGCATCGATGCCTGAGAATGAGAGTAGCTTATTGTTGATGAGTCTTATGGGTGGTTGGGATTTGGCAGCGACCAATTGCAGGGCTAGCGAGTTGTTGGGATCTGATTATTATGTGCAATGCATTTTTGGTGAACAACGAACCAAAATCTAAGCATAATTTTGTATCCTGATACCGGAGGTAGCGTTTCGAAATGCCATTGCTTGTTTTTGAAGTTAATTTATTGGCATAGCTTGTTGGTATGTCATGTGGGTAGAATAAAGTAGTTACTATGTAAAATTTGTTGGGAGGGAAAGCTCACCTATGATTACCAACAGATCCCTGGAAGATATTAAAAACTTCAGTAATCAACTGTGATATTCCTTTGCAATCATATGCACCACAGAAAAAATATAAAGTTTGTTGGTTTGTTCTAAAAGAAATCAAGAAATCCCTTTTGCCTTTGAGCTGTGTAGATGTGTTATATGCAGCTACTTTGAGACTTGTAGTGTGATACACTGAATTTTTCATGTATACAGTATATGTTTGGGTTGCCAACGTTGTGAAAATTGGAAATAAAAAATCTAGGATTTCTATGTTGATGTTGAACACATTTTAGTTGTAAAATCAAACATGGGATCTGAAATCCCAGGAATTATTGTTGAATCTGATACTTCTGTGTGAAAATACCTGTGCATCAATAACCATTATTTGTATAAATTGATGTTAGACAATGGGTGGTGTTTTCCTTCATAGTCGTAGACAATTGTTTGTACTTTTTCGTTGGGTCATGAATTAATACTACTAGAAATAGCAACTTTATTAACTGATGATGCTATTCACCAGTCTTGGCATTGTTATGTTATGCATGAAAATGTCAACTGTGTTGGTGGAGACTAGAGAGTGTTTTGATCTCACATCGAATATTAACATCATATTGTTTGAGCATAACTTCAAAGTTTCATTGTCTCAATGAATTATTTCAAGAGGCCCATGGCTTGGCAGTGATTTATTCCATCTTTGGTTTGTGCAGAAATGATCAGAATTGCCATCTCATAGACCTTGGCGAATCAAGTATCCAGGTTTTGCTTAACTCTAATTTTTGAATTATGTCTGATTACCATTTATTAGTAAGTTACATAGGGGTCAGGTTTGTGTAGTGGCATAAAAAATACACTGTAGTCCCATTTGTTTGAATGTTTCAAAAGGTAAAAAGTACAGAGGGTTTGTGCTGGAGTCTAATTGAATTGTATCTGAAAATTATATCCATTAAGAAATTTCTTTTTACCATGTATTTATTTTGTCTTTTCTTGGATGGTTGGTTTTTAATGTTGAAGGGGATTTTGAAGGTAATATTAACAATTTATTCATGTTTATGACTAAACCAACTAGGCAGATTAAAGGTTAAACTTTTTAAGTTTGCATAATAGTCAGATCAGCTTGCACTGGGGCCTGGGGGTTATTTGATTGAGTTGGGAATCAAGTTTAATTGTTAGTTTAGTAGACATTCTGCCTTGATTAGCTTTGTTGGTGTCCTTGGTTGAGAAGTTCAGACATATATGAGATGTGAGATACATTAAATTCTATATTTTTTAATTATTGATATATTGGTACTATCTTTGGTTCGTCCCCCTCTCTGCATTTGATGTCTATTGATTGACCTATGGCAATTTTAATTGAGAAGTTAAACGAATTAATGGTTCTTTTTACCTCTCGGGAATAGCTCAAGTAATAGGGGAGAAATGGGTTAGAAGTCATAGGTTTATTCTTGAATGTAAATCAATGATGCTTCCTGTTATGGGTAGAATGTTGGTGAAACTTGAAAGATGTCCTGATGTCTTCTTTCACCCAGGATTTTATAGGCCAAATGTGTTTTGCATGTTTTGGCCCACTAGAGTTGCAGGCCAGAACAAAATTTAAACATTTGGCATTTTTACTTGCCAAACATGAATGTTGGACACCTGGATATGATTGGGGCCTATTTTTATCAACCATTCTCCTTAAAGTCATCTCTTCTCTTTCTCTCTGTCACTGTCTCTCTCACTAATTGCAATTTGCAAATGGGGCCTTTTCAACTTGTTAATTTTTAGTGCCTTTTAATTATGGGGCATTTGGTTTGTGAAATATTTTATCATATTTGGGAATTCATATATGGGAATGTTGTATTTCCATGTTTGGTACAAAAATTTTAAATAAATTTGTATGTAAAAATGATCTCAAAGCATGATTTATTAAATTACATATCCTGTTAGGCTTGCAACTAACATTGCAAGTTTGCAACATAAGGACTATATTGGAAATTTTCATTTTATAACTTATTCCTTCACTCTGTCTTTAGCTCTCAATCAAGGGGAGGGAAGAGAGATCTCCCTCTTGTATTCACTTGAACAATCCAAATAAGAGAAAGTAGCTCTTACCCCCAAAAACTTCCAAACATAGATTCTGTGAAACATCTGGTTATTACATATTTTGTATTGATAATTTTTTTTATAAGGCATCAAATTAAGATTTTGTCATGTATTGCTATAGTGATTGTTGAGATTATACACAATTGTTTCTTGGCACTACCTAAGGGGCCATTAAACAAACTATTTTCTGATTTTCTCTAATTTCTAGCATTAGCCTTTAAGATGGTAATTTGGGGATTAGGTAAAAATTGTCTAAAGGTAAACCTTTGGTACAGTGCTAGCGCAGCAGATAAATTTGTTTCTTTTTTATACATTACGAATATGTTTCTTCAATGTTGGAGTACTGCACATTAGACTATCCGAAAAACCTGTCAATTTGGTAGAAGGTTTTGGTTGGTCAACTAGTGCAGCACCTATGTGTCATGCTGATGTATTTGATACATTTTTTTTTCTTGATGTTATTTGTCGCAACTGTGACCGCGACGAAGTTGGCGAAAATTTATTTTTTGGAGTTCGAGGTCCTTTCTGTAAAAGAATATGGAAGTCGGGAGTTGCCACTGGTGTCTTTAAGGAAAATGCCAGAAAACTTGGGATTGGATAAGGTTGGTCTACGAAAATAGATTTTAGGCACGGAAGTCCATTATGTGTAGGGAAGGTGTTAGCACCCTACGACGTCCGTCTTAAGACCGTTAATTAGATGTATGAAATTATTATGGTTTCTAAATTAGTATTTTTTACCTTTCAAACGCAAACAAAAATGGAATTTACTATTGGGAGGAGAAAAATATATTTTTTTGGTTTTTGAACTTGACAAGACTTGTCTCTTGCTCCTACGTATCTCCTAGTGCAATGGAGAATTCAAACTTTACAGGTGGCAAGGGATACTTAAAGGGGGTGAGGGTGGGGAGTTAGCTTATTTATTTTGCAGGTGGCTAAGGTCGATTAGGTCTTGGCGGATACAAGAAAGGAGGCAAGGCCAACTAGGAGTTGGCCAGTTAGGTGGAAGTGAATATCGATTTGAAGTCGGCTTAGACTCTGATGAAACATATTATTGAATGGGTGTCGGTGTACAACTAAAGAAAGACTTGTTAGGTTGATTAAGATTATCCGAAAACTAAACTATGCGACTCGGGTTAGGATAAGAGTTTACCTGTTTGGTTGTTCTATTGTTGCTACGAGGGTTCCTCACCTTTGGACAATATTTCTTCTTCCTTTTGGGTTGTGTGGGAACTCTACGCTAAATTCCTTTCTTTCTCCTTTCTGACGAAGGTTCCCTAAGGAATCTCTCAATATTTCTTCCTCTATTTTTCAGAATCTTCTCCTCCTTTCTTTCGAACCCTTCCATTGAACCCTCGTTCCCTTTTTATAGAGGAAATTTCCTAGTTCCAGATCTTGGAGGAGATCTTCTTCAGTAATGGACATGACTATTCTTTCGACCCTTGACCTAGTGTCAGGGGTGAAGCCATGCTACAACAAGGGGTTGGTGGCTGCTTTTCAGAGAAAGCAATTACTCTCAAAGGCTGATGGCAGTTGAGCTTGGAGAGGAGTCAAGTTTCCTCCCCACACCAATCCTCTATCTCACTTTTTTTTAGGGAAGAGACAAAATAGGGTGTCTACAGATGCCCCCTCTTTACTTATGTTCTGTCTGATAATGTGAATTTTTACATTATTAGGATAGAAAATAGGTAAAGAATCTAATTTTTGTGTTGGATCTAACCTTGGTATGGAGTCGAGTTGACGATGGAAGTGGTGCGTAGCCAATTGGAAATTGAAAACAGGATGGAGTTGAATTGAAAATGGCACAAAGCCGAATTAAAATGTAAGTGATGCGGGGCTGAATTGAGAATGGGAATGGCTTGGAGCCGAATTGGAAATGGCATGGAGCCAAATTGAAAATGGTACAGAGCCAAATTGAGATTGAAGATGGCATGGAGCTGAATTGAGATTGAAGATGGCATGGTGCTGAATTAAGGTTAATGATGACATGAAGCTGAATTGGAGTTGAGGGCGGCACAAAGTCGATTTGGAGCATCATGGAGTTGAATTGGAATTGAAAGTGACACAGATTCGGATTGTTATTGAAGGCAACACAGAGCCGAATTGGAAATAAAAGCGACATGAAACTAAGTTGAAATTGAAAGCGGTACTGTGTCAGATTGTTTATTGAAGGCGGCACGGAGCCGAATTGGATATAAAAGTGGCACGGAGCCGAATTGGAATTGAAAGTGGCATGGAGCCTAATTGGAATTGAAAGTGGCGCGGAGCCAAATTGGAATTGAAAATGGCATGGAGCTGAATTGGTTGAAAGCTCTGTGACATAGCTACATGGAAGTGGCAGAGGGGAAGTTGAGAGGTTGCATTGATGAGGCATGTCTGGTCGACTTAGAAGCGCATCTTTTCAGAGTCTTAATGATGATGAACCTTTTTTTGGGAACTCACCCCTTTTATCATTATGTCGTTATAGGGTAATGAGTGCATTAAATGTGTTGTCAGGTGCCTTTTGGTTCCCATGTGTGTTTAACATGCCTCTTTGAAGTGGCTCGTGGGTTGGGCCTTCATTTCCCCTGAAGGCCCACTTTTTCTTTAAATAGTTAGATTCATTATTGAATTCTTACTCTTTTGCCTTTGCTTCCCTTCTGCTTCCATCAGAGCTTATTTCTTTTTCTCAAGTATCATGAGTTTTGGATCAGAGAGTTGTTCAAATAGGATAGAGCACTTAGAGGAGAGTGCTTCCTCTTCTTCATTTTCAGAGCCTAGCTTTGTGCCTAGCACGACAAGTTCAGAGCCTCCTTAGAGGCTCTTCTTATGTCTGAAATGGAGGTTGAGGTGGTGGCCTCCTCACCTTCCAAGGGTGTTGAATCCCCAGTGCCCCTTCAGAAACGATCCTTCCTGCCAGTAGCCCTCCCAGGTTATGAATGGGTTAGCGGGGAAGTAGAGGCGTACAAGTCTCAACTTCTTTTGCGACAAGCTATGTTCGCCCTTGCTAAGAAGGTAGCATGGGTAGGAGATGAGTACGTCTTGGGCTTTTCCATGGAATCCTGCTCTACTGGGGAGTGGGTTTTTCATTCGGCTAAAGAAGGAGAGGGTACTTTTATTTATTTTTACGAGACACTATTGAAGGACTTGGGCATGTCAATTCCCTTTGATGATTTTGAAACCATTTTTCGAACCCTATGGATCGCTACCTCTCAGCTTCACCCTAATGGTTGGGTTGTTGTGCAAGCTTTTAGGCTTGTCTGCCATTGCTTGTGTATTCGGCTTAGCGCTGCCAAATTCTTTACCCTCTACACTACTTGAATCGGTGCCCATGCCGATTTGGTATCCTTATCCAGCCTCCCTAAAGCTAACCTCTTCATTGCCTACCAGGGTTTAAGGATGGTTTTGTGAAGATTCGTGTCCTTATTGGTGCTTCATTTGCCACTGATGGGAAGTCGATGCCCTTGTTTTGGCAAAAATTCCAAAGATTTGGCGGGTTCTCGTGGGGCAACATTTCCCTTGAGGAAAGTTTGGAACTCTCCTTTTTGGACCAACTGCCCCATGAGATGAGTTGCAGAGATTTGGTTGCCATGACCTTTGTGCGTGGGCCAACCAAGCATTTTTATGGTAAGTATACTTCCTTTTATTGTTCTGGTGATTATATTGACTATTTTTTTTTTTTGCAAAATACTTAATGACGAGGAACATTGATTTTATTGTCCTGCATCGTAAACTTTAGGCTGCAAAGACAAACTTTGGAGAAAATTCTTGTCCAATGTTTGAGGTGAACCCACGCCAACATCAACTTTGTGACTCAGCTAGTTGAGTAGGAAACAAGTCAACCCACGCCAACATCAACTCAACCTACCCCTGTAGGGGTTGGAGACTCTCGCGACAAGAAGAGGAAGACCCCTTTGTCTACTGTCGAGCAGACTTCTTAGCAATGAAAAGGAAAAAGGGTTGCCTCCATTCTTGAGGAGGAAACCTCACACGATCAGTCAAGAGACACTATCGTTCCTAGTGTCGAAGGGGATCCTGAATCGAGAGTCAACCCTTCTCCTTCCGCCCTTGCAGCTTACTTCTCACAAGGGCAAGCTTCGGGGTTGTGGCTAGTCGGCTTGGCGGGTTTGAATGTTCCTCCGAGGAACATGTCCTTATGGGGTCTCGATTTCCGGCCCCGTAACATGATAGGGCCCGATCGAGAGTTGCTGTTGAGAGGAGGGGTTCAAACTTCTTGGGACATGGTGGCTGCTTACCAAGCTTGGACCTGGGCTGTGGTTGAATTATGGGACGGAGTCTTCCGAAAGTCTGAAGAAGTGATTAAACGAGAAGTTGTGCAAAAGGCCAAGGTAGAAAAACTTCCCAAAGAGACTGAGGCGCTGAAGTCCAAAGTTGAAAGTCTAAAGTCGGAGGTAATGCTTGGCCGCAAGGAAATTGAGACTTTGAAGTCTAAAAATTTTGAAGTGCGGAAGACTTCCGATGAACTTTTGAAAGACCTCAGCATCTCTCGCCTCCAGATTACAGAAAGCGAAGCCGCCCTTGTCAAGGAGAAGAAAAAGAATGTGGTTTTGGAGGAGGAGCTTCGGATAGCCAAAAGGAAAGCTACCCAGGTCGAGTTGGATACGACAATGGCTTAGGCTAAGGTAGATGTGCTATCTGCATATCTAGACAAAGCCAAAGAAACCATTATAGACGAACATATTTTCAATTTTGAGAAGGCCCTTTGCCAAGTCGTAGTTCTTGCCCACGATCTTGACGTTAGCCACATGAATGTAGATAAAGACGTTAGAGATGGGGTTCTTGTATCTTTGGATGACATGGAAGAGTGGGGAGAGATATTGTAAAATTTGTTAATTTGATTAAATGAAGTTTCTTTTTATTATATCCATATCGTCTTCTTTTCTTTTATTTATTTACAAAGTACTGAATCAGGGGCAAGAATCGAGTTCGACTCAATATCTTTTCTCGATCTTATTCCCGAAATTCGAAGATTCATTTGCAGGACTCCTTTCGGCATCTTGGCATTCCTTTATGAACCGAAATGAGGTTGGCCCTAAAAGTTGACTTGCCAAAATTGAATAACGAATAAAAAGTAACTAGGGTTGAATGGTATGAGACATAAGCTGTGAATGGAAGTGGTACGAGAGTCGAGTTGGTAATAGAAGCAGCACGGGGACCATATTGGCAATGGCATGATAATGAATGGAGGCAAGAGGACCTCAAATGCATGGACACAGAGTCTCCTTAAATAAAAACAGAGGTGCAATATTTTAACTAAGACCAATGGTAGGTGGACGACAATGGGACATGTAGGTTGCTTTAATGATATGCGAGTGGTGCCACCAAGATAAATCTTGTGAAACACCCATGTCATGAAGGTGATATGCATGTATGTGTGGAGTTATGCACCTAGTCATGCAGTATGGAGATACGGGTTGTATACAAGAGATGATGGGAAGCATGGTTTGGACGGTATGAGAACTTTGATGCAGAGATGTATGGTCCTATTGCTTCGAAGATCGACTCTATAGTAGTGGGACCTAGGTTTTCCCTATTTCCACGCTTGTTAGGACTCGCTTAAAGGAAGTGGTGCCTTCCACATTGTCCTTTCTTTTTTACGACACCTTATCCTGATGCTCTGTCTTGGCATATTTTCATTTTAACACCCTGGTCTTCTTGTAATTTTATTTTTATTGGCCATGATGTCCTTATTTTTGTATGTATTTCCTTTTAAATCATGAAATGAAATAGAGAAGGTAGAGACAATTTTGGTGGCAATAATGTGTATTTTATTAATCAGTCAAACAAATAATGTTACAAGGAGAATGTGTTATGATAGCAAATAAAATGGGTTGGGCTAACGCTATTATTCTTTCCGCATATGCTAAGTCGTGAGTCTCATCAGTCTAGCTTCCATTTGCCTTTATGATCCATCTGTACTAGCAGAATTTTCTTAAGTACTAACTCTCCTTTTCGGAATTATCGTGGGTGGACTTTCTTATCAGACGCCCTCTTTTAACTAAAGGAGTAACTTTTAAGTGTAGGGACTAAAACCTAAAGTTTGTACAACTTTAGGGACCAAATAAGTAATTAAACTGTTAATTAAAAAATCCATAATTTATGAATAACATAGTTCAAGTTCAAAAATTTGTTCTTTAGCTATCTGTCCTATTATTTTCTTTGTAATAAAAAGAAGTTTTTCCCCACCTCGGGGTATCCTGACTCAACTCCATATAACCTGTGCAAACCAGCAAAAACATTAGGATTATAAATTGGCAGCAATCAAGGGTGGAATGCAAATTATGGTCATTACTATTTCACCTTTTCCTCCATGATGTCTTGTCGAGTTTGTCATTTATTGATTTTCGCTCTCCATTTCAATTTTCTTGCCCTCCAATTACGCTCAGTTCAATGGTCTGTTTCAATCAAGTGAGAGCATTGGTTCGGTTTTTTCTCTTATTAAACCGACAAACTGAATCTTATTTTTTTCATGTTCGGTTCAACACTAAACCGAACTCATGAAACCCGATTCCAATTAATTTGGGTCTCAAGTTACTATTTTTTGAGTCTTGATGTTTCGACCCGATGATATTATTAGTATTATTATTTTAGAAAGCGAGTTTTTTTGTGCTATAGTAGCTTTTGCGTTGAATAGAAAATTTTATATTAAATTTTACAATTAACTTAGTTACTAGATTAAAATCATCCAAGTAAGGTAGAAAAGTGTTGTAAATTTCTAGGTACATGTTTAATTCTAATGGATAAAAAAAAATTACTTCACTTTAAATTCAATTTCACTTAGTGTGAACTTTTGTCTCCCCTTCGGTTCATCGAAGTAGTTGCCAGCTAATTACAAGTCAATAATGGGGATGATCTGTCTAATAATTAAGAAAACAAATGGGTCACTTGGTAATGACGTGGTTCTTTTATTTTTTGGGCTGTCGACGTTGGAAGGTGCTGCGAAGTTGTACTGATGGCCATTGACCATTAAAGTATTTCTTTGCTTGTCAGTGTTTGCTCCCTTCAGCTTGCTTGACAATTCAAAATGTCATTTTCACGACAGTACTTGGTAGTTTCCATCTGCAAGTCGGTGTTTAATACTGCTATACATCTGAAAAGTCCACAAATTTTCGATCGCGAAGTTACTAAGTAGTTTCCATTAGTCAACAATGACTATTCATCCTAAGTATTAAAGTGGAAGAGAGACAAACCATGTGATATGACTAACCTTACCATTGGTGTGTGTAAACGCACTATTTTTTTCTTTTCTTTTTAGGCGTGCATTGAATTGCAGAAGTTTAGGGTTTAGGTTCAAGTTATTGAAGAAGTAATTTCGTAAAAAAAAAGTTGTTGAAGTTTTTGTTTCCTCTAAAGTCTTTTTCATACCTACCCTCTATGTGCAGTAAGTTTGCCACTGTTGGAAAGTAGGATAGAAGATGTAAACTAAACCATTTTTAAAAGGAAAAAGGCATGGTCTGTTAATGTATTTCCTAATTCGTATCAATGTGTATTATTAAGTATTAGGCTTAATGTATTTTTTGGTGTCAATAAAATAATGTTTGCGTGACATTGGTTCTCTAATTTTTAATTGCTTCATTTTGGTCTTTATATATTTTAAAATTTACAATTTTAGTTCATATGTTAACTTAGCATGCAATATTAGATAAAAATGCTAACGTAAGTGTGTTAACGTGGTGTAGCTAGTGTGTTAACAAGGGGATGTTGATACGAGTCCTAATTTTTAATTATTTGATTTTAGTCTTTATATTTTTAATTGAGATGATTTTGGTTCCTATGTTAACTTCACATATAACGTTTAGGAAATATAAACAATTATTAATTCTAAAACTTTATCCTATGACCAATTGGTTGTGGACAAACAATAAAACCATTGCACTAAGTGTATTTCATATAAGTATGACATAATTGTTACATGTAGATTTCTTAGGGGAGTTTTAGAGTGCAAACACCAAAAACGTTGTTTTGTTTTTGTAGATAACAATTTTTAATTAATGATAATTATTTTAATGTTAGCTTATAAAAGTTTTTATACTTAATATCATTTGTATAAATTTTAAGTATTGTTGTTTAAATAAATTAAAAAATAAAATATTTTAATTGAGTAATTAATTATAGAAAATTAATATTAATTTAAATTATAATAATAATATAAACATTGTTACTTGTGTCATGCATAAACATTATCTTATAAATTTTCCATTTAATTATTAATGATTTTTTCAGTACAATATGTATGTCATTTTAAATATAAAGCATTAATAATTTAAGTTTTAAATTAATATACAAATTGTAAATAATTTTAAAAATATTTTAAAAAATATAAACTAATTTGAATTTAATTTATATTAAATTTAAAATTCTAATTAAATTTAAATTAGTTTAAATAGTATTTTAACATTACTTGAAGTTTTGTATATTAAATTTAAAATGTTAATATTTTGTGTTCAATAAGATATACATATAATAGGTGGTGCAGTGATCATAAGGGTTCTAGCCTAGGAATTTTACATACATATATAATTTCCTAAATGTCGGATCTCAAGTTAATATTGAGACCAAAATCGTCGAATTTCAAAAATCTGGGTCACTCTATTATACTGCATAGTACACTATAGTGCCTAAGTTGAAACGGTCAATTGACATTGGTTTTTGTATTTCGGGATATTAAAGAGGACCATTAAATAATAATGTTAATTTAAAAGGACGAAAAGTAAAGTTTTTTTTTTTGAAGTAAAAAGTTAAAGTAAAAGGATAATTCAATTTTTAATTGCTGAAAAGGATTGTCTAATTTTTTTTTGTAATCAATCTTCAAAATAAAAATTCATAGAGTGGTGGGTAAACTAGATAGATTGTTCTTTAATTGCCTAGTCATCTAATGATTGTTCTCAATCAATCAGAAATGAGTAATACTGTAATAGTTGAGAAATAAAGCACTCAAGTGAGCTTGACCGTAGTTCTCTCACCACCACTTAGAGAAACAAAACTCAATTAGTGTGGGTTGATTTACTTTATTAATGAATCCAAATTTACTTAATTACGCATAACCACAAGAGGGGTGGTTCAGAGTATTTTTAATTAGTATCTTTAGTAAAATTCAATATTTTTTCACTAGCTGGAAAATTTGTTCTGTTATTTTAATTTGTCGTAAATATATTTTTTAAGTAAATGTTTTCTAGACGCCACTTCGAAAACATTTTAATTTTTATATTTTATTTTAAAATATTTATTAATTTTCACCTTTTTATACGGAGTAGAGTTTTATTTTATTTTTCTATTTCTTTGTTTTCAAAAGCTCATCTGTACATCCGATCGTGTGATCCATTGGTTACTTGTCACCCTTCTCATTCATTTTCTATTTTGGTTGCACCAGGTAATACTATTTTTTATTCTTCCTCGTTTGATTTCTTGTTTTCTCTCGTAGATTTCCAACACAATGCTCAAGATTAGCGTAACAATCTTGCACTACTTTGTTTTTTGGTCTCGCAACATAATGAAGGTATGTTGTCAATTTAAATATATGTTATTTTTATTTTATTTTAAATTTGATTGAAAATATTTGAAGATATAATATAAGATCACTAATAGAATACGCAATATAAAAAAAATATAATAATTGAAACTAAATATGTAGTTAAAATAATTGATCTTGAAATAAGAAATTATAAGATTGTAGAATTAATTAGAAAACTAAAATTATAATTACTAAAATATATCTATCCATAAATAAAATTAATTTTTATATAAATATATCATATAAATATCAATATTTTTATTATTTTTCATTTACCAGTTACTTCATAACATACTTCACTAAATAATTATAATTTAATAAGTTAGCTTAACAACTTTTTAATTTTTAGATGATAATTTTTAACTACTGGTTAGCTTTTAGCTACTTTTTACAGACATGAGGTACTATAATTAATGAACAAAATTAAAAGGAGAAAAGAATAAAAGACTGCAGTGTTGCTAGTTTGTGTTAAATTTCCC
This sequence comes from Mucuna pruriens, assembly GCA_025330945.1. Classification (NCBI taxonomy): domain Eukaryota; kingdom Viridiplantae; phylum Streptophyta; class Magnoliopsida; order Fabales; family Fabaceae; genus Mucuna; species Mucuna pruriens. The sequence continues at coordinate 10,579,816 of JAENHJ010000528.1, forward strand.
ATATTATGTGCCGCCCTGCGCGTGGACACCACACATTGCAGGATGTAATAGTTTTTGCCAATTGCCATATCGGTTTCAATGGTGTGAAACAAGCCGCAAATTTTGATGATGTTCATTGTTTACGTCGGGATGAATAAAATAATTTCTCTCTTTCCCTCCTAGTCGTATAGATTGTGAAGTAAGCGAAAGTCCGAAGAATACTTTCCCACTAGATGTTAGGATTAGTAAATATGCTTCCAAGCTAGAAAATGTGAGGGGAGTACACTATATAATGAGTAAATTATTCCCTTTGTCTTTTGCATTTGTTGTGTTAACGCTTTTCTTTTTGTGGTCATAAAAATTTCCTAGTTTAAAATGTGTAGAAAAAGATTTGTTAATTCATATATGTTTTGTGATTAAGTGTTATTTTACATCCTTAATTATTTTCTCATCGAGAAAATCTTAATATTACATTAATTTGATTTAAATGAATTTATTGATCACTTTCAGGCTCAACTATTTGAAATCTTATTTAAACCGGATCAAATGAAGTGTTATATCTATCTAGTTTATGCATAAGTCTGAATAATGATACAAATGATATTTGACTACAAATATACGTGGATTTTGTATGCTTTTATAATTGAAGGGATGCTTGTAACAAACCAAAAAACAAGTTAGAAACTATAAACTAAGTACAGTTCAATTTTTTTTATATTCTTTAACAAAAATAAATAAATGTTAAGAGGAACCAAAATTGCCTTTGTAATTTTGTACTTGTATGTATGCAAATTCCACGCAAAATCCATGTCCGGCCAGGACGGCATGCCATTACCCGGAGTTTTTGAGAAGCATCTTAATAATTGTGAAAGAATCTAAAAGAACCATAGGATAAAAAATAGAGAAATCTATCACTAGACTTTGGAAAAGGACGATTATATCACACATAAGCCAACCAAGTCAACAAGGACTTGTTACACTGTACTTTTATTCATTTTGTAATAGTTTCCTCCAGTTTCCACGCGAAGCTCATTGTGCAAGCAAGTGCATATTTGTCTACTTGTTGATAACTGAGAGAATTGTTCCCATCTATTGAGCAGCAATGGAAATTATGGTTACGGACTACTCATCTCTATATTTATATTAATATAATAAAAACCGTTTAAAAATCGTGAGTTCCATTAAACAAGACCGATCCAGATTCTCTGCAGTCACACCTTGGTGCTGTTAAGAGTCAGCACCGATGAATTAACAGCACGAAGGTGTGATAAAATATAAGCCGACTAATTTTCATGTAAAGGTTGTGATTAACTCGCTACATGAATGAATGCACAGGAATCCAAGTCTTATACAAGATTGTCCTTTAAATACAAAGCAATAAATTCTTTACCATACTTTTTTTACCATTCAATGTATTACTGGGTATATTTTATTAGAAATTATAAACTTATGGGAATCTCATTCATATTTAATGGGTTTTTCTTTTGATTTTATAATTTTTAATAAATTTTAATTAATAATAAATTATATTAAAAAGAATGAAAAAGTATTTTAACTTATGCGGCAAGAGTATGTATATAGCGTGTCCTTTAAAAGTTTGACCAGATTGCACTATAAGAAAAAGACAGTGGTGGGCATGTTAGGAAGCTACCCAGAAATTATCCGTATAAACCCTCTCGCACGAAATACCAGCATATATAAATAGCAACCATGGAATGCTCAGAATGAAGATCTTTCCTACTCATCTTCTCCATTAGATAGTTATACCATTTCTGATTTTCTCTCAAAATCCACCATGTCGAGCTACCAAGATATGAAATATGATGACAGCTCATTTTTCATTGACATAACTACCACCGTTAATTACACCATTAACATAGCCAAAAAAAGGTGGCGTTTTGCTTACACTGCAATTTATTCTAGACGGGTCATGCTTGCCCTGGCCGAAGAAGTCATATCTAAAAGAAATAAGGGCACCTACCCGTACACTAAACTCTTCCAAACCCACTCTTCCAATTCCAGCACCACTCTTGATATCATTGAGCCCTTAATTCCCCAACATGGGACCAATCATTATCATTTGGTTCCTGATGTTGACAAAGCCAGAATTGCTAGTATGGTAAAGGACAAAAACTTGTCAGCCTTTATTGAGTTTGGAGGAGTTGAAGGTATTGCAAATATCCTTGGAACCATTCCAGCAAAGGGAATCGCTGGAACCGATGATGACATTGCCAAACGTAGTGAATTGTTCGGTTCAAACACTTACCAGAGGCCACCACCCAAGGTTTTCCTAAGCTTTGTAGTGGAAGCTTTGAATGACACTACTATTCTGATCCTTCTTGTTTGTGCTGGCCTTTCCCTTGGCTTTGGCATAAAAGAGCATGGACCAGGGGAAGGCTGGTATGAAGGAGGGAGTATATTTGTAGCAGTGTTTCTGGTAGTGGTTGTCACTGCACTCAGCAACTTCAGACAAGAGAGACAGTTTGACAAATTGTCTAAGATAAGCAACGACATCAAAGTTGAAGTTGTTAGAGATGGAAGGCCACAGCAGATATCCATCTTTGATGTCCTTGTGGGAGATATTGCATCACTTAAAATTGGTGATCAAATTCCAGCTGATGGAATCTTCTTAAGTGGCCATTCTTTGCAAGTGGATGAATCAAGTATGACAGGTGAGAGCGACCATGTAGAAATTGAGTCTTCAAAAAGCCCCTTTTTGTTGTCTGGTGCAAAGGTTGTGGATGGCTATGCTCAGATGCTTGTGACATCTGTGGGAACCAACACAGCATGGGGTGAGATGATGAGCTCAATATCGCGAGACACCAAGGAAAGGACACCATTACAGGCTCGCCTTGACAAGTTAACCTCTTCTATTGGAAAGGTAGGTCTCACAGTCGCTTTTCTTGTTCTCATAATCTTGTTAATTCGTTATTTCACTGGAAACACACAAGATGAGAAAGGGAATAAGGAGTTCCAGGGGAGTAACACCGACGTAAATGACGTTTTCAATGCTGTTGTGCGTATTGTTGCAGCTGCAGTCACTATTGTGGTTGTGGCAATCCCCGAGGGTCTACCATTGGCTGTCACTCTCACACTTGCTTACTCCATGAAAAGAATGATGGCAGACCAAGCAATGGTGAGGAAGCTTTCTGCTTGTGAAACAATGGGGTCTGCAACAGTCATTTGCACAGATAAAACCGGCACCTTAACTTTGAATCAAATGAGAGTCACCAAGTTTTGGCTTGGCCTAGAAAATATTAGTGAAAACTTTTCCAATGCAATGGCCCCTAATGTTCTTGAGTTATTCCATCAAGGAGTTGGCCTCAACACAACTGGCAGTATTTATAAACCTTCATCAGCATCTAAACCTGAAATCTCTGGTAGCCCAACAGAGAAAGCTATACTCTTGTGGGCTGTATCGGATTTAGGCATGGACATGGATGAACTGAAGCGCACACATGGATTTCTCCATGTTGAAACGTTTAACTCAGAGAAGAAACGAAGTGGCGTCGCAATAAGGAAGGAGATCAACAACACAGTTCACGTGCATTGGAAAGGTGCTGCAGAGATTATACTTGCAATGTGTTCTAATTACATTGACAATAACGGCATAGAGAAGTCCCTTGATGAAGAACGGAGTAAACTTGAGATGATAATTGAAGGGATGGCTGCTAGTAGCCTAAGATGTATTGCTTTTGCTCACATGCAGATATCAGAAGATATTGATTATAACGATAAGGAGAAAGCACAACAAATCCTCAGGAAAGATGGCTTGACATTGCTAGGCATTGTTGGCCTCAAGGATCCATGCCGACCCAACATCAAGAAGGCTGTGGAAACTTGTAAACGTGCAGGAGTTAGTATCAAGATGATTACAGGAGATAACATATTCACTGCAAGGGCAATAGCGACAGAATGCGGAATATTAGACCTTGATGTGAATGCAGGAGAAGTGGTGGAAGGTGTGGAATTCAGGAACTACACCGAGGAAGATAGAATGGAGAAAGTTGACAAGATCCGCGTGATGGCAAGATCATCCCCTTTGGACAAACACTTGATGGTGCAATGCTTGAAAAAGAAAGGCCATGTTGTTGCAGTCACAGGAGATGGCACCAATGATGCACCTGCTCTAAAAGAAGCTGATATTGGACTCTCTATGGGGATCCAAGGAACTGAGGTTGCCAAAGAGAGTTCCGACATTGTCATCCTAGACGACAACTTCAATTCGGTTGCCACTGTTCTAAGGTGGGGGCGATGTGTCTATAACAACATCCAGAAATTCATCCAGTTTCAACTAACCGTGAATGTCGCAGCTCTGGTAATAAATTTTATTGCTGCAGTTTCTTCAGGGGATGTTCCCCTAACAACAGTTCAACTATTATGGGTAAATCTCATTATGGATACTCTAGGAGCTTTGGCACTGGCCACAGAAAGGCCTACGAAGGAGTTAATGGAGAAAAGGCCAGTGGGTAGAACCGAGCCTCTTATTACTAGTATCATGTGGAGAAACCTTTTAGCACAAGCTTTATATCAGATTGCTGTTCTGTTGGTTTTACAATTCAATGGGAAATCAATCTTCAATGTAGACGAGAAGGTAAAGGATACTCTAATTTTTAATGCTTTTGTTCTCTGCCAAGTTTTCAACGAGTTCAACTCTAGAAGTATGGAGAAATTTAATGTATTCGAAGGCATTCACAAAAACCACTTGTTTCTTGGAATTGTGGGGATCACTGTGGTTCTTCAAGTTGTGATGGTGGAACTCCTAAGGAAGTTTGCTGATACAGAGAGATTAACTTTGGAGCAATGGGGAATTTGTATTGGAATCGCAGCTGTGTCATGGCCAATTGCTTGGTTTACAAAGCTCGTACCTGTTTCAGATAAACCGTTTTTCAGGGATTAAATTATGTAGGATTTGGTTCATTTAGATTTTTTTAAAATATGATTTGGATTATTTTTAAAAAAAATCTAATCTAATAAAATATAATTTGAATTCAATTTTTTGATTGAAATATTTTTATTAACATTTTAATTTGTTATTATTTAAAAGTTTTAACTCAAATGTTGAAAATTATTTTTAAAATAAACAAATTATTTTTAATTCTAAGTGTATTAATAATTTATTTAAAATTAAAAAATAAAAGATAAAAAAAATATGTTAATTAATCGATTAATTACATAATTAATATATATATAGAGAGAGTTATTCTTGTGAGAATACATACTTTCTTGAGAACAAACAATAACAATCATTAGATTAAGATTAAAAATAATAGACTATTAACATTAAAATTCAATTATAAATACATCTTATTAGATCACAAATATCACTATGGTGGTGGTGGTGGTGGGACGATGTGACAATGACAGTGATGAGTGACAACGACAATAATAGTGGTGGAGGTAATAGCAGTAACAATAGTGGAGATGACAATGACGAGTAACAATGATGATGGAATAGATAGTGTCCATGATAATGACGATGGTAGTGATGATAACACAATCAATGGTGGAGGCAGTGACAATGACAGAGAGTTAGTGGTGGTAATAGTGGTGACTACAGTACTAATGATGACAATGGTAATAACGATAGTTGTTTGGATGGTGATATTGATAATAATAGTGGTAAAGATATGAAAACATAATATTAATTGTGATGATGTTTATAATTTAGTTTTAATATTAATATTTATTATTTTTAATCTTCATTTAATAGTTATTATTTGTTTTTGTGTTCTCACGTAAGCAGACATTCTCATTAATATCGCTTTCTATATATATTAAATATAAAAAATGTTTGGTTTATAGTTGACATTGAAATCATATTTTTGTAAAAAAAAATTATACTCTAAATTTTTAAAAACTCAGTTGACATTATAGTTTTTTTTAAAAATAAGTAATTAATTAATTTGATAAAAATATTTTAATGATAATTTGTATAGTATTCTTTATATCTTATTTTGTTTTAAAGATATTTGAATTTTTTAATTTGATAATTCATTTATTTATTATAAATCTATATTAATAATAATTTGTATCGCATTTTCTATATTCTTTTTGAATGAACTTTGAAATAAAATTGGTAAATATTCTTTTATTGTTATAATGTTACTTTTATGCAATATAAAAAATATCAAATATTCCAAAAATTGAATTTATTTACCCTTTAAATTGTGAAATTTAATTTGATTAATAAAAAATATTTTAGCAATGTTTTCTTTTGTATATTTTTATATGAATTTCTATTTTTCCTCTTTAAAAATTCAATTAAAATGATAAATATTATTTTCATTGAAATGATACATTTTCAAATTATATAAATTATGATTAAAAACTTAGAAAACTAGATTAGTTTATAAAAAATATATTTTATCATTTTAAAAATAATTAAAATATAAAATAATTATACATGAAATATTTATTTTTAAATTCGTAAGTATTAGTTTGTTTACTACAATAATTTTAACTCTTCTTTTTGTATGCTATTTTGTTTTTATTTTTACAACTATTTTCTGTGACTTCTTAAATTTTGAAACTTGTAAACATCAATAATAATGTTGTTTTCAAAGGAAGATTTTCAGAACATATAATAACTAAGAGTTTCAATTTTTTTGTAAGATTATATATTTTTCAACTAAAAACTAATTCAGTTGTTACATTATTATAATGATTTTCTATGATTTATTCATTAGTTTATTCTTGAGAAAAATATCAAATATTTGTGTTTCCGTACATGTGCAAAAATTTACTTCTTTAATTGGAAAGATAATGCAAATATTTCACATACTAACTAGCTTCGCTTGATAAAATTGACCAAATTATTATAAAAAAAACCATTTACATAAAATAATATTTAAATAACATCAGAAAAATAATATATACTACAATATATATACAATTTTTATAATATTTAAAAATATTACAAAAATATAAAAATATTACATATTAGTTATGGTAATATTTTAATCAATATTATATTAAAATATATTGTAAAATATTATTAGCAACATTTTATATTTATTAAATATGATTAAAAATATAAAATAATATTATTAATAAAACTTCCAATAACATTTTTATAAATATAATTAATAAAATATTTACAAAAAACAGCATACTAGTAAATTAATACGTGTTACAAGGTCCTTTAAACGTGTCTGCTGCTAATTTCTGTCACGTTGACCCACGTCATCGTGGAGAGCAACAACTAAGAATTTATCCGAAATATCAACCGATATGAAACTATATTTTTATTACATTTCCCAATGTTAGTTTGAGGTGTATAGAATACGTTGACTTAGAAGGGTAAAAGAATAATTTTCCATTTACCCAAAACAAAGTTGAAAGAGTAATTTTTCAATTATGTAAACTTAAAAGTGCAACGTTAATGCACATGTTGATCTCAGGGCTGGCGCGAGCCAAGTCAAGTCGTTGCTTTAGGCTCCAATTTTTTTTTTATTTAGTAATAGTTTTTTTAAGGTCCTGTTTAAAAAGTGTTTTTTTTAAGATTTATAATTTTTTAATTATTTTTTTACTTAAAAATTAATTAGAAATCAATTTTAATTAATTAGATTATCTCTTAGTTGATTATATAAAAATTATCTTCTAAATGTTTCAATTTTCATCAAAATTATCTCATAAGTTGTTCTCTTATTTTAATTATTATCAAAATTATCCAAAAAATTAAAAATTACTCTCTAAATATATCAATTATTATCAAATTATCTCAAAATTATCACTTTAATGTTGCAATTCTCACAATATATATATATATATATATAAACGTTATCTCTACATATGTCAATTATTATAAAAAAAAAAGCCAAAACGTTATTATTTTTCTGAAATACCTACATTTATGCTTGCTCGTGTTCTTTTTTTTTCTCGTGAAACACTAGCTTTTATGCTAGTAGATTTGCTTCTTTTTTTTTTCAGCTGCTTTTGAAATTATAGTACATTTCGTTATTTCGAATTTTTTTATTTTTTTAACCCCAATTGTTTTTGTTTCCTATTTAAATAATTAAATATAAATACTTTTAAGTTATGTATAGTTTTTTATTTTGTAATTTTAATTTAATTTAGTACCACATTAAAAAAGAGCTTTTAATTAGGGGTTGTAAATTGAGGGATGATATTTCTGATTTATTTTATCTTTAGTTCTTTGTATTTTTTTATGGTTTATTATCATAAATTGACATACATAATTATATAAGAAGACTTTATTTTTATAATGGTATAACATACATACAAAACTAATTTTCTCGAACACCAATTTCTTGGAAAATTAAAAACTTCCTATCTAACAAATGCTCCCTAAATGTTACTTGAGTAAAAAGAAGTTTTTCAAAATTAAAATTATCAGAATCTTATTTAAGATGAACAATATCTTAGCAAAAATTAAAAATATTAGCTTTATTATTAATTAAAAAGAAATATTAAACAAAATTAATTACAATAAATTTATAAATTATTTTGCATTTCTAAAAGCTTGAAAGATAAAGTTTCAATAAAAATATAGTTATGTAAATCTAAATTGTTATTATTTTTTGATAAAAATATTATTATTAATTTTAAAAAGACTTCATCTCGATATTATTGTTTAACTTGAGAATACTATTATAACAAATAAATTAAAGTTCTCACCCAAGAATCTTAATTATACACTACTATTCAATGCAAGAATTCAATTTGAATTCTTAATTTTTTTTAGTAAGATTCTTTTTGTTACATGGAATTTGAAAATACTTATTAATTTTAATTCTAACGATAAAATTTAACTTGAGCTCTTAACTTATTTTTAGTGATTCTCGTTTTATTTATCTACTCACACGAACTACTCACACGAAAATCTCGTTTTGACTTCAAAAATTGTATTTTTAATAACCAAGCAACCTAAGTTGTAGTTATGCTAGTTTTTTGTTAAGCAATTTGAAAATGTCATTAGAGCAAACAAGTTCTTATAGAAATTGTTTATAAAAACAACTACCATCTAAGTTGCTTAACTATTAAAGAAAATTTCAAATCAAAATTCAGTTTTTATTTTGTTAGTGGAGATATAAAATGGGAATCATTAAAAAGAAGTTAATAATTCTAGTTGGGTTTTATCATTAGAATAAAAAATATTAAATGTTTTTAAAAAAATATTATATAGTCTTAAACTACTAATTATCTATTCATCTTTATGTGACAAATGAATTTATCAATTTAAATAAAAAATTAATAATACTTGATTATATGTGATGTAAAGATCAATTCATATCATGATTATCTCATTCTATATAATAGTTTCTTATTAAATCTTATTTAATATAAAGATACGCACTACACAAATGAAATACATAAATTAAATTATTGCATTGGAGATGCTTTAAGCAACGTAAGTATATGTATTTGGTTTTTTCTATCCAATTATAAAAAAGGTTATTTAACCATTAAAAAACAATTTTCTATTCATAAAAAGGGTTTCTCAATAAAAGGAAGTTAAGAATTTAAGTTAAATTTTATCATTGGAATGAAAATCAATTAGTATTTTTAAATCTTATACGACAACAAGTGATCTACTAAAAGAGTTAAACGACCCAAATTAAATTATTAGGAGATCTCTTGGTATGAACATCTAAATTGTAAAAATCTTCACATAGATGTATAACAGTGTCCAAGATTGGATAATGAATCTACAGTTACAAATTTCATATAGTTTGTTTAGCAACATCATTAGAAGACAGTGCTACACAAAGATTTAATCACATGAAATTTGATTTGACCTTAGATCAGGTCTTCAATATCAACCGAAGTGCTCATAAGAAATATGTATCTTGTTTATTTTGGATTCTTCTTGTTTTTGTGATTCGTCTGGACTTTGGTTTAGACATTTAGCTAAGCATGAGGCTCCACATCAGCTCTGACTGTCAATTTAATAAAGAATAATAGCATATCAAAGGCTTGTGAATAATGCATCATACAACTCTGCTAATATCAATTTTAAGGTCTCACAACCCAAATAGCTTTATACTTCTTTTGGTACATCAAAGAGTTATCAACACGAATTTTTTGCGTGTATCATAATTCCCACCTACCTATAACAATTATGCATTTTAGATGGGTTGTTACTATTATTATATTTTTATATAGAGATCTTGGTATCTAATTAAAATAAATTGTAATTCGATCCAAAATAAATTAAAAATATATATTTTTTAGATTTTTTAGACTATTTTTTATTTAACAATTGAATTTTGGATAAAGTTTGTAAAATAGAATAAATCCAAATTTAACTAATATATTTTAATCATCATTACCACCCACACAAGTGTAATTACTGATACCGTTGGTGTCACTATCAACATCCATTCTACAACTATTATCATTGTTGTTGTCTCTCCACCACCATCTTATTGTCGCTTCCACTACCATCATTTTCACTATTATTATTATTGTTCCCACTATCATCATCTTCATTATCATTATTATCTCATACTGTTATCATTATTATCCACACTATTGTCTCTATTGTTATCATCCCATCACCATTGTTGTCCTCCACAATTCCCACGGTGGTAGTGATAGGACGACGAAAGTGGTGGAGTCAAGAAGGATAATAAGACAACAAACAATAATAATACTTAGTGATCTCATAAGAGACATTAACATATATTATTTTTAATTTTAATTTAATAATAATAATTATATATTTTGAAGAAGTGATTCTAATAATCATATCAAGGTGGTATTAAAATTTGGTGTAATTTATGTTTCAATTCCAACGTTTAAAACTAAAGATTAATAAATTATGATTAATGACATATTTTTTAAATGTTTTTAATAATTTATCAAGCGTATTAGTTTTTTTTAGTTAATGTTGATATTATTATTTTATAACTATATTGACATAACAAAAAGTTAAAATTCATAAAAATAAATAAATTTCTAACATAAATAATTTGAAAATTATAAATAAATGCATTTTTTTGTTAATTTATACAAAACTATATTAAAACTATTTTAATTAATATAGTTTAAGTATATGTTCCGAAATAAATATAAAATTTTCATACATACTCAATTCTTTTTCTCTCTCTCATATATATATATATATCACTTATAGTTTATATCTTAATATATTTAAGTTTCTCTTTTTATGTAATATAATTTTTAATAATATAAAAAATGAATTCAGCACATATTAATTGATTGCAGTAGATAAAAATGGAAAACAGAAGGTTGAGAAGGGGAATGGCGGGGAACATCAATTACGTTACAGGTGATATATGTGGGATGTAACTGTTGACTTTTAAAAATAGATAATAAGGCATTACAAATTTAAAATCAATGAAAATATTTATTATGTCTTTGAAAGAAAAAGTAATGGGCACTGAAAGATAAAATGACACTTGTGAAAAAAAAAGACACAAATATATAAAGATAAATAAATATATTAGTTTCCACAACTCATTTGTGGTTGGTGGGGCGTTGGGTTTAACGATCAGATGACATTTTCTTTTTTATTTCTTATTTTTAAGATTTTATAAATCTCAATACAAATTTAATTTTTATTTTTTAATTTTTATATATTTTTATTCACACTCTCACCTCTTATCTTATTTACTTTTTTTTTTAAAGTGTATATTTTTATTTTATTTTTTTATATCTTAATTTTCTATTATTTAAATATTGATCCAAAATTTCAAATTATACCATTTTTATCTCCATATTAATTTGACATTCAACGTTTTGTTACCCTACTTTCAATGAAATAATTTTGTTGTATAAGGAAAATATCATAATAAAATACTTACTTGTTGATATGTTGTACATGAAGAGGTATGATAAATTTAGACCAACTTAAACAAGCAAATTAGAGAATCCTAAAGAGTCACACAACTGCGTAAGCAATGTAAATATAATGTAATTCTTCGTTCATTAAATCCAATATATGCATATATCTTTACGTTGAAGGGTGAATAGTTAGACTTTGAGGGCATTAAATTTTTGTATGTGGGTAAGATTATTATTATTTTTTTATCCTCAATGCCTGTGGAGAAGTTTCATTCTACAAGTTTTATAAACATGATGTTCTTTTATTAAGAAGATTTAGATTGTACATGCCTTATACATTCTTATTTGTTTCTATTTGTAAATTTATTATTGAGTATTTTGTCATATGATGATAATTTGAGTACAATAAAAATTTAAATGAATATTTTGAACCTTTGAAAAATGTTAGGAATGAAAAATTATTTGATAAAATGAATAAGTATGACTATTCAACAAATCAAATTATATTTATTGGCTTTAATGTGTGTTGGGTAGATTTGTAAGGTAAGTATTATGTCACTCATATTTTTATTACTTTTATCTTTTTTCATTTAATGTAAGTGATGAATATTTACGAATTGATCTTTATGAAGAAGAAAGAAATTAAATGATGTTAGAAAGTATGTTTATCTTGAACCATTTAAGGAAGCAAGTAATGATGTAGTTGGCAAATAAGTGTCTTCTATGACGGAGACTTACAATAAAAATGTGAAGAAAATAACTTAATATTAATCACTCAACTCAATATCTAAATGTTTTGACTCAATTAGTCATTCTTTGAATACATGATCTTTCAGGAAAGTGCTTAAGATGCATGCAAGCCAAAAAGAATACCTCACGACCCTTTTTATCAAGCAAAAGAAAAGAAAGTTTAGGTTCCACCATAGAGAATCCTCAATCTTTTGGATTGCATTACTTAAGAGTGAGGATTAAAAGATTGAGCAATACCCACAATAGAACCTAAACCTCCTCACTCTTTGCTCATATATAAATTTCTTTTATTTAACTCATTATTAATATAATCCTGATTGAAATTGAAATCGAGAGAAAACTTAGAGATTTGTCATTGAAGTTTGAGAATGCATACAACACTGTAAATAAACGACTTTGATGAGTTCCCTCTTTTCTCCTTCTAATAATAATATCTTATAATATGCAGTTAAGATTCTCAAGTATATATAATTAAACAGACAAAAATATTAAAAAAATTATTAAACACATAAATCCAAATTCAAATTTAGAATAATGTAATGAATAAAATATACATATTTTGAATGTATTTTTTGTGTGTGCAACAACGTATAATTCTTTTGAATATGTAAAATCACTAAAAATTCCTCATCCAAATAGAAGATATGAGTAATTTCGTTGTAAAATTCACACTAATAGAAAAAGTAAAATGGTACATTTTTCCCAACTTGTTAGAAGAGGAAATGACAAGAAATAAACTTACACATTTAAGACATGAATACATCAGAGGGAATAACAACTTTATTTTTGTTTATTTTCATGGAACACTTAACATAGGCTATAAACTGGAGTAAAACTTGATATCGTCGTACAATTATCTTTTTCGTGATTCCATAAACTGGGTAAAGCTGTTTCTTGATATTTCCTTGTCTTAATCTGATGAATGTTTAGATGATGTTGGCAGCTTTAACGAGTATTAATTCACAATTAACTATTCATATTTTGTTTATAAAAGAGAAAATAAAGAAAAAGAAGAAGGAAGAATGAGTTTTGATAGCTTTTCATTATAGTTAAAAATAAGGATATAAATATTCGGGGTACTTGAGTAAACCTCCTTTTTCTATTCATTCACGGTTGGTAGTTTAAGAACCCGAAAAGCCAAAAATAATAATAATAAACTAATCCATCGTTGTCCCTAATAAAATAATATAATTGATTGTTGATATCATATGTAGGACAAGTGGCCATGGTCCAAAGTAGAACAATTAGAAATATTATCATGCTGCACCCCTCCATCAAAAGCTTTGAGTAGTTCTAGCTAAGTGATCTTCTCTTAGAGTTTACATCAACCAAAGTAAAAGTGCCAACCACTAAGCTTATGGGGGACCATTTGGATGGCTTCCCACAAATGCAACACAAAAGAAAGGAAAGTATCTCAACATAACAGAGAGTCATGTTGGGAAGTGGAAAAAAAAAAAAAAGAAAAATAAGTCATGTGAGTACTTTCTCTCCGTTAATTTCATTAATCGGCCTTAAATTTCTTTGTTTTCCTTTTTTCTTTACCTCTTTCGTCTCCGAGAGTGTTATCTTTGTTTGTGATGGAATGGTACTTTTTGTAATTTTATATTATTTTATGATTTTTAAAATATTATATAATATTAAAAAATATAAAATTTAATTAACTGGTCAGACCAGAACTTAACCACCTAAACCTTAAATCAGAGTTTGAATAATTTGTATGATATTGAAAAATTGCTTAAAAGTAACTATTGGGAGTAGTCATGTCTAAGTCTAGTCTACCAATCAAACGGGGTGGAACAGCTTTTAACAACGGGACTGATCGGGAAACGAAACATGCTAACTTGTATTGATTTTTATAAAGTTTGTTGTGATTTGGATATTCTGTTTTGTTCATTTTTGGTTCCATCTCTTGGTCGGGCAGATGGAATCAATAGATCCCAATTAATGACACCAGAGATAGAGAAAGTGGAAAACAACGTTATACGATAAGTGTTCCCAACGTGATGTCTTCAACTTCTGGGTGGGTATCAAGTAATAAGAAGTGTGAAGAGTATATTTTTAACAACTTCTTTTGACCCATTCTCTGTTATGATATAAAATTTATTAAAGTATCGATAAGATTTATAAAATAAGAAATAAGATTCATAATTTTTTTAATTCTTAATAAATTTTAATTAATATAAAAAATATGTTCCCACAATCTTTTTAATAATACCTACAACCATAAAATTTTTGCTTGCGTAGATTACCCAGTTGCCGAATAAAACTTATTGATATACATTGACAGAACAAATAAGTATATATATATAAAACTTGTTTAAGAGATCCAAGGACAATTCCACTTCATCAACGTTGGTTACTACACTTGAACTTAATTAAATGGGGAAAAAAGTACTAAACGTTATATTTTCTTTTCTGTACCGTAGTACGTATTTGACAAATATTACAAATGTCAAAATCTCACAATTGAATATAATTAAAATGTAGTGTAAATATTTTTATTTTATTATATATTAATGTTAAATTTATTAACTTTTATACCTAATTATCTTAAAAATTATCAAAAATAAATTTTCATTAATTAATTGCATAAAATCTTTTCCATTGACTTAAATTTAAACTCATGGTTAATTTCCATCAAAGTTCTTACACTTTTCCAATTTGTTGATCAATATTTATTTAAAAATTTTGACACCGTTTATGAACCTAGGATCCACAATCATGTTGAGTGAGCGTCGTTGAGTTGCAACTTTAGGTCATGGAGATTAGAGTTTGCAACTTTGAATGGAGGATGCAATTGGCGGAGCTTACATAACTTCACCATGTCTCTCACACCACACCACCCACACATATTTATACACCCATGAATCAATTAACAAACTTGTTATGGTGTTCACCCTCCAATCACGTCCTAGAAACTATCAAACACCCGATACCATGATCACCACCATTTACCATAATCCTCAACAATATATCAACCTTCCAATTCCAAAGTCACCGAAATCACATACTACATATATTTCTTTATTTCTTTAACCATATATTTCATTCTTATTTCTTATCATATTTCTTACTACCTACCAATTTCTTCTCTACCTTCGATTTTCTATTTTCTTCCTTTCACTCAATATTTCATTCTCTACTTCCTTTTTTCTATCTTCTTCCTTTCACCTTAAATATCCCCAAAAGGGATGGATGTTAATTTTCCGTCAGCTAAACATCAAGCCATTTCCTACCCCTCCCAATAGACCAAAGAGGGACCACACCCCTTTTTCGACAAGTGAATGACAATAATTTCCATTTTAAAGCATGTATGCCATTAACCAAGTCATGTATGCCATTAACCAAGTCATTATCTAATAAAAAGATCGCAATTTTTTTTAACAAATTGCTTTGTGCTAAAAAAAAATAACCTTAACATGCACCTACCAAAAGCAAAATTGTTATTATGCACTCATTTAAGTGGAGAATAAGATAAGAGAAGAAAAAACAAAATATACGATAAACCATGACAACAAAAATAATTTTTATTGAAATAATCAAAATACGTAATTATGACATACAATTTTTAAAGAATTAAGTTTATATCATGCAACTGATGCTTATCAAACGCCACTTATTCCTTTTTAATAAAATTTTAAATTTAACATTACACAGTGAAATTAAATAGGAATTACACCAATCTCGGATTGCCTAAAATTACACTTGGTATCATAAGTAGTTTGGGCACAAACATAGAGCTACATCTGTAAGTTATCCTCCTCAACGGAACCAACCCTGCAAAAAAAAATTAAGTGAAAAATAAATGCAAGTAACCTCCAAGTTTACTAAAGTTTTTCTTTTAAAATATGTTGATAAGTCGTTGTGTCGACAAATCGCTCGAATCCGTAAAAAGATCAGATTTGAAATGACTAAATTGCTACATAGGATATTTGAATATTTTCACACTTCGTTGTGTTAAAAATATACACTAGTCCTTCACTTCTCTTTCGCAATGTCTTCTAGATATAGCCTGGATCAAAGTTAGCATTCCGTTTGCATCCGGATAGCCATCACTATATTTGTTCAACATAGACATAGTTATCAGCTAAGTATTCAACTTAAACATCAAAGTAATCCCACTATTTCAAGCCAAAATTGTGCATTATTGGTAACCCATCAAAGTAATCTGATCTTTCTGAACCTGCTTTCTACACATTTCAATTAAAATCAGTCAAATACGCAGCTGAGATAAATACAATGGTCAATTGAAAGCATGCACAGAATCGATGCTTACGATATAATTTAGCATTTTATCGAGAAAAATAAGCACCTTACGATATATTTTAGCACTTTATGGAGCAAAATAAGAATCGCATTATGGATACAAAACAGAAACATGTAACCTACAAATGCTGCATAAACTATGACTCCAGAGAATCACATAGCACTCACACAGCCTCTTATTTAATATTAAAGTAACATCTAGGGCTTGTAAAATACAAAAAGAGGATACACATTATTCTTAATTCAATCGATTAAATATTGGATACTTAAATAACACAAGCATCCTTTTGTTCCAGGAACCCTAATTAAGTAAAGATAAGGAGCAATCTCCGGGCTTCAAATCAAAGTTTGGTCCCCAAGACACAGTAAACCAGTTGGGTGAAAGAAGAAGACAAAAGCAAGTAAAAGGGAAAAGTTAATAACGCACGCCTGCCAGAACAGAAACTCAGAAAAAGGAATATACGATGGTAACAGTGGTTTTCTCATGCTCACTTACCTTTTGCTTTTAAGCTTGTGTGTTTTAGAATCTATCTACTGGGTCCCCAAATAGGAAGAAGTGAGGCTGTCACAGCATGACCTAGTCAGGGTTAGCACTCTTCAGCTCTCTAACCAAAGCTAGATCATGCTGGCAGCTTCACTTTTTCCTTTGCGAACTTCTAATGCCAGCACTCTATGTTACGGCTCAACTCCACTCTCTGCAGGTGCATATACATTAATGCTTAAAAGAAGAAAAGAAACATTGCAACGCACTTCCGGAACCATAAAAAGATATATAGACCACCACGAAAAAGGAGAGATCACACGCTTAAAGCTGGGGGTTGAATAAAAGCAAGTGGACACAATAAAAAAATCCACTTGATTTTAGAAAAATGAGAAGAAGTTGATGCATTTACCTAACTTAAAAAAACCATATAATTAGAAAAAAAAATTGGTAGACCCATCTCCAGATGGAAAAATAGAAAATAGGGAGAAGTTTAAGAATCATAAGTGATATATCCTAAAAAAATATAAAATAAATAGGTAAGGGTTAATAGAGTGTATAATATGTGAAAGGTTATATACATCATAACTCTAATAAGATAGGAAAGAAGTAGAAGAGAAAAAGGGATGGGAAACCTTAGGTAAAAAGAAAAAGGACGAAGGTGCATGTTATGTTGATGATTCCATTTGAACACTTGTTAAGCTAGGAAAGAACGAGGAAGAGATAAAGATTGAAGATTTGAAAGGAAAAACGAGCTGAAGGCAGAACAAGTGTACTAGAACTACAAGGGAGAATCCTGGATTGGTAGAATATATAGAGGGAGAGAAGAATGGGACAGATGAGAGACGTAAGAGAGGTAGATAGGTAATAAAAAGGGAAGAGGGTTATATAATAAAGACATATCCCACCTTGTGTAACAGTGAATTAAAGGAAGGTTCATACATGCACAGTAGAGTCAAGGAAGAGGGAATTCAAAGGCACACAGCTATGAGAGCTAAAAAGGAAGGAGGAGCAGACGCATGATGATTGATGAGGAGTTGTCTTAGCTAGCTATATAGGGTCAGAGATGAAAGAATAGCTAGCTAGGGCCAAATGGCAGGGTATCCTTTCTCTACTTGGACAAATTCAATTTATTATATATGGAGTATGGTGCTGAGATAATAATTATGTCACTTAATTAAGAAATACCTTAAGTTTAACAGAATTGTTTTTTATAATTTAAAAGAAAAAGAAAAATAATGAATGATAGATGAAATAAAAAAAAATATATATATATATATATATAAATAATATAATTCTTCTCTGCATAGTAGCTACTTCAGTATATCTGTGTGCCTTATTAGGTTGTGGTATAAAGATCAGAAAACAAAAAGATAGGGTTGCTCTCAGACAATTGAAATTTCACTCACTGTAACGAGGGACAAAAAGTCACGGGCCCTACAATTATTGGGTTCCGGAACAAATAAAGAAGGGGGGCTTGTTTAGAATTTCCATGCGTATGTTTTTATTTGTTTTGCTCAATCCTCTTACTTTCCCTCTCTCTCTCTCTCTCTGCTCATTGCACAAGTGTGGGTGTGATCATCCTCAGTTGTCAATTCAATGTAACTTCCCAGTTCCCAGCCATCGAGAAAAAAAGATTAGCACAACAAATACACATCCTTTTTCCTTTTGTACCGTCATCATCACAGTGCCGAGTCCTGATTCCTTGACTCCTCAACCGTTGGATTTGAATCCATTTCTAGGGGTCAACGAGGCATATTATAATGAATTGTCATGCAATGTAGTTTTTATTAGGAGATTCATATATAACTTTTGGAGTAACGCTGCACTTTTTTATTTTGATCTGATTACAGAAATATATAGTTCATACGTATTTATTTTTATTAAATTACGAGATATTTGAGAATTACTTTTTATATTCTTCAAATTGAAATTTTATATCCAAGTCGATAATCGAGTCTAAAATTTTAATTAAAAAATATAAGTGACGAATTATTTGATCAAATTTTTAGTTTATTTTATTTTAAATAATTTTAATAATATTTTTATAGAATTATTATGCTTTAGGAGGACAGAAGATGTATTGATGTAACAAGATATGGATGATTGATTATTTATCGGTAATTGGTTAGGGTCTATTCCTCTGGCGATTCCCAGTGACCCTTTGCATGCGTTGGCGATTTTGTGACAGCTAAGTTCTGTGGTGTCTGATTCGGGCTAAGTTGTTAGTGTAGGCTGGCTCGTAGGCCTGTAACATATGGACAATCCAATTAATTATCCAGTTGGATGCGTCGGAGATCCTATAGTTTTAATATTAATTTTCTTAACTGATTATGCTGCTCTTATTAAGGTTGAATAAACTTATACACATGATCAGGGGATATACAAATATATAATTATTAGTTTAATTTTATTTACTTAACTTGTGTACATAAATATTTCTCGTTACAGAAAGATTCGGACCATCTTTACGGCAGAAGCACGTTGCATCTATAGTAGCAGTAATGGTGGGTAAATGGGCTAACCTGCTTGATGTCCCTAGTGAAGACCGAACAAGTTATAGGAAAGAGGAATGACATAAGGTAGAATACATGTACTTTGATAATATGCATCTAAAGTTCATACCTTATTGATGTGATGTCGGTTTGTATTGGGGTTGCCATGTAGAAATGATGGGTGTGTTGTTAGTGTCGGAATGTCCAAGAAATTTGGGAGTGATAAGAAGATGATAGTTATTGTTGTTGAGTTCTTAGTGAATACTATTAATCTATATATACATAAGTCAAAAATAACTATAAGTTGTAGAGCATATGATTAGTGTTGTTGTTGTTTCTTTTGTAAGGGCCAACACAGATTATAAGGTATTTTGTGTATCTCTTCCCCCTTGGTTGTATCTCTAGTTTTTAGGTAGATGTTTAGCTCTCAACTTTAGTTTCATTTGTAGTAATTAAACATTCCATAAGGTATAGTTTATGGTTGTAATAACTTATACTTATTTACTTTTGATTTATTTCACGATAATGCATGTTTATATTCAATTGTTGGGGAGTATACATGTTGATGTTTGCAGTTAATGCACTTTTAGAAAAAGGAAAAAAGTTTACTCATTATTTTCATATTTAAATTAATTAAAGGTGTTATTAAAATTAACCTTTCATGCTTAGCTTAGTTTTTAGTCGTTTAGTTGGTGTATAAGTATAATTATGATGGAATAATAGAGTGATATAAAGCTCAATTGGTGATCCTTAAAAATCAACAAGTGGAAGACCTAGATTACCTTGAGACCTTTGTCTTGGTTGCAAAAATGACCATAATGAGTAAAGACTACTAAATACAAATAGTTACATTAAATGGATGCTCATAACACATTCTTACATTGTGACTTGGATGAAGAAGTATATATACAACTTCCATTAGAATTTTCAGCGATAGATAAAACTAAAGTGTGCAAGTTGAAGAAATTGTTTTATGAACTTTAATAAGCCCTTCGATGATGTTTTTCTAAACTTGCATTAGTATTAAAGAAATATAGGTTCACTTAGTTTTATTTTGATTACTTTTTATTCATATATCCATGTATTGGAATGTGATTGAATGTGTTAGTATATGTTGATGACCTAGTCATTATTAGCAACAACTCACAAGGTATGACTTGATTTATGAAATATTTGAGCACTTGGTTTTACATGGAAGACTTGAGAACACTTAAATATTTCTTACGTATTGAGGTTGCTCATGGATCCAAGGAAAATTTTCTTTGCCAATTAAAGTACTGTGCATTTTATATTGTCTCTAAAATTAGTTTACTAAGCAAAGCCAATGACATTTCTCATAGAGTAGAATTGTCAATTGATAATGACAAAATGAGAAATCAGAAAACTTTTGAGCAATATCAATAGTTGGTACAATAATTTATATTTCTCACCATAACCAAACTCGAACTTAGCTGTTGTGTTCATGTTCATGCTTAGTTTTGAAGCACATAAAAGAAAATAATCTGGGGCAACATTACAAGTAATGAGTTCTTTTAAAGGAAATCTAGCACAAAACATTATCTTACATGTTGATGTCAGTTAACAATTAGCTATATATTATGACTTAGATTGGTCATACAACATTGTTGGGATTCAGCAATACAAATTCACTCCTCTGTGAAATGCAAAATGGGCACTATGCGGAAGCGTAAGAACAAAATAACTGAAAGAGTAGAGGAAAGAAGACACCAGAATTTTTACGTGGAAAACCCTCACGGGAAAAACCACGGGACCTAGTCCAGTAAAATATCTCCACTATGAAAGTAGGGTTACAAAATGTTTCTCTCAATCTCTAAGGATCTCTCAATGAATCTCACCCTCTCGGATGGTATACAAACCTCTCTTGTATATATCTCTCTTTCTCTCAAAGAAGAATACAGAAAAACCACTCTAACTCTCTTGGGGTTTCTTCACTTCGATGTGTTTTGTTGTTTCTGTTGTGTCTGTCAATCTAACCCCTTCTCCTCTTATAAAGAGAAGCTAGCGGGCTTGAGAGTAATGGGCTTTTGTCCACATAGTTGGGAGCCCAAAAATAACCCAATATGTTCATCTCCAAGCATTGTGACTTGTGAACCACAATTAAGGAGGGAATTCCAACAAATCTCCCCTTCCCGACTTAATTGGGAGGCACCACAATACCAAAGTACCTTGGCAACAACCTTCAATCTTCTTGGTTGGCATTGACTTAGTCATCATGTCAGACCAATTCAAATCTGTATGAATTTTCTCTATCTTCAATTCCTTCCTATCCAACACTTCGTATCCAATGATAACGGATGTCAATATGCTTTGAGCGTGAATGGAACATGGGATTCTTGGTCAGATGAATTGTACTTTGATTATCACAGTTCACCACATAATCATCTTGATCATGTCCCAATTCTCTCAGAAAGTTCTTCATCCATAGCATCTCTTTTGAGGCTTCAGTGACTGCTACATATTCTGCTTCAGCTGTAGACAATGTCACACACTTTTGAAGTTTTGACTGCCAAGAAACAGCTCCTCCTGCAAAAGTAATCAAATAGCCTGATGTTGACTTCCTTGAATCCACATCTCCTGCCATATCTGAGTCTGAATATCCAATGAGCTTTAGATTTTCATTGCCAAAACATAAACTTCTTTTGGCAGTTCCTCTTAGATATCTCAATATCCATTTAACAGCTTTCCAATGCTCCTTTCCTGGGTCTGATAGAAATCTGCTCACAACTCCTACAACATAGCCAATATCTGGTCTTGTACAAACCATTTCATACATAAGGCTACCCACGGCAGAAGAATAGGGCACCTTGTTCATTTCTTCTCTTTCTTCTTCATTCCTTGGACATTGGGATTTGCTAAGTTTGAAATGTCCAGCAATTGGAACATGAGCAGGTTTGGCATTGTGCATGTTGAACCTTTTGAGAATCTTCTCAATGTAATCTTTTTGAGATACCCACAACATTCTTTTTGAACGATCTCTAGAAATTTTCATTCCAAGAATTCTCTTTACTGCACCCAGATCTTTCATGGCAAAAGACTTACTTAATGCCTTCTTGAGAGCAGTTATTTTTGCTTTGTCATTCCCCACAATCAACATATCATCAACATATAAGAGAAGTATGATGGACTCACCATTTTCATATTTCTTCACAAACACACAATGGTCTGCAGAGGTCTTCTTAAAATTATGTTGGGTCATAAAAGAATCGAATTTCTTATACCATTGTCTTGGGGCTTGCTTTAGACCATAAAGGCTTTTCTTCAGACGACACACCAAATGTTCTTTGCCTGGTTCTTCAAAGCCTTCTGGTTGCTCCATGTAAATTTCCTCCTCTAGATCTCCATGTAAGAATGCTGTTTTGACATCCACTGCTCTTATAGATGTCATCTTCACCACTGGTGAGAATATTTCATCAAAGTCTATTCCTTTCTTCTGGTTGCACCCCTTTACGACAATTCGTGCTTTATATCTTGGGTTTGGATTGTTCTCTTCATTCTTAAGCTTGAACACCCATCTGTTTTGTAATACTTTTCTTCCTTTTGGTAATTCTACCAAATCGTATGTCTGATTATCCTTTAAGGATTGAATCTCTTCTTCCATGGCTTGCAACCATTTGTCTTTGTCTTCCACCTCAATGGCTTCTGCAAAACATTGAGGTTCACCTTCATCAGCAAGATTTACATATTCATCTGAAAAATACCTTGTTGACGGTTGCTTCTCTCTTGTTGATCGTCTCAATTGGGGTTCTTGCTAAACATTCTCAATTGCTTGATCTTCTATCGTCATGTTAGGTTGATCTATCTGATCAGATTCTTCATCATCTCATCAAGTTGTTGCTCCTGAAGCGGGCTCTATCTGAGGAGTCTCTCCCCTTATGTTGTTTACCACAAGAGGACTTGATCAATAATCACCTTGAGTGTTGGTTTCTCTATTTTCTTGATGTCTTGGATTGTTTGATCTTCAAAAACACCACATCTATGCTTGAATAATCTTTTTTTATTTGCAGGATCCCATAATCTGAAACCAAATTCATTTCTTGGTGAACCAAGATATACACATTCTTTAGCCTTCTCATCAAGCTTTGCTCGTTCATCTTTTGGAATGTGAACATATGTCTTACATCCAAAAACTCTTAGGTTGTGGTATGAGGCCTTTTTGCCAGTCCATACTTCTTTTGGTATCTCTCCATTTAATGGTCTTGAGGGTGATAAGTTGATCAAATCATTTGCAGTAACCACTGCCTCTCCCCAGAATGTTTTAGGAAGTTTTGCATGAGACAACATACTTCTTACCTTCTCAACAATCGTTCTATTGAATCTTTTCAGCTACACCATTCAATTGAGGTGTCTTGGGAGGTACTTTCTCGTGTCCGATCCTCGAGTCTTACAATAATGCTCAAAAGGACCTCTATATTCTCCACCATTATCACTCCTCAAACATTTCAACTTTTTACCAGTTTTTCGTTCAACTAAGGCGTGAAATTCCTTGAATGCTCGAAGAACTTCATCTTTTCTCTTTAATGGATACACCCACAACTTTCTGGAGTGGTCATCAATAAAGGTAACAAAATATTGAGCACCACCAAGGGACCTTTCAGGTGTTGAACAAACATCTGAATGTACAAGATCGAGAATATCCTTTCTTCTTCTTCCACTATCAGGTCTATGGAAGGATACTTTGTCTTTAACTTACCTACTAGGCAATGTTCACACAAATCAAATAACTGTCCTTTTATGCTTTGGAGATGATCTTTCTTAAGGATCTCTAAACCCTTTCGCTCATGTGGCCCAATCTTTTATGCCACAACTCCTTACTTTCTTCTTGAGCAACATTTGTCTCCCCTTTGCATATCTTTCCTTGCATGATGTACAAGGGCCTTCCTTCTTCATGAGCAACAATTAAGCTTCCTCGGCTAAGTTTCCATTTCCCACCACCAAACTGGTTGTTCATTCAAAGTATCATCTAGTTTGCCTATTGAGAGAAAGGTTTAGGCGTATCTCGGGCACATGCCTTACCTCCTTTAGCACAAGTTTGTTTCCATTTTCTGTTATCAAAGTCACTTCTCCTATTCCCACAATCTTGCTTGTGACATGATTGCCCATTTTTTACTTGTTCCAAAATCTCCTTTTTGATAAGATGAGAAGAATCCTTCATGAGGGTAACATGAAAGGATGCTCGGTATCAACTATCCAAGTGCAATCACCAAAAGCAACATTTAGATAATTTTCTTTACCAATAAGAAACACTGTTTGTAAATCGATGCCACGCCACCGTTGTTGTGGTTTTCTCTTCCAACTTCTTTTTTGGGGTCTATCTCGTCGGGATGGACTGATCCGACCTTCCGATCTCTCTTCAAGAATCTACATTCTTGTTTCTTGTGGCCAATTTTTCCCAATAGAAACATGTCAATCCTCTAGGACGAGACTTGGATTTTCCTCGTGACTTTCCACGGCTTCCTTTGATCCTATGCTCACTCCTTCCTCTATTCTCAACAACGTTGGCTTCTTAGTGACTACTCATTCTTCTTTCTTTCCTTCTGGATTCTTCATTCAGCGGTATGCGTAATAGTATCAGGACTAAGCTTTCCATCTGGTGTTGAGTTCTTTGAGTGACAACCAATGTGTCCCAACTCTCAGGTAGGGAACTAAGGAGTAGAAGAGCTTGTAATTCATCATCAATCTTCATATCTGCCTTCATTAATTGATTCACAATACCTTTGAAGGTGTTTAGATGCTCGATCATATTCTGGTCGTCATAATATTCTAATTTCACCAACCGTTTGACAAGATAAGCTTTGTCCACAACTCATACGCGTTGGTATAAGTCGACACATGCTCAAACAAGCTTTTGTCGATGTATTTTCGAATCATTGCAACGGGTTTACGGTTCAGAATCTCCCAATCTTTTTCAATCATCCCTTCTGGCTTTTGATCATTTGTGATTGGCTCATACAAATCTTTGCAGTATAGATGATCTTCCATCATTGGCTTCCAATAGGAATAATTATCTGCAGTTAGCTTGAACATGTCTCCATCATGGCGAACGTACCTTCCATTTTGGATTCACGGGACTATGATTTTTCAAACCAATAGCTACGATACCCTTTGTTGGGATTCAGCAATACAAATTCCCTCCTGCGTGAAATGCAAAATGGGCACTATCTTGAGCGTAAGAACAAAATAACTGAAAGAGTAGAGGAAAGAAGACACCAGAATTTTTACGTGGAAAACCCTCACGGGAAAAACCACGGGACCTAGTCCAGTAAAATATCTCCACTATGAAAGTAGGGTTACAAAATGTTTCTCTCAATCTCTGAGGATCTCTCAATGAATCTCACCCTCTCGGATGGTATACAAACCTCTCTTGTATATATCTCTCTTTCTCTCAAAGAAGAATACAGAAAAACCACTCTAACTCTCTTGGGGTTTCTTCACTTCGATGTGTTTTGTTGTTTCTGTTGTGTCTGTCAATCTAACCCCTTCTCCTCTTATAAAGAGAAGCTAGCGGGCTTGAGAGTAATGGGCTTTTGTCCACATAGTTGGGAGCCCAAAAATAACCCAATATGTTCATCTCCAAGCATTGTGACTTGTGAACCACAATTAAGGAGGGAATTCCAACAAATTCACATGACACTCTCACATTGATATAATGTTTTTGAATTCATCTTTTATCTAATGAAAGACAAATAAACAATAAATTATGTTCCAATGCTTTATAAAAGTATAGTATCATACATGGTAGCGACTACTTGTGAATTGAAATGGATAAATGGTTTGCTTGCATCTTAAGGTGTGCCTCATACACATCTTATGCATATATATTGTGACAAACAAGTGTCCTTCTATATAATGACAAATCCAATATTTCATGGGAAAATTAAGCATATTTAAGTTGAATGTGACTTTGTGAGAGACAAGGTTCCTCATGGTCATATATATAATTACCTCTTATGTTTGCACCAATAACCAATTAGTTGACCTTTTGATTAAGACAGTAGTCGCTAACAGTTTAATATCTTTTTGACAAGTTAGGCATTCAAAATTTTTATGTGCCAACTTAAGGGAGGGTTTTTGAAAAGTTGTGTGTATTTTCATTGTTGTTGTGATTGTAGGAGTATCTTTGTAATTGTAGAAACATAATTATAGGCATAAGTTTAGGAGCATAATTTAAGAACCGAATATTTATCTATTTATCATATCTCCTATATAACTTTTAGGCATAATTTTTGCACTATCTCATATATATATATATGTTAATTGAGTTACCGATATTATATTGATTTAAATGATACTAAGTTCAGATCTCTCAAGCAAAATATCAAGTTAGAACTTGTGGATAAAAAAACGTGATTGAGCAAAAAAGACTTCACTAAAGATAGATTTTCTAACAAAATTTAATCATTAACAAAATTAATGTATATTTTAAACTCATATATAAATTCGATATTAAGTTATTCTAATAATAATTTAAAAAAAATATTTTTCATCTTCATTCTTATTTTTTATAATTTTAATCTACCGATTAAATGAGAATTGCTTGTTAAAATTATTAGATTAAAATAATCATATAAAAATAAAATTCTCGAACAGCTCCATAAAAAAAGAGGGCATTATTCTCCCTCGGTCATTGTAAAATTAATTAATAAAAAGTAGGATTTTACCTTTTAAAATTGAGATTTCTCTCTTATATTAATATTCTTTTCCTCAACACATGAAAAATCGATTTTCTAAAATGTAATCAGATACTAAAGTAGAAATTATTTAATACATACCATGAATATCGAAATTGAAACTAAAATTATGTTTAAGGGATCTAAATATCCCTTGAACATTACTTTGACCTTCTTTATCTATATAACTGCATAAGTAATTGAGAGGTTTATGTTAGTGGAAAGGATATACAATACTATTTTATTATATAAATTAAGAGGAATTTGTGTAAGGTTCAAAAAGAGAAGGGTTTCATGTATTTTTTTTAAATAACTTTACGAAATGCAATGTAATTTACCTTAAAAAAACACTTGTTATAAAGTTCACTTAATTAGAGTATTATAAAAAAATTACATATAAATTAATTAGAATACTTAAAAATAAACTATGATTTCATTTCACAAATTATGAAATATGTATTCGGATAACTAGGAAAAGTTTAACAACATTATGATGGTACTTGGTCAATACTCAAATATTAATGGAGAATTAATTATTTGATTATGGAGAAGTTACAATGGTAACTGAGAACAATCAGAAAATAAAATAAACAAAGGGATTATATTATGATTCATTATGAAGCCTACACTCATGTCACACACACAAAAAATGTCACAAAAAATAATTTAGGAAGCCTACACTCGGTTGTAAGCAAATGTTTTGCTGAAGAGGCGTCGAATGTATATCACTTGTAATATACTTGTAACTGCAAACAGAATATACTCCGAGATTGTGTAGAAGACAACACGTTTTCTGGTGCTTTCGTTTGCTGCAGTTGCAAAATTTAATTCATCAAATTAATTAATTAAAAGCAATTTACAATCCACCCAAATGCATAGGCACATACCAACAACACATAACTGGTTCAGTTTTCAGATTATATTTGGGGATCTGACAAATTAATAGCGACTAACGTGTGAGACTAACTTACTGTGTCGATGTCTAGCATCACGTGCTTTCAAGTACTTTTGTTCTGTTATAATAGACTCCAGTGCTTCTCTCAATTCAGCAATCTTCACATTCACGGGATCCAAATGTTCTGAACCCAAAAACAAAGTCCAGTAATAATAAACTAATTGACAAATTAAGATATGTAAATCCATGCAAGCTAATAACAACATTAACATATCATAATTGATTTAAATAATAATGCCAGTAAAATGTTTCTTAATTATAACTACTTGTGCGATTCTTTTTCTCAAAACATGACAATAGAACTTAGTTCGGTCTTGATGTTAGATTCTAATAAGTTACAGGGAGGCACTAATGTTGGGTTTCAATTTTTTTTTTTTTAAAGATAACCGAAGACTAATTCTTTTTAAGACTTACAGATCATTGAAATATGTTTTGACTCTCCCAACAAAGTTTTTTTTATATCCATGACTAGAAATTGAACCTCTTATAGTTGCTTTTGCGTTGTGGTTGGCATGATTTTGCATTAAATATGGATCTTAGATGGACAACTAAATACACACTAAAATAAGTTACAATTGAGATACTAAAAGCTAGTTGGTACTAACCATCTTTAGCTAAGTCATGTTCATTTGGGATGTGGCCAACATGAATGTAGAAAGACACGGTCTCTGGAGTTGGAGAAGGATTATGAAAGCAAAACTTATATATTCCATTTTGTGAGGCTTTGAATTGAAATTTCTCCCCTGAAGTTCCTTTTAAAGAGTACACGATATTCCCTCCGGGAGATGTCACCTATATATTACGATACATTAATTAATTAAACCACAAAACACATGCACACACAAAACTTGTACATACATATGATTAGTAATTATTGCAATGTGCTTAACAGAAGAGAAATGTTATTTGTATAATAATTTATACAACAAAGAGAAAGGAGAGAAGTGTGTATTGTAATTAATAATTGACTTATGTTACACATACAACAAATAGAGAGAGACAAAGAGGAAAAAAATAGTATTGTATAACCCGTAGTATGAATATCATATCTTGAAAGAAGATGCAATTGGTTGGATGAATGGGTTTAGAGGCATTTAATTTAATTTGTTGGCACTTTATTATTGAAAGTATGAAAAAGGAAGGCATGTGGCTAGCTTACGGTGAAATCAATTCCAGGATGATCTGAACTCCAGAAAATATCATAATCAATGACTACAAAATTTCCAGAAATAGTGTCACCATCATGTATAACGTGCTCTGACACGCACTCAACATCATATAAACTGATTGAGAGAGCAAAGCTATGACCAATTATGAAACCAACGAAAGAGATCACAATAGTGCAAATCTTTGAAAACCAAGCCATTTTCACTTTGTTATGATTGTTAATGCATCATCCACTTAATTGTCTGACTTTGAACAACCTAGATCTCGATCTCTTGGGAAGATGCCAAGAATTATGCATCAAGTTAGAACTTTTGATGGCTTTAAATCTAGCTAAATAGTTTAACGGGTCATTACTTCTATCTATAGAGATGCGTGCATTACTCATCTATATATATCAATTTATAAAATGTATGTTATGAGAGAAATGTTGACCATACATCCAAATCATGAGCTCCCCTCCTTTAATTTCACTCTCATTTTGGTGAAGCTTTATTTTTCTGTATTTTATTGCTTAAATTAAATATGTTATGATTGAAATTTGAATTGAATTGAATTTGAAAATTGTAAATTAGATTTAAAACACAAGAAAAATAAGATCTTTGTCAAATGTGAGTGAAGATTAAAGGAAAAAACCTACATATGATTTTCATGTATTTTGATTATATTTTTAAAAAATAAAATTAAAATTCATAACTAATAGACTTAATTTAGGTGATTTGGATTACTCTCACTTTTTTCCATTTTAAATAAATTAATTTAAATTTTAGTTATAATTATTACATATCTATTTTCTGATTTTAAATCAAATTTTAATTAACAATTTATTGTAGATATTTTTATTATAATTAGAAATAATAGTTTTAATAAAAAGTAAAAATTTAACTAAAATTTCAGTAATAGTTATTCTTTAAAGTTGAGTCTTCTCTAGATAGTATAAATTTAGATTTAAATTATTTTTTATGTTTTATTTCTTTTAGTAAAATATTGCTAGTTACTTTGATTTTTAAAAATTGAAAATTAACATTTTATAATAATTAAGTAGGGTAATAATATGACAAAAATAATACAAACTATTTATATTTAATATATATCTTTGTTCATCATATAGGAAAATAAATTATACATATTTAATTTAATAATAAATAAAATTGAAAAGCACTTTTTATATATATTATTTTTCAATTAGTGGCACGTAAAAACATTTACATTAATCATTATCTTTAGGACGACATTGGTTAATAGATTAAAATGTATATAGTTATTATTAAATGTGTAACATTTAATATTGTTAATATAGTAGAATAAATTAATTAAATAGAGAGACAGAAAATATCAGCAAATATAGAGACAGTTTCAGCTATGTAAAGACTGAGAAACTTTAGTCTCTAAATATTTACATACTAATTTGGAGACCTATTATATTGTCTCTAGTTTTTATATACTTAGAGACCGATTTTCATTATTTATATATAGATATTTTAGCCTCTACTTAAAATATAATTCGAGACCGATTGGTCAGTCACTATTATACTAATTTAGAAAATAATTTTCTGTTTTAATCTGTATGTGATTAGAAATTAATTTTGTAGTCTCTAATTAAATATTGAATTATCCGACATTGACAACATATATATTTTAGTGGCTAAACTTTCGTTGTCTAATAGAAATAGAAATACTTAGAAATTATACTATTTTTTAAGTCGGTAATAACTCATTTAGAGACTAATTTTCGATCTCTATTTAAAATGTAACTAGAGATTTTTTTTTCATATATTACTAAACCATTAAGAGATAGATTTTTTAGTTAATAATATACTGTAAATAAATATTTTAAGTATAATTAATAATATAGTAATTAATATAAAATTTAAAATATTAATAATATAATAATGTATTAATATAAATTTTGAAATATTAAAATATAAATGACGCCAATTAGCATTTAGTTTTTCTAATAAATAAATAAATATATAAATATTTTTTATTCAATTTTAATTTATATCAAAATGATTTTATATTTACTATGTTATTTCAATTAATATTTTAAACTTTATATTAATTTTATTATTATATTATATTTTTATTCGGTATGTAAATTTTGTCCTTTTCAAAATTTGAAAGTAAAGTAAAATTTATTTATCATTAGTTTTATGAAATATTTATTATATTATCGACATTAATATTTTAAAGTTTATATTAATTATTATTTTATATTATATAATATTTTATCATCATAAATTTTAATATTTTTCATATAATAACTATAATTTAAATATGTAAAATTACTTAGTGACTTTGGTTGTTATGGTAAAAGAAAGGTCAAGAGTTTAACACTACCTCCAATATTTTTAATTGTATTTTAGAGAAAAGTATGCAAAATTTCGAAAGTAAGGACCATTAACTAATGTGAGGTCAAAATTCACAAAATTATATTCTCATTGGCGCCATCATGATCAGTGAGACTTGAGTTCTCAGTGTTGTGCTCTTTCGATTTCATGAGTTTGACATTAATTACTTTGGTTTGATATTGCTCTCTCTCCCATACTCTTTCTTGTATGTTCATGTTCTCTTTGTTTTTCACATTAATCGCTTACTATTTTAAGTGGTGATAGTAATAGTTTTTGAAGCTAACATGTTATATTTTGTTTTGTGTTCTCCCATTTCTATTAACTATGTAATTAGAGATGTTTAGGACTTGATCCTATCACTAAAATCTTGATGCATATAATAATTTTGTGTAGTGTTTTCACATGTTTCTTCTTAATATAATAAAAATTAAAAAATGAAAACATTAGGTTTGACTCCTTTTTAGGTATTATATGTGTGATTGTGATGTATTCTTTGCAGGTTTATTTGTAATTGCAACTTGTGTATAATTATTGAAGCATGTCTATTGCAACTATGGAGTAGAGATATGGATTCAGAGAAAAGCAGAGACAAGGGTGGGGATAAGGAAAGATGCAAGGACCGAAAGAGTGAGTAATCTTGCTTTTTCTTCTCATTGATTTAGTCTCTCCATATTCACAATCGTCAACAAACTTATGAGTTCTCTCTACAGTTTATTTCCTACTAATGCATTATTCTTTGACTTTAGGTGTGGGAAACAAAATTCCTTATGTTGTGTGTATTATTATTATTTTTATCTTAAATTAAATTAAATTACCTTGGAATTTGTATGGGGAGTAGATTGTTTTTATTTTGATTTTTTAATATTGAACTATGAACTATTGTATAACTTTAGGCAATGAGTAGTTTCACAAGTAATGAATGGATTTTGTCATACATTTAGCTTATATTTTTTCCAAGATTTATGATTTTTACCATATAAAAAACTCTCATTCATGTACTCAATAATGATTTTGTTAAGTAAGAATCATTCTCATTTAGTTATTTCAGTGGTGTGTACTCTTATGAATTTAAACCTCTT
Organism: Mucuna pruriens; assembly: GCA_025330945.1. Taxonomy (NCBI): domain Eukaryota; kingdom Viridiplantae; phylum Streptophyta; class Magnoliopsida; order Fabales; family Fabaceae; genus Mucuna; species Mucuna pruriens. The sequence continues at coordinate 10,612,796 of JAENHJ010000528.1, forward strand.
AGTTCAAAGAACTTGATATCCACCATCTCAAACATAACATATTTACTCCTAACAAGGACATAACTTTTTTTAGTTTAGTATTTTTTTTAATTTTTTTTAGTTTAATTTCTTTCAAAAAGTTTTTAAATTTTGTATTTAAATTTGTTAAATTAATTGTTTATATTTTTATAATTTTCTTTTTTTTATATAAATTTTACTTAAAATAATTACACAATAGAAAGAAAGAGACGAGACTATTGTGTTTTGTTTGAATTTACTACAAATAAACAATGAAAATATCATTTTTTTCAAATGATCATTTTTTTTTATTCTAGTAGATATGATAATATTTTTTTATTGCTTATAATCGGTGAGTTGCTAGTTTTATATTTAATGTTTCCTCATCTTTCTTTCTAGTTTAACATAGGGTGTACCATTGTTTGATCCCTTTGTTAACCTTATTCTCAAATAGTAACTACACACCTATTTAGATGATTTTAGTTGCAAATGTTATTCTTATCCTATTCTTAAATGTCAATTTAGCTAGAAAATAGTGTAACAATCATAACAATGACAATTTAATTTTTTGCTTCAAGTGTAATGTTCTACATCTTCTAGAAGTTCACTTAACTTGTACCATAATTTAGTATAATTCATCCATATATAGAAAGAGAATAAGTTATTCTATGAGTAATTTTAAGAGAGTTACTCTTTATCCCGACTCTTTATTTTCATTTAATCTAACAATCAAATATGAGTTACTTATTAGAACTATTAGATTAAAAGAAAATGAAGAGTTAGGATGAATAGTAACTCTTTTAAATTTACTCTTGAAATAAGTGGATTTTTCCTCATATATATATATATATATATATATGTATGTATGTATTTCATTTAGAACTATATGTTGAATATCACAATAGTTTATGGTTTCTCTTACAACTAAACTATGTGTGTTAAAGTCACAACTATTGTTGCTCCTTCATAAATATCCATGTGTTGCACTTCTTCGGTCATCAACACAGTTATTATGTTCTCATCTTGATCCTTTTTATGTAGAGATTGACCGCTTATGATTCCAACCCATCTTTCTTCGTCCCTATACTTGTTTTATCCTTTCTCCCAGTTCATATTGTTTTTTTCCATGCTTAATTTGATTTTGAGATAATATATATTTTCTTTAGCACATGACTTATCAAGTTCAAGGATCTAGATGCTTGTATAGTCTCATTGTGGACTTTAAATAACAATGTATAGCCCATCACTTCGTTAATCTCTACTTGATCACTACAACAAGTGATCATAACCAGGAGGGATTGCAAAATTCAACAAGTGCTAGAGTGCTTTTATGTTTATGTGTGATTGGTGTTTTATTTCTAGTTGAGTAGTTGATGGGTGTTTAATTGTGATTTGGTAATTTTGTTTTTCAAAATTTTGAGCCATCGAATTTGATATTTTTTGTCTATTTATATAAACTATTAGTTTTTAATTTACAATTGTCTTCTCTTTTGTAGTGGCTATAGAAGCCAAACTTGCATGAGGCAGGGAATTTGCAAATATAGAGGGTATGATAGGTGATGCATTTTTTATATGCTTAAAGGGCAAGCATGTCATATCATAGTAGTAATAAGGATTTAAGTCTAGATATTGTACCTACAAGAGGTAGCATAAGTGATTGCCAATTTTAAGAAATTCTTATGTACTTTAGGCAAACCAACTTTTAGGAGTTTGAAAATGATTTGACTTAAGAAGAAAATAAAATTACTAAAGCAAATAATTTGAAGTTTAAATTTGAATTAAAGGTTGTGGTTTCATTTATGTTTTCCCTCCAATCTTATTTATATGCGACTTTCTAAATCTATTCCCTCCTTATTATTGATTTTACCTTTTAATTCTACTAGAAATCCTTTGTCTAGATTTCCAATATCTCTTATCCTAGGTTGGTCACATAGAAATGTATACTCAAAATAAGTATTAAGAACATAGAAGATGATTAATAACTAACCAAATAAGAAATTTAGAGAAAAGGAATGGTCATACAATTTACCTAAATCCAATTATTTTATAAGTCCACTAACTAATTATGATGCAATTGCCACTAATTAGTTGATTTAAACATGCAAAGAGTTATAATTGCTTTACAAGTATATTGAAATAATAACACAATCAGAAACAAATATAACAAACTAGGGAATACATAGAGACAGAGAAAAACCTATAGGGATTGAGAGTTATGTTCCTCTACTTTGAACTACACACTTAGCCTGACTAAACGACCCTAAGAAAGCTTTACAAACTTAAACGGAGAAAGAGAATGAAAGACTAAAGTTGTGGATTTTCTGGTGTCCTTGGTGGGCTTGCACGGGTGGGCTTGCACGGGTGTGCTATGCTACAAGGGAGCACGATCATGCTGAACGTTTTTGTGTCTGTGCACGAGCGTGTTGCATGGAACATGACTATGCTGTTTGGTTTCTAGAATAAGCATGGTGTGTTGAGTGGAGCACGACCGTGCTGGCCAATTCTGGAGTGAACATGGTCTTGTTAAGTGGAGCACAATCGTGTTGGTCGATTCTGGAGCTAGCATGACTGTGCATAATGGAGCATGATCATGCTAGTCTTATGTGGGTTTCCTCCTTTTAGGACAAAAATATCAATTTTTGTTGCATTATCCTCTTTTTTACTCATTGGCCTATGTCATATTAAACTCAAAGGACAAGGGTGAATTTTGCATGATAAATATTAAAAGAAAAAAAAATTCACTAAAAAATCCTTAACATTAATATACAAAAATTTGGTTTACAAATAAGGTGTATAGAGTAGTAATTTTGTTATCAACCTACTTATAACCAAGGGTTTTAATAAACTATGAATAGGAAGATTTTTCTATAATAATACCAATTTTCTATCATCTTATTTATATGTGCATGTGTGTGTATTCCTAATACATAGCTTTATTCCAAGTTGCTACAAGTTTTAGTTTTTGAAAGAGAACTATCTTAGGAAAGTTGATAATAAAAGTTAGAGAACTATTGTAGTAACATAGTTGTTTATTACATACAAATCACACAATGAGTATCTTAGAGCAATCTATAGTGTGCACATTATATTAATATTGTAAAAAAAATTGTGTGTTAAATCAAATAAGTGTTTGCTATTTACTATAGTGAAGACTCAATTTTTAATGAAGATTATAACTTTATATTTTATATACTCTATTTATTTCCTTTTGAACGAATGCGAGGTAAGGATAAGTTCCAAAAAAGTTAACTCAAAATGAACCAGGCCTAATTGACTTGATATTATTTTTTTAAAAAAATAATCTTTAAAAATTTAGATATTTTTAAGCAAAAAAAAAGAACTAAGCCCAAATTAGCCTAGTCCATCAAGCCACCAAACTGGGCCAGGCTAGTAAAATCCTGGTCATGTAAAAATCAAGCTGGATTGGGTTGATCCTTTTTCTTTCCTTGGCCCACTGGGCCAGATGGCACATTTTGCCACCTCTATTTATTACTCAATATACACTTATAAATTTGAGTCAACATTAGAGTTACAGTTATGAAATAAAGAAGGAAAGAAAAAACCTTCAATATACATAAAAATTGGTCAAATAATAAAAAATTACTCATTATTCTTTTAAATAGTATGTAACATTGGTAAAAAAAAAAAGGATAAATTCTTTCTTCATAGGAGGTGATTGTGATTTTTTTACCAAAATTAAAAGTAAATAGAATTAATCTTTAATTAGTAGACTTAGAAACATTTAAAAATATTATTATATTTAAAAATATAAGAAATACCAAAGTTTACCCCATTATAAATAAACATATAAGACAATTATCCACAAATAATTGAAATTTAAATCTTCTTTTTGAGGATCTCAAACAATTATCCCCATAATATTGTAGATTAAAACATTAATTCTAACTGATTGAGTTATATATATCTTACATAAATTTTGATTGATCAATTTATTAATAAAATATACAAATGTCTTTATTTTAAGGGTCACCATTTCAATATCCGTTGTCTATCTAAAATTTTAGTATTATTCAATTATTTGAAGCCTAAAAACTTGATGGAGTTGTAGACTTTACCCTTGAATATTTTACATTTGCTCTAAACTTAATGTAAAAGAAAGAACATAATTTAGTCCTATATATTTGATACTGACCAAATTAATTGTGAAAAGCATGTACTTCTATATTTCGATAGGAGTTATTAATGATATCCGTGTAAATATATTTTTGGTTTCTACAATATAATATATATATTTTTTGGTCTTTTTAAAATTATATTTTTTAAAATGGTATTTGTAAAATTTATTTATTTTATCTTGATCTTTATTATTTTGTTTCAATCTATATAATATATCTATTTTTTAATCTCTATAATATTTTGTTCATTTTGAATTAGTCCTTTTGAAAAAAATAATAGATACTAAAAGAAAATTATGTACATATTACAAGGATGAAAACGAAAAATGAATATATTACAAGGACTAAAACAAAATAACATAATCAAAATAAAAAGAGAATTTTAATAAGGTTCTTTTAAAAAAAAATTATAAGAACCAAAACAAAAAATAATATATTACATAAACCAAAAAGATTTTTAAGTCTGTCGTGTATTATTTTGTATGGTGTATTTTGTTTATAGTTCTTAGTTTGTGGTATAAGATTCTATTGTTTATAGAAAAAAATTTCTTTGAACCTATAGAAGGTATTTTCTTCATTGAAGAAGGTTGACAAAGAAAAATATTTTTAAAAAAGTGATATCTATCTAGTTCTTACAACAACACTTGTTTAATATAGGTGTCATCTATGTAAATCCTATGATAGTGTTTTAAAGTTTTATTAAGACTAGTTCTTCTTTTAACATTTGGGAGATAGACAACATATGGAAGCGTTGTTAAAGGCCTTATTTAAGTACTATTAAGAACCTTTTTGGTCATAATGTGTTGATAATAAGACCTTGTCCATTTGTATGTAAAACATATTATCATTTTGAAGGATTATAAAGTTTAGAACTAGGTCCTTTTTGTAATTTTAGCATATCAATTGTTATATATTGTATCTATTGATTTTAACTCTAAAAATTTATATATATATATATATAAAGAAATCAAGAATACTTTACTTTTAAATATTCATTATTTATAGATTAATTTAGTAACTAAATTTTTGGTGTCTATAAAATGACTCATTAGATCAGTTTCAATATAATTGGTCATTAAATCGATTTTTATATAATTAATCACTGAATTGATATGTATAATTGGTTATCGAATTGTTTATTATATAATTATATAATCAGCTATTGAATGAGTTATTATAAAATTGATCATTGAATTTGTCATTATAAAATTAGTATCTAAATTAATATTTAAATTGTTCTCCAAAACTGAAATTAGTTTTTAATTTAGTTGCTATATGATTTAGAGACCAATTTTTGTCTTTCTAAAAAAAACAAATTTTCTTGTAGCAATATATTCTTACTACTTTTAGATAAAATTGTGTAGATACTTTTTGTGTTAGTTTTTTTTTTCTGTAGTTGTGTGTTATTATGATATTTTTTAATTAAAATTAAAATTTTATTTGAACATATGCTTACTTTTAACATAAATATTTATTATATAAATTATCAAGGTGAAACTTCAATTTCAAATGAAAAATATTACTAAAAATATTTTAAAAAATTATACTTAAATTTTGTATCCTCCTATGTGATTTAATTTCTTAATCATTATTTTAAGAAAAAATTGTAGAATTTTTTTTAATTATTATGTGATAATTTTTATTGTGATAATCCTATATTGAGTTATTTTTTCATGTTTTAAAGTTATTTTGAACTAAATTTATTATCAATATGATAATTATTAAAAATTTCTAAAACTTTTTATTTTCTTTCTTATATGATAAGTTTTCTTATATGATAAGTTTTATTGTGAAAATTATTTTTTGAGTTACTTCTTTCATGTTTTTATGTCATTTGCAAACAAATTTATTATCAATATAATTTTTTATTAATTTCTATAATTTTCTTAATTTTATAACATTCTAATTTTTATTCCTTCCTTTTGACTTTTCATTTCGTTATTCCATTTTTTTTAACTTTCTTTATTTCATGTTTCTAAGAATAAATTACTCATCTCTTAAATTTAATTGATAAATATTCAATGTTGCTAATACAATAAGTTCACCAATTAGATATAAGGAGTCAGAACTTGATAACCTACAAAAACTTTTTAATTAGTGAATATTTTAATATTGACAGCTTTGATTTATTTTGATAATTAAAAAAATATTAATAAAAGAAACTATTACCTTCTTAGTAGTATTAAAGTATATATGTTGTAGAATTAGATTCTTTTAAATTCGTGCATTGGTTATAAAGAATAATTATGGATGAGAAAATGTTTCAAATCGACTAAAGCAATTAGTGATTCCTTATCTAAAGAATAATTATAATTTTCTTATATATCTTTCACATTCTTGTTATACTTTGTTTTCTATTCTTTTTTCTATGAAGAGGCAACCAAGTCGAGGGAGCACAATGGAAAATAAGATTTAGAACATCTCAATTCAGGCATTTTTTTTTTTACATTTTACATCTTTCAAGTGAGTCTCACAATTACAAATTCCTCAATTTTTATTTTTTAATAACTTCAACTTTTTTTTTCTTTTTAATTCAACAATTTTAAAATTTGTATTAAATAGATTCACAAGTCACTTCACATCTTTAACATAAATTTTTTGCATCACTACGCATCATTCACTTTTCCTTTTTCATTTATTTTGACATGAAAAGATGTCTTGAACATATGACTTAATTTAAGAAGTTGTGCTTAAATAAACACTTAGTACTTGACAAACCTATTTCTTTGATGCTTCTTTCTTGTTAAGCACATGCTTAATAAAAAAGACTGACTAAAAGGTAGTCTTACAAATTCAACATAATAGCAATTGTTTTATTTTCTTTTATAAAAAAGTTATTATAAAATAATGATATTTAAATAATTTATATTTACCAACATTCAGTCATCTGTATTTTTTCTTAATCCATGGAAGGGAGGGGGTTGGAATTGAAAAAGAAGTGGTATTTATAAAATTGTAGGAATGAGACCTTACTTATTTTATATTGTTTTATCTTATATCATGGTATATTAAACTTTAATAATAATTATCTTAAAAATTATATAAAAAGTAATTTATTATATAAATTTTTTATATTAATAATAATACTTATTAAACTTTTAGGAAAAACACTTCAACAAAATTATGATATATGTAATTTTTATACTTGGACCACGTGTAGTCCCTTTTACTGGGTGGATCACGTTAGGCAAACCCAGAAAAATTATTTTTTGGGGGGTTAGTCAGCAGCAGCATTCACTAGCTGGGCATTATTTTTTTGTGCATGTTTATTGTGGAATAATAAAGTGTTGTTATTTTCACCCCTTTTTTTTATTAAGATAATGTTCTAATTTTTAATAACTTTTTTTTTACTAAAATATCATTAACAGAAACACGTTTTCGTTGACAATAATACACAACAGAAATATATATATTTATTGATAACAACACATACCAGAAAAACATTTTTGTTGTAAAACAATTGATAGTAATGAATGTGACTTTGAAATAAAAAAAAATAATGAAAATGTATTTTTGTTATGTATCTAAACTAAACTAGGCAATAAAAACATGTTTTCATGGAGTATAAGTCTTAAAAAAATGGTTTTTTTTGTTTCAATGTACATCTAAACCAGATACACAATCAAAAGATGTTTTCATTGTGTATCAATACAGAACAGAAAACGTGTTTTTTTATGTATCAATACATAATGGAAAAACATTTTTGTTGCATTTACCAACGTAGGAAAAAAAATCAACAGAACAACTTTTAAGAGGAGATAGGATTTTTTTAAAAAAAATAGGGTGTGAATTTAGTAGTAAGCAATGTGAGAATAACATCCCCAAAATATTATCGTCAAGTAACTTTTGGGCTTCGATCAACATCTGGATAAATTGGACTGCCTATCTTTGGCCCAATTAAAACGGCATTGTTAGCCATTACCATTTATTTACTGTTTTGGAATTCATGAAGACCCCGACCAGTTGCAGATTCGTCTATCGTTTTATAGTAATTTAATTTACCACTTTGGACGAATTGTTTCGTTTTTCTATTGTCCTGAGCCACAGATTTTTGATTTTCCAAAGCAAGAAAATTTACTGAACCGAATTGTGATGTTAAGTACACTGTACACATTATACAGATGTAAAATTGCTTCCAGTGTCGTGTTACTTGGTGTGCATACGAGAGGGTTATTATCTATATGCTTCTTTTGGTATACATTCTCCATTTAACATTGTTATTTTTTTAGGATGATATAAAATTAATCTTTGTTCCATTGCTTGCTTGCAGTTGCACGTTGCTTTACTATTTTCTACCTTAACTGATTTTCGTAAAAAAAAAAAAAAAACACAAAAAACTATGATAATAAGGGAATTGCTATTCGCCTTGATCCTTTTTTTGGGTCACAAAGTAGTGGTTTGGCGGGAACAAGGCTATTTGGTTGTGAAAAGTGTTGTCGAACAAATTTGTTTAGCACAATTTGAAAATCCACGATAATTAATACCTTTTGCAACTGGTTCATGCAAAGAATTTTGATTGTTTTAGACTATAATACTAAGCACTTTACGTACCCCCTCTTGAATGTAGTTAAGATCATATATGAAAACCCTAGCATCGCCTTTGCTATTTTTTGCAATGGATTTTGGTGACATGTAATTAAGGAACCAAGTATGAACAATGATTTCCGCGGGAGGATTCAAATTCAACTGTAAAGACTTCAGATGGTTAGTGCTTTTATCTCCACAATTTTGTTATTAATGAATATTAGGCATTTTCTTCCTAGAATTCTAACTACACTAGTTGTTTTCTGCACCCTCCAGTTTTGGAAGCAATAGAACTATGCCCTATCAATTTGTTGGTAAACAATGCCCAAGCTAGACCAAGTACTCGTGATGTTCCACACCATAATCTTCTGTGCATGGCATGCAGTTACAAACAAACAAGATAAGGTATATAACTATATATGTCTTCTTCATGTATAATATTCCCTCCTTGCATGGTTTTATTTTCTCTCTTTAAAGTACTGGTGCTGTTTCTTATCAGGAATTTTCTTAGACCTTAGTTGTCTAGCAATTTTCAGTAGTTGTTAGGGCTTGCTTATGTTTTAATCTAGAATTCTAGATAAAGCCTGTAGACTGTAGTAAGTGAGTGAAGTTTTGTAACTTTCTATTTGCCCTTTCCTCTGTGAAGATGTTTCCATGTTGGTTTTCCAGTTCTTAATTATCTGAACTACACAGGAAAGGAAAAAATGAGAGCAGAATTTGATTTGTTTCACATAGTTCATTGTTTAGCTAACTTATCTGATTGGTATTGATTGTCCTTTTCTTTACCAATTAAAAGTTTTTTATTAGGGGCTTCAGTTTGTGACAGAATTTTCAATTTAGGTCAAGATCAGCTACTGCATGTCTGCAATCTGCATAAATTTGGATGGGGAAAACAAGGGTGTGTACTGTATATTGATGCAAACAATTTTCTATGATTGTCTCATTACAAAGAAATGTGCATTTTATCTTTCTTTTAGTGACTCTCTAGCTATTCTTGATAATCTGTTTACCAGATCACTGATGACAGTTATAGTCTGATGTTGAGAGAGATGGATTTGAAAGAGAAAAGAAATGGGAAAGTATTGCTTGAATTAGACCTGCTGCTGCTCAGGTGTATCATGAACTCTTTTCTTTGCAAAGCCAGTCATTATCACCAATTGTTATCTGCTTCAATAAATGATTTTTGAGCTTGGAGGGAATGATAAACATGAGACTTGGAAGATGGTCCAGATGCTAAAGTACTATGGGATGCTTATGCATAAACTCTTCAATACATATCTTTCTTGCAATGGCACCGAGTTTGTGCTCACCTTCGAAATTTACATATCTCAAAAATTTATGTCTTCTTAAGGCACTTCTTGGTTTTTCTGAACTGTAGTTTAGGGCGTTTTTCTATTATGATTACACAAAGATATGATCAACATGATGGCATTATTACTTGATCTTATCAATGAAATATATTTTTTCTCTTTTTTGCAAAATGACACATTTGTTTTATGTTTCTCCTTGATTCGGGAATGATGTCGTGGAATTCTTTTCCCATTACAATATTCTTGCTTTTCAAAGGGAAATGATTTTTTTTTAACCTTACTGTTTTTCTTCGAAGTGATGCTTGGGCTGGCTGAAAAGATTTTTGTCTGTCTTATTAGTATAGAGACATTATGGCCGCTTGCTTCAGTTTTCTTGTGTTTTGCTCTGCATATTTTTTAATTATCAATGAAATTAAGCCTCTGCCACTCAAAATGAAAACTGCATAATTCATCATTTATAAGATTCTTGTATTTTATCCATAGATGGTACCTATTTGTTAGATAGTTTTAAGTCATTGTATTTTTTTGGTTTCAAGCATGTTGAACTATCCACTATGTACTTTAGTGCTTCTTGCTAATATTTTCTTACATGTTTCATATGGTTTTTGTCAAGATGGCTCCTCGGTAATATTATGATCAGAGGAATATTAGAATCTGTTAGATTTTCCATGGTGCACTTGAAGATCAATCTGCAGCTAAGAATTCAATTCTAGAAGGGAAGGAGCTACTCACTCAACCAACTAATGAATTGCTTTGATCCAGCTTTTTCTTGTGAAATTTAATTTACTAAATTTATCCTTCCAGTATGATAAAACGTAAATTTTGTATATTTATTTCGGTAATCAGTGTTGCTTTTATAATGCCTTTAGAAGTATTCATTTCCCCTTATTGAAAATTTGGTTAATAAGCAAGTGAAAATGTTTGTAATGTGTTTCCGTTTTGTCTTTTGAGATCAAGAACCGCTGGGGAAGTATGTCCGGTTCTTTTTTTGTCCACAGTTCATAAATTAATGTTTACTAGGGTGACAAAAAAGTGAACAATAATAGTTGATTACTATTCCTTTTTTGTCCTCGCTTGGTAAAAATGTAAAATGCTGCCCCTTTTGTTTTCATCCCTATTTCAGGGAAAGCTTGTCACTGCTGAAAATAATGATTTGAGATCAATTTTTTGTCATTGTGATGTCGTGACTCTTGTCATTTTGATAATTCACTTTAGATACATTAATTCTTGTGTATTAATGTTTCTCTTTGTAACTTGTTACATAAAAAGGCTATTTGATTTTTGCAATTGGGTGTTATACTATGTGTGTGCTTGAGTGACGATTTATAAAATTGATTTCGAGTGAAATTGATTTTACAAAATTGATTTCCATCTTAATTGTGAAGTTAAATGATTTATGTTTTTAAATATTTTTACCGTAAAAAAAGTTTGTTATAAAATTTAGTGTCATTTTTTCAACCTATATAATACAAAAGCTATATATATTTTTATAGCTTCTAGTTAAGCTAAGATTTGGAAGCAAAATTTATCTAATAATTAAATATCTGTATCTTTCTTAAAATCATGTTTTGATAAGAGGTAAAATCAATTTTGGTACTTCTCACGGTTTAACCATAAACACACACAGCTGATTATTCTAGTTTTGATTGCAGCTTATCTAAAATTCATGTCAATTTTGACGTAAAAATAAATAATAGTTGCTTCTAATAAAGTGTGTCATAGTTAGTTACGGCAGATCCAAACACGCGCTGCGTGCGTTATCTGTGCCATAACTGCATAGCAAGAATTGTGTTATTTAAGCCTTAATATGCATCTCATCTCATGTTATTTTAACTTCAACTTATCTTCTGGCATTTTGTGCTTCATTATGTTTGTATCTCCCTTTATGCACCTAACCTTATCATTTGTAACATATTCTTTGTATACATGTCATTTTCAATTTGCACTTAAATTCATTATGTTTTTCTGACCAGGCAAGCTGTTTATGCTTTCTTGTATCAACTGATTTAGACAATTTTGAATTGTGTTGTTCCCTTTTTTTTTCTCCTGAGAGGGACAGATTACCTCAATGTATACTTTGACAATGGCATATTTCCTTTTCCAGTTTTCTTCATCATGTCATCATTTCAGTGCACGAATCTCTGCATTGGTTGCTCTGCATGTGTATTGAGACTTTAGTTTCTCTTTCGTACATGAGAGAGAATATGAAGTTGGATCGTAAGATTTTCTTAGTTTTCAGCCAAATAAATACACATGTAAATTGTGTAAATCAAACTAATCAAATAAGCTAATCAAAGTTGATTAAATTAGATATTGAATTCCGAGGGGAAATATGTGCACGACTTTGGAAGTGTTTGGTGGTGAAAATATTTTCTTTTTTTTTTATAATTTCTTTCCTTTATTTTTCATGTATGCCACTGGCATTTAATAAAGTATTGCATAAATTTGAGGGAGCAAATCTCGAAAGCTCGAAGCTGAGTGTCAGATATAAAATCGATGCATATTTGAAACTGGAAGCTTTTCTTTGTCTGGATTGTACTTTTCTATTTGTCATTTGTATACAGTTCAATAGATGATTATCACTAATATAAATTTTTGTAAAGGTAAGATCAATTGTATACACGTTATCTGATTAATGTATTTAATTGAATGTAACTTAAACAGATTGAAATTGGGTGATTCTCTAGTCCCAAGATTCATGTTTCCTTACTAAGATACAAAATTGTCGGTTAAAACTTGCTACACTAGATTATTGTACAAAACTGATGAACCGTCGGTGCAAATGAAGTTTCTTCCTTGAAATTCTTGATGTTTAGCATGAAGGTAGACCAAAAGAAAAAGTGAGGGACGAATATAAATATGCGTTAAAGAAAGGTGGCCTCACTGACTTGCTTTTAGTTTGGCAAGTGGGACAAAATATTGGTAATAAAATAGATTAAGGAGGCATCCCCACCAATCTAATCGCACCTTTTGTAATGGGATGTTTAAGGATATGTTTGCATTAAAGCTTAAGTTAAGTTTGAAATTTTTTTAACTTACTTTGTAAAAGCAACTTTTCTTTTCCTTTCATTTCAAATTAATTTTTATGGTACAATTGAAACAAAACTCAGTTTACAATCAGATTCAACTAAAAATCAAACAATAAGGTTTTTAGTTTTACTTTTGATCGTGTGTTGGAGGAGCCTCGAATTGAAAAATAAACATGCCTGAATTTATAGTATTTATTTAGTGTCGGTGTATCACTTTATTAATGGAGTGAAAACTCAGATTCAATTTTAAATTTGTTTAATTAGATTTATAAACTAAAATAATTTGTAATTGAGTCATTAATCTGTTAATTTATGCTAGCCTGAAATTGTTAGAAAAATAAAAACTTATAACATTTTTACTAACTCATTGACTAATATATAAAAATTATAAAAGATTAAAGATTTAATTATAACTTGTTTTAATTTAAAAATTTTCAAATGTTTCAAGAATATATTTTGATGTATTAAACCTACGTTAATTCCTAATAATATAAAAAAGTTGACATTAAATCTTAAAAATAATAAAAATAAGATACATCAGTACTTAAGCACTCTTTTAATCCCATATTAATACGGTCCACGCTCTTTTTTTTTTTAATATCCATAGAATAAATACAAAGTATAAGTAATAATTAATTTTCTTCAAAGACAGGTAACTTACTAGAAAATAAATATTTTTTCTACATAATTTTTTTCATATTAAAAATCATAATTTGAACCTAACTATGTGATAAAAAACATAAATAATTATCACTTGTGATATCCAATATTATTAGATATAGTCTACGCCTTGAAGCATCGGGCCCTTAAATTTTTTGAGGACGAATCAGAGATTTAGTTTGGTTAATATCAGCAGTATTGTTTTCCATGGAGTTTGATTCTCATTGCACTGTACTGTACTTGAGTTTCATAGCATTGTCTGGAAATTTGAGATTTATCAGAAACTGAATCATGGTGGATTTTACTTGGTGAATTATAAATTAAATTTTGGATCCATTTGAAGATTGGTTTTAAAAGTGGCTAGACAAAAACATCACCGTTGGAGATACTACCACCTTCATGACAAGTTGATTTCTGTCATATCTGTGGAGTGGATGGGATTTGCATTGGAGGGAAGAAGCACGGAAAATAAAGTTATGGCAATGTAATTATTAGGATTAGAAAAGAAAAGAGAAACAAAATAGGGATAGTTGAAATGAGGTTTCCTAGTGGAATATGACATATGCAATTGAAGAAGGGAGAGGAAAAAGAAGAGGCTTTTTGGTTTGTCTCTTTGTGGCGCAGAGGGATATGAAAAGAGGCAGTTATTTTAGTAGGCAAATGGGATGTATTGTACCTTAACCCTGCAACTTATAAGTATCCTTTCTAAAAGCTTGGATATACCATAAAACCCAACACCATCTCCTTTCGTTAATCCCCAGGCTCTTTTCCCTTCCTCTCTCTTGCACTGAACACACTGAATTTTAATGACAACTAACTTTTTCCATTCTTTTTGCTAGCCTAGGCTAAGTCTCCCAGCGTCGAAGCGTTACTTTAATGCTTTTTTTAATTATAATTTCTAGCAATTAAATGTGAATCTTAGTTCTATTAGTTATTGCCAACTTTCTCTTCACTTGCAGAATAGAATTCCATTTTGAGGAGCTTTCCAAAGATCAGCTAAGGCATAGCTAGAGTGCTAGACATACAATGACAAGGTGGTGTTCCTTTGGGAAATTATAAAAATCAAAATTTGAGAGGTTCTTTGCACAGGAGGAGAATTTATCATGCTAAATATCTTTTAGGTTAAGTTAATCACCTAGGATATATTTGGATAATTTTTTTTATAAATATTTATAGAAAATTTTTTAAAAAAAACTATAAATTAAAATTAACTTATATATAAGTTAAAAATTAATTTTTAGATAAATTAATATAAAAGCTTCTATAAATTCTTTATTTAGGATACCTAGGATGTTCTATCAAAAACTAAATACTAATTTTTCAAGATATAAATATTTATTTAAGAAATTGATGTTTCTCACCATATATTTCCTAATACATACAAAATGGAGAATTGAACAGTTAACTTACATATTTAAGATCATGGTTATTTGCAAATAATAAGATTCATACATCACCATGTTAGTAAGTGGTTGATGCAAAACATAATAAGTAGCAACTTGCATTATTTTTTTTTTAGGGCAAATTGCATTATGTTTGCAAACAATGTTGAAGTGCATTTGTAATGAGTTGTTCATCAAAGGCAGCGACGTGGGGATGTGCACAGAATTTGATAAAGGGCACGAAAGATGGCTGGGAATTGTAATTCAGAACTTTCAAAGCTCCATTGAGCAACCGTTGACATTTATCTTTCCCTTTATTTATTTTTTCCTCTTCTTTTTCTTTTTTCCTTTTAATTGAGTACCCCCTATGTGTCACGGACCACCATCACACTCCGCACAAATACACAGACATATAGCCCATCACCTTAAGCAGTTTACCTTTCCACTCACGCTTATAATGCAGGTTTTTATTTGGAGCCTCTTTTGCTCTTCTTTAGAAAAGGCTCCAATTCTTCGAAATTCTCCATTTTATTTTCCTAAAGAAAAAGCGACGAGGAAAAGAATTTCTCGGACTTTGGTTAATGCTTTTGGCAATAAAATGTGCCCACTATTTCCCAAATCAGCTAAACCATAGTTTGTTTAAGATTTTGCAGCCACCATTGGGAATGGTACAAAAAGATTTTGCTATTCATATGTGTAGAAACTCGTTCTTTATAAGATGTGTTGGTTGCATTATCTGAACATTTTTCCACCCCTAAATTAGTTTAGGGACCCACATATATAGACAGCTCCTATATGTTTTTTTTACTATATGCATTGGACGGTGCTATAATCGCTTTGTATCCCAAAAAACTCACGGGCTAGGATTTGAAAATCCACAAATAGCATGGATGAGTTGTTATTGCTCCGTATAATCATTCACAAAAGTAACTTTGTAAACTTCATATAATAATGGGCAGCATGACCCTTATGGAGACAAGTCTTCTTACATGGCATAGATAGAGACAAAAGATGTGGATGTGAACCTCTGGCACTTAGCTGCGAAATCCAAAACAACATCACTTTTTTAACATAATTCGGACAATCTTCATTATTTGCCTCCAGACAGAGACTTGAACCACATTATTAAACAAAAAAATGTTTAAAAAACACAATCACAAGCACATGTACGACGGAGATATTTGTATATCTGTAATGATATTACCTTGGGGGATTATCCTCAGTGGGCCTTGGATCAAAACCAAGCCAACTTAAAGGATTCTCGTGACTTCTGAGACTGTATATCCTCTGAGATTATCCTTGTCGGTCAAGGTACCCCATGACTATATTCCATCCCTTGGAACCACCACCTTCTATGCAATGCCCCTCCGATAACTCAATCACACTCAGGTCCACCCACTCCAATGACGCCAAAATTAAATACTATTGCACCTCCTGTGTCTACCAAACCATCGCGCTGCAAATTCTGCTCCAAACAATTATATAAACAAAAAATATTTTAAACAGTTTTCATAAAATTCAACAAATTTAATATATATCATAATTTGATATTAAGACTATTTTATATCATTAACATACAACTTATTTTTTCATCCAAATATGTCGTAATAGCATAATCATTACCGAGTAAAAATTTCACTAGGATGGCTTCCCTATTGGTCACTGCCTTGACTTAATAACCGGCATTCTAATCAGAGACGACGTGTTGCATTCATGATTAGCTTCCTTATTATGTTGTTTTCAATGTAAGTTTAAGTCTAATTTATATTTATAAAATTGACTTTGTTATTTTTATTTATATATTTTATTTTAAAAAAAATTTAATTAATATTTAATTTAATTTTTTAATACATCTTGTCATATTTAATAATATTAAATTTGGTACATAGATAATATAATAAGTAAAACAAATTTAAAATAAATTTTTATATTATCTTATAATTTGAGTATAAATGTAACTCCAACTTTGTAAAATCAGCATGTAATATACAATTATATTTTTATTTATATATTTTATTTAAATTTCATATTTAGTCATCGTGAATCTTAAATTTTTCTTGGTAATACGTAAACATGCAACATGCCTCCATAACTACGAGAGGAGACCATCTTCATCCATCTATATATATATCTCTCTTAAATAGTTTATGCTTTACTAGGAAGATTTTTG
The DNA here is from genome assembly GCA_025330945.1 of Mucuna pruriens. Classification (NCBI taxonomy): domain Eukaryota; kingdom Viridiplantae; phylum Streptophyta; class Magnoliopsida; order Fabales; family Fabaceae; genus Mucuna; species Mucuna pruriens. Next base: position 10,630,004 of record JAENHJ010000528.1, read on the forward strand.
CTAAGTTTATAGGAACACGAATGTACCAAAAATTTCAGATTATGATGAAGAATTTTTTATGTGATTTTAAAGAATGTTATGATCGATCACCAATATTTTTAAATTATGACGATGAATATAATGAGGTGACTTGATATTGATAACTCTAAAGATAAATTATTTTGTCTATTCCTTCAACAACAAAAAAAACTGGAAAGAAAACAGTAAGTCAGAGGACATGTCTTTTCCAAGTTGCATGGTGTGGCGAACCAATTGGATTAAGTAGAATCAGATTTGTATCCATGTTTTTAAATGGTTTGTTTTACTGACTTATTCAGGATGAGATTACTGTATATGTGAACGGTAACGTAGGGCTAAAAAATATTAAAAAATTACGTCCAAAAGAATATAATGTGACTTTTTTATATAATTTAAAAAATTATAACTACTAAAAAAAAAGATAAATTTTATTTATAATATAAAATATATATCACATATAATATTAGTGTATGATTAAGGTATAAATTTAATTTTTATTTAATATTTAATTTTATTATTTTAATATAAAAATTAAATATTTACTATTTTATTTAAATATTATAATAACTATATTAATTTAAAGTAAAATAATAATATTTAATATTAAATTATATAAATAATTTATAAAATTATAAAATAAATTGAATTATATATATATTTAAATTAAATTTAATTAAATAATTAAAATTTTATATTATTTATATATTAGTATAATTTAATAAATTAATATATGCAATTAGGGTGAAAGTAAGTTAAGCAGGTGAAGTCATAAGCTTTTAAACAAAGCATATTAATTCTAAAAGAATGGTCTATTTATTAATAAATTTAAATACTTATCTATTATATTAATTTATAAATTATATAGATTTATTAATTTATATTTATTTATAATAAAAAATAATTTATAAAATTATATAATAGTTTATAATGCAGAATACATATAATTTAATTTAGTTTATAATTATATAAACAATATATTTCTTAAAAATTTAAAATTTCAATACATGTGAAATATATCTAAATATTCTTATAATATTTTTCATAAATTCTCTTATTAAATAAAAAATTAAATACATTTAATATTTTAAAATACTATTTATAATTTATATTTTACATTATAAACCATTTTTTTTAGTTTAGTGATTATAGATTTTCATTGCGTAAAAATTATAAGTTTTAGCCCAATTTTGTGATATTTTCCAATGAGTCAAGTAAATGGTCAATTTTTATTTAAAAAAAGAGAGCTAAAATTGCATATTAAAAATTAAAAACATTACAATATATTATTAATTTATTTAACAAAAGACACTGAAATTACTCAAAATTTGACAATATTGTAAAATTTACCTTTACATAATTGTGATATTTGTAACAGAAGATTAGATAGATCAAATTTTAAATGCTTGTGTTATTTTTTATTTATTGAGATAAATATTAATAATTTAATTTTTATCTGATAGTTCCGATTTGTTGAATGCATGAAAAATGAATGAAGAAATCTGAATCGGTGTGGCGAATGACTCTCCAACCGAGTACCGACATCATGCGATTACCTTTCCCATCCTCTTGTACTTGTCTACTTGAGTTTCGAAAAACTTGCTCAACAAATATTTAAAAAAATACTTATAAATTATTAATTAATAAAATTTATATATTAATATTTTTATGAGATATAATGCTGGTATTTACAAAGTTGACTAATCTTTGTTACATCCATACACACACCCGCCCACAACGCTTTATCTTATTATTAACAGAATATCTTATTCAAATTCTATATTGAAGTTCGAAGTTCAAAAGGTGTAACGTCCCTTCTGTAAAAGCATTGCAAAGGACTTTCCCCTGATACTATGCCAGAAGTGTAAATAGTTACGTGGGTTACATCATCTACTCAGTAATCTTTTCTGGTGAAAATTAAATTCATTTTATTATACCTACCAAAAAAAATACATATGATTGTAAGAATTAATACGTTATATACAATTTAATTTATTATAAAAAAAATATTTTTACTAACTAATTTAGTAACTTTTCAACTCTCACACCTTCTTCAATTGAATTAAATCTGGATGGTTAACTCATTCTAATTGACTATACAATGTTTTTTTAATCGATTATATAATATATTTCTCTTAATACAATATCATATAAGATTGACTTTTATGTAATAATGAAAATGATTAAATTTAATTGTTAAATTTAAATAAAAATTAAAATTAAAAAAATATTTTAAAAATTTATTAAGTGATTGTGATTTTTATCACTATCATTGTCACTATTGTTGTCTTACCTTTGACAAGAATGAGGATGATAGTAACGATGATGGAGGTTGAGATGATAATAATGAAAATGATGATGATAGTAGCGATCATAAAATAATAGATTTTTAATTGTGGATAAAAAAATAACAAATAATAAAAAAAGAAAAAAAAAATAAATGAGAGATTATGTTTTCCATGAAAGCATAATTTTTATTAGAAGTAAGCAATATTAAAATACAGTGAGATAACAAACTAAAAAAGATCATGTTCCATGATTCTAGAAAATTCTAGGAATGACAACTCATAATAGAAAAAAAATATCATGTTTCATGATTTTAAAACGACAACTCATTAACAAAAATAAAATTATAACCTTATTGAATATGCAACAACATAAATTCTTCAAACTAATTAAAAAACTTATTGACTTAGTCAAACTAAACTACTGCATTCAAGAGACACATCCTCAACAAAGATAACAATGATAATGGTGATGACAACAATAACAGTGGAAACAATAATAAAGCACTAATGATGGTAGTGGCAACAATAGCAATAAACATGTATCATCATCATTGTCATTGTTGGCAATTGCGTGGTTGGCATCGCTGGTGCATAACTACCACCGTTATCATTGTTACCTTCACCACCTTTGCTATCACCACCGTTGTCGCTAATGACAATTGTGGTAGTACTATTATTACTTAAGTGATTTTCTAAATGAGTCTTTTAATCTCAATCTTCCATTTAAATTTAATGGTTGGTATTTATCATTCTCATTCTCACACAAACAAGTCATTCTTGCAATTTTTCTTAATATGTGTATGTAGGGGAAGGAGAGTGAAAAGAGTGTTGATATGAGAAAATAAGATGAGTAAATATGAATCATATAACTTTCTATAAATGATTTTGATTAAATAAAAAGTATTGTATTCTTTTATGTGGTTATGTTAGTGTTTAATAATTTTTAATTATAATATTTCATGTATGATTGTACAAACTAGATTTACTCATCTCACCATTTCATTATAAATATTCTTCTTCCTTGATATGTTATATATATATATATATATATACAAATTAGAATCCATTGATATCAGTTACAAAGTTAGTCAAATTTAATAATTTTTTATAAATGTTACAAATTTTGGCTCATTGTTGATAATAGGTGTCAAAATTAATCAAAGATTGGAGTGACTAAATTTATAATAGTTATAAAAATATATCAAACATGTAATTTGATAAACTTTAATACTTGATATATCTATGGATTCTAACTTTATATATATATTGTTATATATTACAAAGTGACATTTTTTAAAATAAAAAAGAATTTATCTTTAATTAGTCACATATCTTATCTATCTTTGTAAGTAAAACATTTATTATTATAAAACTTTTTTATTTTAGTCCAAACATCAATATTTTTTTATTGTAAGAAAATAGAATACTAAATTAGTTTAAAAAGAACTAATGTTTTTGAAAAAACAAATTATTATTTATTCATAATGTTTTTTTATAAGTCATATCAAAATAAATGAATGCTCTTAATTTTTGTGTAATTAATTATTTATTTATTCCGATTCTATACATAACATATTTATTTTATAAATTTTATTTTTATCTATTATGATTTTATTATTATTTATATAATAAAAAATAATAACAAATATGAATTAAACAAATTAATTTTCACTAGGAATTTAATTATTGGTTATACTTAGTAATATTTTAAAGTATAAAGATTAAGAATAATTGATATTTTATTAAATTTCTTTGTTTATTTTTTATCGGCCGAATATTTTTTTTACAAAAACATCAAAATAGCAATAATTAAACCGCCTACATGCAGACATTTTGAAAAACATAAACAAACCCTATAAGCAAATTTATCTCATTCAAGTAATCAAATCAATCAAGCAAATTTGTAGTAAAATGATTTTATTAGTATTTTCTTTATATTAATTTAAGAATTAAAGATGATTTGTTATATTGACCTTTGTCAATAAGTACTCAAACTTACCACTATTATATGAACGATTTTTACTACTTAAATTTGAGATACATCAACAAATTTTTTATCTTATTATCATTTTTATTATATTCTCTTTACTCTTCTTGTCTTACTTTTATTCTTCTTATCATTGTTGGTTAGGTTTCAACATGCTTTCATTTTCAAGTACTCTAATATATATAAGAGTGATGTGTAAACTTTAAAAAAATAAATTAGATATTTAATTACATAAGAGGTCTATCATAATTTGTTTTTAGAGTTGTAATTTTTATTATAACACAATATTTTTCTTCTTTTATTTTTCAACTATTTGAAAGTAAATCATTCTTGAACGGTTATTGATTATTATTGTTATAAAAGATAATTTAATAAATAACATAATTTATTTTAATTTAATAGATCTTTAGAACATAAATAATAGGATTTTTTTTTAAAAAATACAATTAACCTAAATACTTAGTTTTATAATAAATTTACTAAGGTTCTTCTTCATAACATGTGAAATTAGTGACTTCATTTATTATTTTGACTCTTTAAAAAATGTTTATTTTATTTTTTTATATAAATATATTATCTATTATATGTTCTTATATTATTTTTAAAATACATAATTATAAATATTTTATATAAATTTTAATATTATATATTTATTAGATAAATTTTAATTGTTATAGTTTGCCCCCCAATCATTATATCTGGCCCCGTCTCTGGAATTGATTGTGATTGAGAGAGGCTTTTATGATGGTCTGATTGAAGTAAGAGGATTCAAAACTCTTAAAGAATTAGTGTGTATGATCCAACATCGACAAGTGTATTAGTGAAGAAATAATAAAGTAACGAGTATAATATTGTCCATGAAGACTTATAGTTAATTATCAAATACTTATTGCTAGTCCTTAATTAAGTGAATTAAAATTTTGGGAAGATTGTCACAGTTTAATTATTAGGAAGTTAAAAAGAAGAGAAAATTTACTATTATTAAATACACAAATTCAAGAAAGACACAAGACTAAGGTACTAGCCCAAAAAGTAGGTCAAGATTCTCAAATTCTTCATTCTTAAAAAATATATCTTTTCTATAGTAGAATAAATAAATATATTCGATAAAAATATTATGGCAGTTTTATTTGACTCAAATCAGAATAAGGTGAGTCAATTTCAGAAAACATTATAAATATATTTGCATAAAAGTGTGTATACACACACAAGAGTCGTATCAAATAATGAAATATTTATATCGTAGACTATTCCTGTGTTGACTCTCTCTCTTCCTCTCTTTACATATAATAAGAAAAAAAAAGAAAAAACGTGTATCACGAGTCACGAACACTTCCTCTTAGTCTTACCCTCTCAGTGGCAAACCTATGTTAGCTAATTGCTCAAAATACGAGAGGGATCCATGTTTATGAACATCGATAGCAATCATTAACTAAAAGCTCAACATGCATTTTTTTTTTTATACCTAAAAATTAAATGGAAAGTATCGACTTGACTAACCATATAAGAGCGACTAATATTCCTTAGAGACTTAAGTTTATTAGATAATAAATATTTTTTATATATAAAAATCAAGATTCGAATTCTTACATTTCCTTGAAGAAGAGATATAAATAATTATTGCTTTAACTAACAACTATAAACTATGCATATTTTATCTAGAGAGATATATACAGATTTGAATGTCTCGATCTATTAAAGAAATTAAAAAGAAAAAGAAAAAGAAAATATTGTCGCTTCTATCTTGGCCTGTCTTGTTGAATGCATTATTTATATCACTGGACACTGCAATCCTTTTTGTCTTTTTCACCTTTGCATTTATAATTTTTTTTTTTACTCGTGAACTCTTCCATTCAATTTGACGTTATTACTTATACTTCTAATTCTAAATAGAAAGAAGAAAGAAGGAAGTAAAAAGAATTTTCAGTTTGTTTAAATGAGTAGAAATAAATAAATAAATTATATAGTAAATATTTTTTTATAATAATTTAAATATATTTTTTAATATAAAATTATTTATTATTTTAAAAAATTATATTATAAAAATTGTAAAAATTTTAAACTTAAAAAATAAAAAAGAGAGATTATTTTTCTCTCATTTCATTTCAATTTGAAAGAAAAATGTTTTCTGGATGGTTCCACGAAAATATTTTTTTCTTTTAATTCTTTTTTCAAACAAACGAAAAAAAATAATGTTTTTTTATCATATTTCTCTCCTTTCTACATTTTTCACTCTATTTTTTTCTAAACAAAAAAGAGTTAAGGTCTGTTTGTTATCGTAGAAATTGAAAAATAGATTAGAGATTTGAAATCTCTCATGTTTCTCAGTGTAAAAATAAAAGGAGAAGAAAATGTTAATCTTACATTTTTTTTATTTTCTCTTTCAATAGGTGACATTTTTAACTATCAATCTCATCCAAAATAATCGACTTTTATTTTTCACGATCGATTGTGACAGAGTATATAACAAAAAAATAAAATAAAATCCACTTTCATAAGAATAAGTAATTTATATTCGAAACAATCGATTATTAATTAATTTTTTAATTATTTCAAACTAAACATCCTTAAAATTTACTTTATTTTTCATTTATTTATTTATTTATTTTTATCTATTTTTATTTACCATATTTCTCTTCCTCATATCGAACATAACGACAGTTTCGGATTTCATTTACATTATTAACAACTTTTCTCATTTATTTATCATATCAAACCTTTTTGACGTACGCATGCAGTCTGGTGGTGAGTTTTTATACAAAAAGTTGTCACGAATGTCTGACAATTAATTATAGTTAAAAAGAAAATACAAAAATTCGAAAAGTAAGTAAATAATTAATAAAATGTAACAAGCTTTTAATCATTTTTGCCATTTGTTTCACAAAGTACGTTTACAACATCTTTGTATGGGTAAAGGAAAACCATTGGCGGACATCCTTTGGGTTTAAATACTTACAAAGATTGGAAGAGAACAACGATAAATGGTTGATAAAATAGTGATGAAAAAAGAAGAGAAAGATAGAAAAAATAAATGATTGTCAATTATTAAAAGTTTATATTATTGAAGTGTCAAAATATAATTACTCATGAGCCGATATACAATTTTATTTTTGACAATGTTGTTTGTATAATTATTAGTAAGGTTCCTGTTGTATGGATATTTTAAATTTAAATAAAAATTATATATAAATAAAATAACTAAAAAAATTTAAGACTTAAATTTGAAGAAAAATTAAGCAAACAATTAAATAATTAAAATTAAGACACTTTATATTATTAATATGATGTATTAAAATTAAAAAATTAAATTCATATTGGAAATGACTAAGATTACAATAATCTTAAAATCAATCTATTTACAAAAGAAAATATCTTTAATTTGGTATAATGTATCAAAACTTAAAATTTAAAGCAAATTAACATTAAGTAATTATAGTATTTTAAAAAATAGCAATCATAGATAAAAACACATATAAATACCCAAGACAGAAAAAGTACATAACTTAATACAAAAGAAAATAACTTTGAAAAACATGCTCTATTAAAAGTTGGGACACAAATAGTATATAATATAAAAGAAGATATTTCATTACTCTTATAAAGTTTTCGTCACAATTTAAGTTCATTTATGTAGTGACCAATTTAATAGACACGAGACCTTGAAAGGACTCACACCTTTCCTAGACTAAATTATATATTAAGGCTGAATAATATTATTTCTGATTCTTTATATAATAAATAATTTTTAAAAAAATATTTATAAAATTAAAAGATTTTTATATTTAATTATATTATTCATATTTTAAAAAATAATTTTTTTATCAATTAATATGATTTATATTGTTAATAAGTTAATAAATACATATATTTATATAGAAGATGAGTAAGAGTATTATCGATAAACTTCATAATAAATTAAGAATATAAAAATTAATACTTCTAAAAATAAATATATAAATTTTTATAAATAAAACTAAAAAACCTATATATATATATATATAAACGAAAAAAGGTACACAAATTAGCACAATTCGTCAACTTGAAAGGATATTTCCTGTCACCAACCAAAGTTAATTTAGTTAATAAGAATTAGATTTATATTTTAAAAGACATGAATTTGAATCAATGTAATAATTTATTTGTTAATAATTTGTAAATATTTTTTTAAAAGTTTGTTAAATAATTTGTAAATACTCTGAGATTTACAAGTTCAGTCATTTAAAGTTTTTGTTATATAAAAACAAAAAAGGTGTACCTACCACGAACTAGTTAACCAACCATGGGAGGGACCTCAGTAAAAGTGTTAAACCCATAGCGTAACATAATAATATCAATGCAGGGCGTTCTGTGTGTAAATCTCAAAGTCAATGACAGATTTTAATTTTATTGTCTGCTTTGTTAAAAGGTCGACAAAGAAATTTGCCTCCCAATAACCAAAACAAATCTTAATTTGTGTGCTGCGCTAGCTGCATAGGCCGGTGACCCCATGATCTTCATCTTTCAGTCACTGAAATTCTTGATGTTATGCATTGAAACTTTTGTTTGTTTTATACACACAAATACGTATAGATAATAACTAATAAAGAAGGAAAATGACATAAAAAGTCTCATCGTAAGTACTTCCTCGACATAATAAGTGACTACTCTACTCTCCATTACTGTTTCATTTTCAACGGTCTGTCAACATACCTTTTTTCTTTCTTTACAGAAATACACAAATATTCAAAGGGAAATGTAATCATATACCCTATTTTTTAGGTATACGAGTGAAAAAAAAAAAGATGAAAATACTGTGATAAAAAATAAAAAAAAGTAAAATAAAAGAAAAGTTTGATATATGAATATAATATTCCATATCATAAAAAACGAGATTACTATATATATCTTCTAATGAAATATATTTTTCGCGACATAAAATAGAGAAATATACCAAACCATTAACACAATTAATGCAAACCAATTTTTACGCATAAATTACATTCGAAATCTAAATTATGTCATATATATTTAACATGAAAGCATTTTTGCTCCCAATTAACATATTCCAGGATAATGCAATTAATTACCTAATGGAACTGAAAATAAAACTAGATCAACATTTTAAGGAGAATGATGAACATAAATGAGTTTATGAGTAAAAAGAAGAGAGAAATAGATTAAAAAAAAGAAAATGATAAATATAATAAAAAATAAACATAAATAAAAAAATAGGGTGGGATAGAAAAAAAAAGTATGAATATAATTATTTATATTTCAATGGAATGTTGAAGAGAAAGAGGGAAAAGAAAACTAGTGAGGCAAAGCTAGTATATAGCTAACTCCAGATGAAAAAGCTGTGGAGATAAAGATAGGACATAGGTAGCGATAACAACAAAAGACTAATAATAATTTTATTGCATGTGACATTTTCGCTGTTGCATACTGACAAGAAAGGCCACCATCGTCGCCCCTCTTGACTCCATCAACCCAACACATACATGCAAGCACACACACGACACACCCTGCCTCTGCTTTTCGAATAAATCTTCCTTTCTCATCTTTCATTACCACTCTTTTTAGACTGCTAATTAATCATATAAAATTACATAATTATGATTAATATTTTCAACATGACAACTAACAAAGCATCAAATATATTAATATTCAGGTAATAAAAAACTGAAATAAAGCATGGTACTTATTTAAATTGAGAGAACTAGAATCAAAACAAAGGTAAGGTTCAGAAGTCTAAAAGGGGATTGAGAAAAATATATATATATATATAACAAGGTGTTAAAACTAAAAGAGATTGATGATTGACGATTCGAGAGTGAAGGGTCAGAATTATGGCGAAGTGTGTTGCCTATTTTACCCTCGTGACTTGGAATTGTTGTCGTGTTTGTGTCAACAATTCCCCCACGTCTCGGGGGCAAAACCAAAGCGTTGTTGGGGCTTGAGAAGCGCGTGGTGGTGATGTTGACGGTGTGGTTGGTGATAATCTACACCCCCAGTGAACGTGAGCATATCCTTCACGTTGGTGCTAACGTCAACCGTGGCGCCGTTAGCATCTCCCGTGAGTCCGAGAAAGTCCCTAGTGAGACGGTCACTCTTGAGGCTCCGAGCGGGGAACCCTCTCATGTAGTTGTTATCTGGCACCACCACGTCGAGTTGACTCACTGTTCCGAACTTGCCCGTGCCGAGCTGGGTCACGTGACCCATTACACGCTGTGGCCCAACACCGACAGCAGCAGGGCTCGGGCCCGTCATGCCAGCGGCTCCAACGGTTGCAGCCTTTTGAAGCAGCGCAGTGGCTGACATGTATGCTGACGTGGCAGCGTTGGAGGAGGGTGCTTGCGTGGGCACGTGGAGCTGGTTCCCCAAGGGTGAGGTTATCATGCCCTTGTTCAGGGGTTGTTCAAGAAGTGAAGAGAGGCTGGTGTTGTGGAAACTTTGTGATTCTGGCTTGATGTGGAGGGCACTGCCAATGCCAATGTTACTAATGCTAGGGTTAGGGTTTTCCTGAGACGAGTCCCATTGATTGAAACTGGTCATTTGGTGGTTTTGGAAGTTCTGTTGGGTTTGGAAAAGAAAGAGAGATTGGAATGGGTTTGTTTGGGTGGTTACGGTGGCGGCTAATTGATTTGCTGATAGTCTTGCACTTTCTTCTGCCAATGCATCACAGAATGCCCTATGAGTTATGAAGCTGTCCTTCCTGCGCTTTTCACGTCATATTTAATTAATTTATAATTATCTCAATAACAATATTAAGTTAAAAACTTGTAAAATGAAAATGTAAAGAGTATTTAATAATCTACCATTAATATAGAGTATGAGAAGAAAGCATTGAGAGAAAAAAATGAAAGACATGAATTAATAGGAAACACTATTGCATTATTATATTTCAAAGTGAGGAATGTGAATGTGAATGGTGTGGTGTCCATTTTAAGTTTTGACTTTTGAGGTATAAGAGTAACATTAACAAGTAATTAAATGCTCGAGAGCATTTTAGTTTAGGAGATCTATTAGTCTTTTGAGTATGGAGTACTGTGTCCCGTTTGCAAAAGGGTATGGGAAATCATGCATGGGAAGGCGAGTCCGCAGGGAATGAAGTGTCAAAGGCTTGGACCAAACGAGATACTATGTCTTCGTTGGGTCAAATTTAAAGTAGGAGAGAGAAATGACTATGTACTGATGGACACACGCGTATGCTTTTGTGCATGCAGAAATGGCTATACAAATTATATTGCTTGTTCGTGACTATATAGATCGTTGTGATGTCAAAAGCCTTTGGAAACTAGTGCTCATGCAAGACACAAGAACATGGAATTGAAGTCCATCCCATGTGTACATATTCACCGATGAAGTTAGAAGAAAGAAAGAAACTTGGCATATACATATATATATATATATATATATCTGATATTTTTGCAGATTTATCAGATTTCACAATGATGGAAATTGATTGAAACAAAGCACAGCATTCTCAATAAAACAAAATTAAGAGAAGGAGAAAGTCAGAAATCATCACCAATTGTGTCTTTTATATTGTTTTCTTAGTAGACAAAAATAAATCTCCATCATCATTTTCTGAGTATGCAGCCACTTGCACACGCGCAAATGTACATAAAGAGGGAAAGAGAAATTACAAAAATATTCTAGAAGACAATTGAGCACTATCTGACACACTGAAAATTTTGTATTCTAAAAAACTATATATGAAGTGAAGATTAAAACTTTTTCCTGGAGATAATAATGCAGAAATACTATTATATCATCATTATCATGCCCTTCATGTATGTGCATGCATCACATGTTTTCTTTTTTTTTTTTTTTTGAAAAAGTAATTGAAGATCAAGATTGCTATTGAGTCACAGACTATACAGTAGATAAAACAAAAGATACGTGAATTGTGCTTTTTTTGTTATTGCCGCATATTCATTTGGCAGTTTTAGGATTCAGAGATAAGTAAGGTTTCAATCTCTCCTGCTACATAAGCATGTTATCCCACTTTCGTGCTACCTGTCAATGCCATTCTTATATTCCAGGGCAAATGCTTACCATTCTTATGTAAAACGAATGATCCACCGAAAAATAAAATTATTAAAGAGAAGCCTTCTGTTATATAATATGAAACATAATTTTTTTTTCCTTAAAAAAAGCGTGCTTATACAAAAACCATCAAATTGAAGGAAAGATCAGTGAAGGAAAGGAAAGAGTGGATCGAGTTCAATTTAAGTAAAACATTAATACGAAAACATGAACATTGTGAAATTGTCAGAGAAATTGGATATGTGACAAGAGAGCGAGTTAATTATTACCTGGAAAAAAGGGTTCCACAGTCACATCTATATTCTCTAGTACCACAGGTTTTTGAGTGAGCTTTCCAATCTGACTGAACAGCGTATATCTTTGAGCACTTTTCACATTTCCACTTCTTCTCTCCATGCTTTCTGCAGTAGTGTTTCTTGATTCCTGTAAGATCCCCCAGGGCCCTAGAGGGGTTGTGGTGAACGCATGAAGGTTCGGGGCAAACATAGGCTTTCTTTTTGACTTCTTTGTTGCTCCTTTGCTTCAGCTTCCAGGGGAGGTTATGGCCCCTCCTATGAAGCTGCAGGTTCTGATCTCTCTGGAAACCCTTGTGGCAGATCTCACAAACAAATCTATTTGTGGCCAAAAGGGTCTTCGGAGATAAGGCAATCACTTCTGCATCTGGGTCTGAAACACAGACATCGTCAATATTAATTAAACTCATCAACTGAAGGATATATATATATATATATATATGAATTATGTACTCAAAATTTTTAAATCAACAACGAAATTCAAACTCATATATTCATAAAATACATACGAGTCTTATTTTTACGGAGCGAATCAACATATATATCAAAATGCTTAATTAATTGTCAAATGATAGTGAAGTGTGTAGTACCTGGATTTCCAGGGAGGCTTCTCTTTTTCTTGATCTTTAGAGGCTGTTGTTGAGGAGAAATGTTTGAGAGGGCGTGGTTGAGTCCTCCCAGGTCCTGAACTTTTGTACCAGAAGAAACACTGGCATCCTCGGATAAAGAGGTTGAATTGGAAATAACCGTGGGAAACATGTTGTTGTTACCTTTGAAGAAAAACTCCAACAGGATGGGAATGAATGAAAAGAAGAAAAGCGAGATACGGCGTTATATTCTCTTGTCCTGGTTTATTTGTTTGTTTTCTAAGTCCTGGCTAGTTGCTATTTCGGTTTCACAAGTGGACACTTTTGCACCTCGGAACAGAAGAAGAAACGAAGCTACAAAGTGCAAAACGGATGGAGGAGGAGGGGCTTGCTAGTGAAGTGCAAGTGGCAGAGACATGTAGAAAGAGAAAGGCATAATTGATTGGTAAAAAGAAAGCTAAATAAATCTCGTGAAGAGAGGATGTGTGATGATGATGATGGTGTGGGGGTGGAGGGTTATTTTCCAAGTCGCTATCTAGCTAAGCCATGGATTGCTTGTCTGAGCAACTCTGCACAACTATTTCAGACATCTCTCTCTTTTCTCTCTCTCTCTCTTTGTATGTGTGGAATTGATCAAGAGAATCCAGCATGCAATCAAAAGCACAAGATATTTAATTTGCTCAATACAATCTCAGTTCCCAAATAGGACTTGGCATCTTTATTTCGTTTCTTACAAAAAATACTATTTGGGTATAGAAGCTACAAAGAGAGGGGAGAGAAATATAAGTTGTATGCCTCTGGGTACTGTAATTTGTAAATAATAGAGACGAGAAGAAAAGGTGATGATGACAGTGGCAGACTATGGAGGAGGAGGTGACAAAATGTAAAACACATAGAAAATAATTTCTTTTATATAATATATATATATATAATTAAAAACTTGGCTGAGTAAAAGGCAAGGTAGTGGAAGTCTGGAGAGAGAAAGTTAGAGATAGATGATGGAGTGGCACTGTTGCAGCGCAAATACTGGAAAGTATCTTCACCCATGTCATCACTTGGGAAAAACACTTGTATTTTTGTATATAATAAATATAATTTTATAGTATTAATAATTTATTTTTACGATTAAATGGTAGCATAATTTTTTATGTCTTAATTGTATATTTCATTTTCACTTATTATAATTTTATGAATTTGGTCTTACAGGTTTTTTTAGATATTACAATGTTATGATTTTGACTTTTCAAAATTTAATTACGCGAATTAGAATATTTTTCATAATTGTGTAATATTAAAACATAATCAAAATTACACAACTGTTATTCTTGAAAAATTCAACTCAATTAGAATTTGAAAAATTAAAATTATACAAATGTAATATCTAAAAAATAAAAAATTAAATTAAATCTTTATTTATATATTGAAAATATATTTTAATTAAAACCTCTTTTTTTAGAATAATATTTTATGATATTAGAATATATATATATATATATATAATATTTATTTATTTTATATTTCTCTTCTCTCTCTTTATTATAAAATATTATCATTCTTTTTTAATACTAGTATTCTTACATTTGTTTTTGTCTTTGACAAAATATTTCCTTAAACAAAGTTGGAAGACTAACTCTCAAATCAAAATGGTGGTTAGGCAAAATCTTTCTCGACATAGAGATTATAAAGTTTGAATTGTTAATATTGCAACTAATCTGAAACTACAGTTTATTTTTATTATGACCATTTTTAACTACATCTTCATCTTCTGAAAAAAAATAAGAAAGGACTCAAATTTCTTCCTTTTATCATATAAGGAAAGATTGTAGGTACATATAATATAAAAATGAAATAGAATGCAAAACTATCATTATTCTATTTAATTAAACATTAACCCTTTTTTATATTACTAATTTGTTATATATTATATTAATAAATTATTGAACACTGTTATTCTTGTTAACTTTCTCATAATATTCTATTATTTGTATTTTATTAATAATAAAAGTGGGATTGGAAATTCACCTTTTCTTATTAAAGAAGGGATAAAAATGGTGTATGAAAAGGTAATGTAGGAATATTATTCTGATTAAGGTTGATTTGAGTAGGGTTCTGCCATGGGCACTTTTTTGGCTTTTCTTTTGTTACCTTAATAACTAGTAAGACACCCAAATCCCAAAAGCGCCTTGTGACGAAGGGAATGATTATAAAAAAAGAGAGATATTGCTCTTCAACTGGCTCATGAGGGACGAAAATGGTAAGCTTTCGTAAAATTATTTTAGAAAAAAAAATGAAACGAGAAACTAGAAAAGTTGGTGAAAGGCGATTTGCGAGATAACCCCACAACTTAAATGATTGATGCATTGATTGACGTTGGGCTTATATACAGTCCACGAAATCTGGCCATTATCATAGTACGAACTTTTGTTTTTTCCAATTTGTTACGTGAAGTTATATAAAAATTAATGTATCATAAAAATGGATTAAACTATGTGCTAATTATTTATACATTTCTTTGGAGTTGTCACGTGCTTAAATATTTTCAATGATAAACAATAATTCAAGAGTCATCAAGATAGCTTGTTCTCTCGGTCATTTGTACAATTTCCCATCCCTAAGATTATCATTTTGTTGGTGGAATTTAATACCAAATAATTGTTTACCATTATATTCTTAAGGATTTTATGTCCCTCTTATTTGTACTATTCCCTTACAACTAGTGTGTAGAGAAAGTGGTCAAGCAAGGAAACCCCCCACTAACGAGAATTTGCAAATGTCTCTTTTCTTTTACTACCTCTTTTTCAATCTCTCTTTATTCCAAACCCAAATCTAAAGCTATGGAAGGATAGCACATAAATTGCCCATTTTACCCATTTCGTTGACTAAAATGAGTAAGGTTCGTTTACTTTAGGGGCTATACATACATGCGTGGGCTACTACCTAAGCAGCAACCATGCCATAAACCAAACCTTAGGCGTGTAGCAAATAGGACCCATCGCGAATTAGACCTTTGCGACTATGCATATCCAGTTTCAGATTTGTTCTTGTATTTATCCTTTGGAATCCTATGTGGGTTCTTTTTATCCAAGCTTTTGGAATCTGCAGGAATTAGGATTACATTTCATTTCTCTCTTTAGTTTATTTGTTTGTTTGTTCGAGGCATCAGAAGGTGATGTTTATGCTTAAAGGATTCACTTTAGTATCATCACAAGTGATTGTGTATCATGTCCTGGTTAGCGTTCAATTGCCATTCATTAATTAACCTTTGCATAATAAAAACTAATCTATTAAAATAAATATCGTCATGGATTTATACTAACAGTATAATATATCATTATATCAAACAATTTTGTTAATATAATAAAATATTAGCATATACTAACAAAATAAATTCTAATGTAATATATACATCTTACTAATAATGTAAACCTGTAATATTTGTATTGACAATTTAATTTCTTAGAGAAAGACTATATCAATAACTATAATCATAATTTTTTATATATATATATACATATATATCATCAGTAATATAAATAACAACTTTCTATTTTTTTCGTTGTTAGCCATGCTTTAGTAGCTAGGTCTAGTTTTGATTTTTATTAAAAACACAAAGTCTAGCTAAAAGCCTGATTTATTTATCTGTTGTATGTATTTTTTTTCAAGGTCTAATATTATAAAAGTATATTTAAAAGTTTATTTTAGGATAAGGTTTATAAAAAAGTAGATAGGCCTATTAGAAATTATACAAGTTTTATATTACTATGGGTAATGTATGTATTTCACACACACCTCTCTCTATATATAACATAATATAATTATGTATAATGATATAACATAATATAATATTATAAATATATATAAGTAGGATTGACTTAAAAAATTTAATAAACTTTTTTTGAAGATCATTTAAAAAATTAAATTTAATATTTTTAATAAACAAGCACGATCATAGCCTCAAGAAAAGTAGCCTGACCTATTTTCAGAGTGTTAAACGCGAGCTAAAAGAATAATTAACCTAAGTGGTTGAATCATAGTTTTGACTAGAAATATAAGCTCTTTCAAAGTTGGTCTACTGAGTTGCATTAATTTCTCCCCCAAAAATCTTGCAAGGAATTGACAAATTGACGTGGAAGTTAGTTAATTTAATTTGTTGAGAACACTGAGTAATCTCTTGAAGATAATGATCGCTTATGGATGTCCTTCTTTTTGACTAGTTAATTAACTTCGATACTCATTTGAGATGGGCGCCTAACTTTTATCGTTTTATGTAGAAAAATAACTTCGTATCTTATTACTCTAACAAGGTGTGCTACCCACATAACAAGAGAGAATTTTTCCTCCTTTTAGGTGTAATAGGAAATATATATAAATTTTTTAATTACAATAAACTTTTATATAAGATAAAATTAGTTTATATATAAACTAATTTTTAAAACTTATTTTATATTAGTTTTTCCAAAAATTAAATTTTAATATATAAAAAGCTTTTAATTTTTTTTAAATATATATAAAAAAGTTTAAACAAACAATCAACTTATAAAATAAAAATTATTCTTATTTATATATTTTATTCAAATAATTTAATTATCACAGCATGTAAGATAGGAACTCAATTTGAGAAAAATAATCAAATCTAAGTCTTAATTTTACACCATCCAAAAAATTGATCCGCTAAGTCAACTCTACGTTAGTATACTTCCAATGTATAGTCAATTCTACGAAATAATGGATCAAACGCAATCCCTAAAATCCACGTAACTAATTCGAAAATCAACGCTTACTTCATGATTGTTAATTTTTACTTTTTCTGTAAAAATATAATATAGTATCAGATTTACAATATTTATATATTATGTTCAACTAAATAAGCTATACCTCACTTATTAAAAAAAATTACTATATGACCATAGTGCAAGCTTTCAAATAATGACGTTTTCAAATAAGGAGAGAGAAAATCACAACTAATTAGGATTACCCTTTGTCTGAAATCCAAGTCACGCAAAAGATGTGAATGTTACTGTTAAGTTTCATCTTAATTAATTAAAATTATCTAACAGATATATAAACCACACCTTAATAATTGAAATAGCTAGGTAACACGAGACTATCTAATTAACACACTCTTCCACATATGCTTAGCAACCAAACTACTGAAACGGTTGAGATCTCCTCCACAAACCACAGAAACAATAAAGATAGATTATAAATTCTAATATTGTGTTAGACATTATTTCAACATTAATCGACACTAAATGATTAAGGTAGGTGATATCAGATTTTCTAATTAATCTGGACATACAATCTTTCTATTGAATGATTTAAAATTAATTTGATGAAAATCACTTGTATGATCTTTAAAACAAATGGTCCTAAATGATTGTAGAATACTGATACAAGAGGTTATGGTAACAAAATTTGAAGAGTACGTAGTACATTTTGATCTAATTTGTTACAACATATATATTGGAGTACGGTGTAGTTGTCTGCAAAATTGTGCAGAGAAAGAGAGATATTGATGAGTGGAAAGGAATACTTGATCTCTTTGGATGCGGGCCATACATTATTCACGGGTTCATCTATTTCTAGATTCTCGCATCATTTTATATGAACAACATTCCTAGCTTCCTTGCGTGCCAACCAAGGATGTTATTCGATAGATGCATCGGCATTTTTATTTTATTCCAATTTTTTTACTGTTATATTTTTTTTTTACAGCAAAGGTATTTTACCGCCCACAGTTTAAGTTGTAATAATAATTAAAATAAACTCTCTCTCCCTTAACAAAGGATATGAATTAATTTCAACCAGGACTTGGTCTAACGGATCGAAGGATTAGTTATTCACAACATGGAGATGCTTCTTCAATTCCTGTGTTTCATGCTCCTTTTTATGCTTTCTGTATGGTTATCCAGAAACAAGAGAGCCTCTCCTTTGGTTTACCAAACAAACTAACAACTTAACTGTACTCCACAATTTGAAAAGACCGAATCCATGTCAAGTGAGTCACACACTCACACTAGTCTAATACTTAGACACATATATAAAGTGTATACCCTACTCCCCTTTCCTCCTCAATAAAAAAAAAATTAGAGTAAATTACTCTCACTTAATAAATACGAATATTATATTATCTTGGATATTAATATCAAAATTACACTCCTCTCTTTGCTAGATTTAGATATACATTATTTTACTTATTTGATTTTTTTTAAAAGTTCCATTAGTTTTTATTATTATTTTTATTAACAAAACATTTTTAACATTGTCGATCTCTTAAATAGGTAAATATTACACCAATCTTTTAATGCATTAAAATACACTTTCTTCTTTCTTAACAAATATAAATATATTTATTTTACTTTTTATATATATATATATATATATATATATATATATATATATATATATATATATATATATATATATATATATATATATATATATATATATATATATATATATATTTTTTTTACTTTTTATATATATATATATATATATATATATATATATATATATAACTTTTATTTTTATTTATAAAAAAAATTATTTATAAAATTTATTTTAAATATTTTATTCAATTTACATATTTTATTATATATATATAGTATATAACAATTTATCTCTTAATTTATACATTAATTATTATTTTAAAATATTATTATGAATTATTCTAAATTTATTTATATATTTAAATTTTTTTATTTTTAATTATTATTATTTACACAAAACATATTTTAAAATAATAAAATTAAAATTACATATATATATATATATATATATATATATATATATATATATATATATATATATATATATATATATATATATATATATATATATATATATATATATATATATATATATATATATATATAAAAGTAAGATAAAATTAAATATAAGTATTAAAGTATTATTTAATTGATGTTATAAATGTAATATTTTTAAAAATTTGAATAAATTAATATTTTTATTATATAGTGTTAATTACTATATTTATTTGAATTTAATAAAAATAATTTTACTATATGAATATTAAACATAAAATTCTTTCTATTAATTTATTTATATTAAAAATATATTATCAAATAAAATATCATTATTAAATATTTAATATATATATATATTAAATATAATTAATTTTATTATTATTTTACTATTTTTATAAAACATATTTTAAACAGAAATATTAAAATGTATATATATACATATAATTTATCTCATAATTTTATTTTTAATTATCATTTTAATAAAATTTAATTATATAATTTATTAAAAAATATCAAATGAGTGAATAATAACTTAATAAAATAAATTATTTTAATATATATTTTAAAATCTATAATGAATATTTTTTTAATAATATTAAATTAAATAGACTAAATTATATATTTTAATATAAAAAATTAAATATAATATAATATTTTCATTTTTCAAGAGAAAAAATATAAATTATTATACATTTTAATATAAAAAAAATAAGAATAAAATACTAACAAAAACGAGTATAATTTGTTTTAACATGTTAAATTAGATATATAAATATATCATTTGAGAATTTAAAAGTATGATGGAATATTTTGGTGATTTATATAATATTAAATGGTTAACCCTACTCATGAGAATGATAGAATTTATTTATTTATTTTACTAATTCACATCATTATACAAGAATTTTACTGGATTAACTATTTCTTTAGAAGAAAATTTAAAAATAATTATTGTTACAAATAATCAAGCATACGGTGAATTTGCGAAAATATTCGAAGTGACATAATAAAAAAATTGGATTTACATTATTTCGGTGATAACAAATGGGAAAAATGTTTAAAGGAAACAGACATGGAAAAAGAAAAGAATGTGTCATAAGCTGTAAAAGATCCGAAAATGTTGAGTAAGGAAGGGAAGGATAATAAGTACAAAAAACAAAACTTTAATATATTAATAGCATAACAACAAAAGATACATTAGCACCCAAAAGTTATAGAATGTTTAATGGTTAAGAAGATTATATCACACTAGATTTATCATGTGAGTGTGTTTTTCCGTATCTGGACAACTCAAATAGTAATCATATATGAATGCATTTTAAATTAAAAAAAAAAACATATATGAATGCATTTGAATCATAAGCTTGAATGTACTCGACATGACTGTAAGGATCCGTTTGAGGTTTGCTAAAGTCTAAAATAAGGGATCCAAGAAATCTAACTAGCTCCATTTACATTGAAAGGTTATAGTTCCAATAAATATAAAAATGATGCCACACTAGATTTACCTCGTAGGTATACTCTTATACCACAATGATGACTCACCTACAGCTAAATATAAAATATACATTTCCTTCACTATTAGACTGTCTTTCGAAATACTAATACTTTCCAAAAAAAAAACTTTGTTAGTTCACTTAATGACTTGGCCATTGGAATGCTTTGTAGGTCACCTTTACTTCTCATACCAACATCATCATCTAATTTATTTTTTTTACTAAAATCAATGCGGTCTCATGAAATTTTAAACAAAGATATTCGACTAGATAAATTTATAATTGTTCATTATTTATTGTATTAATACAAATGAGAATAAATTAAACTTTGTCGATGAACTTATTTTCTCAATTACATTTTTTTTATTTATAATGTTTGAACTTAAGTCTAGTACTGTTCGAATTAATATAATATTAGTAAAGACTATTTAATTTAGTAAAATATTTTTTTAACTTTATAAATCAACAAAATGTCACTTTAGTTTTATTTTTCTTATTTTAAAATATTTGTATAAAAATAATGAAACAATGAAAATCCCATTTTTATTATTTCATATATATTTTAAAATAAAAAATAAATTAAATGTTAAGATAAAAAGTAAAAGTATTTTTTTCAAACTAAACATGATAAATTATACAAATTCAATTTACAGTCACTGTTTATGTTTATTTTCAAAATAAATGTATAATATTTGTCAGGTTTAGACATTTAATAGATGCAGATTGATGATTATATAAAGGAATATAATTTTTTCAATTGGCGGCAAACACAACTTGGCAACTTGGCATGGTTTCTTCATCAATTTATTTTATTTTATTTTTGTTCAAGAATTCAAGGTTGTCTTCTTCGATTTGTCACTCGTATGTAGACATTTGTAAGGCCCAAAAGGCTATGGATAAATATAGGCTTCATATCCGGGCAAGGTTTCATAAAAGGCCGAACTTTGTATTTTTGCGACTTTTTAAGCAAGGCCCATCTAGACACTTCTCTATTTGATCTTTGCACCTTTCGTTTTTTTGTTGTAAATTATTTGATAAAAATATCTTTGAAGGAAATTAATTTTCTCCAAATCGGAGACATGAAAGAAAAATAACAAACAGAATACTGCCAGACAAGAAGCAATGAAGGTGCAAAAACTCATATGGTATTTCAATAAAGAAAAAAGAAAAATAATGTTGGTAAAAGAGAAAGAGAAAATATTTGAAGATAAGAATGTGCGATGCCTGGATAGTAGGGTAGAGGTGTGAAGAGAAGGATATAGTAGAAATTTCACAAGAAACAAAAAAAAAATATGGGGTGAAAAGTGAAAAAAATAGGGTGTTAATAGCATGGCCCAAAAGTGTCCGAATTTTATCCCAAGGACGGATGTATGGAGGGGTAAGTATAAGTCTCCGGTCAATGATCCGCTCCAATTTTCCAAAAATTAGATGCAATCTCAACTATTGATTAATTTTAATATATAATATAAAAAGTAAAAAATATTGATGAATGGTTAGATATTAAAATTGGACACTCTCAAATTACTTTTAATTAGAGAGGATCGTGGTCCTAAGTCTCATCCTTTTCTCGATATTATTTTTTAAATATATGTAAATTTTAAATTTTTATTAAAAATATTAATCTTATAATATTAATATAATTGTATATAAAGGTTAAATAAATACAAATACTTTTAAATAGTAATCATTTCGTGTTATACGTATACACATGTTAAGTACTACTCTATGAACATTCTGAATATTTCAATCGGTATTTTAATTTTTTTTTTATCTCTCTTTTAAAATTCTTATACTGATAAATTGGAATAGCATAATAATTGAATAAATTGTTGCATTTCATTATATCTATGATGACTCTTGTTTGTTTTTTAAAATATGAATTCTCTCTTGTAATTTAATTTTTTATATGTTAATTTTATATGTCATATTCTAATCATGTTGTATCCTGTTATTTTTAAACTTTCTATGCACGTGTCATGACATATCTGTATTTCATAAACGTGTTTTCTTTTTAAAATTAAAGTTTATATACTTTGGACTTGAGGACATTTTTTGGATTAATCCCTATCTAGGCCCAATAAAAAGTAGAAAACTACAGAAAAAATGTGAGAGGAAAATACACAAATTGATAAAATATGCATGCCTATACAACCAAATAATGAGAGTAGGGGACAAATATTTCACGAAAAGAAAACTCGACTTATCTGATTTCTTTTGCCATCCTATTTAGTACTGATTAGTCGGTTCAAGTTGGTTGAATTCAAAGCTAAAATTGAAGTTTAATGGATGAATTCATATTTAGTTATTACTTAACAAGGATAAGGATTAATTAAAACTATTTTTTTTTTACAAAGACCAAAATCAGTAAGAAATTTTTCTGGAGATTGAAACTGAAATTATAGGAACTAAAACTTTAATTAAACCTGTATTATATAGTATGGTTTATGATATTGTTAGTGTAAATTTATAATATTTATATTAATAGATTAATTTTTATAAGACAAAAAAAATTACTAAGGGAAGATAGTATTACGTAAACCAGTAATAAATGCTTTTTGGGGAAGTGATTATAAAATGTCTTATTAGCATCTGTTTTTATTTTCTATATATTTCAAAATTACAACAGACTAAATCTACATATTTATTTGAAAACAAAATTTATTAATATAAAGTTAGAAAAATTTTAATCACATTTAACAAAAAAAAATATAGAGAATAAAAACAATTTAGATTTTTTTTATAATGGTGTTGTTTACCGATGACGTGCTTCCCTTTTATGTTTGCCATGCATGTACTTTGGTCGACCCAAATGCAGAACGACAACGACACGAAAAGCAATCGTCAACACATACACGAAGATAGCATCATCAAAAGAAAAGTGATATTCGTACATTAATTCATGTGACCCTAAGCAACAATATGGGAGGTCATCATCTGGTACGTAGATGAGAAATTTGCCTCGTTTAATCTCTATATGGGATTTGGTTGTATGAAATTTGTGACATCCAAATGTGTGAACCTGTCCATTCAGTACTAACTAGTCTGCCAACATAAAATTGTGTGGTTTTCATAGTAAGATATGCGAGATATTCTTAAATATTCCTATGGTCCATATTTTATTTAATCATTCTTCCACGTATCACTACTTAGCTGATCTAGTACTGTTGTGCACTCTGCATATTAAATTTTCTCCACAAATTAGAACTGTTACATTCTGAATATTTACATTTTTAGGTTTATTCTCCCACACAGATCCAACTTTAGTACGGAAAATTTATATGGAGTGAGGATTAATATCAACATCTAGTCATAAAAATTTCCACCAAAGAAAACACATAAAGATGCTGGTTAAAAATGATAGAGGTTTTCAAAATAAAAATAAAAAGAGCTTATACACCACACCTAAAATATAAGTATATATATATATATAATTAAAGTATCATAATAAAAATATCAATCATCAATGTTTTTGAAATTGAAGAAAGGAGAAATAAGAGGAAAAAGACGCAAAAAGCAAAAGAACTCATGTACAATTAAAAGTTCATAAATATAATATAATTTTTATAAGATACAGAAGACATATTACCTGAACTGCGGAATAAAGAGAAAATTTAATTTTTAACTCATAATCTGCGTGTGGGCAGACAAATATATATATAAATGTATTAATTATAATAGAACATTTCCATAAGATTGCATTTTTTTATTATAGTTGAGTAAATTGTCATTATACCTTGATATATATATATAATTTGGATATCTTATATATAGGAGAATAATGAAAAGGTATGTAATTAATAGCGTTCGATTATTGAATAATGAATACTCTATTGTTACCTATTACTGATGGCCTTTCTACTAACATCTACAAACTAAGTATATCTACAAGTCAATATTGACTGGATCTACATTTGATTGCCTTTTGTGTTATAAACCAAAATTAATAAATATAATTTATTGCGCAAAAACATGTATTAAGATTTAATATTTAAGAATATCTATTTAAAGACAAATAGTAATGCATATGAAAGACATCCAATGTTATTATCATAACCATAATAATAATTTTTAGGGTCTTCAATTATATGTGTAATGACAAAACTATTAAGGCATAAATATGTGTGTGCACGACATATACATGCCTAATGACTAATCTTATGGATAGACAACTCTTTAAATTTCAGGGAATTGTATCTTGGAGAAACAACATACCTGTATATGTGTGAATACAATGTCATGTAATATAATAAATTAGATGAAACAAAGTAACACAGGTATAAAAGTTACCCACCTCTAAAATAAAAAGTTGCAAATTAAATGGCTGTGTTTCTAAAAGTAATTAACATCACATAGGTTAGAGAAAGCCTTGTAAAAGAAAACAGAAATCAAGTTGCTAATACAAAAATAATTACGTTCAGTTTTATCCTCAATTAAGTCCTGGGCAGTAAATTATATCCTGTATGAGAAAACAAAACCATCTGTTTTACATTATCTTTTAATTATAAATTATTTATATAATAAATTTATTGATTTTTATATATTAAAAATCATATATACATTTATTTGTGATTTAATTTAGACCGTATGTACATAACTATTAAATCCATTCTTTATTTCAACATATGAATCATAATCTCTTAGACGAGTAAAATTAATAATAAACGATAAGTTTAAATGTTCATAAACTCAAGAATTAAACGGTTATTGAATTAGAATAGTTTTAATTTTAATTTCAATTTTTTAATTATAAAATTTAGATATATTAATTTTTTAATAAGTGTCAATCATGAAAAATATTTAGGATGAATTCAATTACTAAATCAATGTAACATGAAAATAATTCAAAAGAGAAATCAATTACAATATATTCATTCTAACCTAATTCTAAAAAATTAAAAACTCAAAAAGAAAAAAGAAAGCAAATATATGAGAGAGACAAGGATACAGTTACAAATCTTCAAGCATTCTTGCTACTTCCTTCAATCTTCAATGACAAAGAATGATTATCAAGAGTCTCCTTCCTCATTTCCAATCCTTAGAAGAGTCGAAGAATGCATTCAATGATGTAATTTCTTTGAATAAGTAAAAAGTTTGAACTTTCCTAGATCATAAAAGTACATTTGGTCTGCTTCTATATTGAAAAAGTCTAGACATTTTGGTGTCAAGCATGAGTCAGAATTACAATCAACATCAGATTGTTTGACTGCCTTAGTGTTGAACAATGAATAGTATATGTCTAATGATGAATAGTATCTATCAAATATCAATGTGTAGACCTAATCCATGTTGGGAGGTTTTTTTTTTTTTTTTTATCTACATAACACTCTAGAGACTAAAGTAGCTTTGATTGTTTTCATAATAATTACAAATAATTTTATTCTTGCCACTAGTTTCATGTTATTTCCACACTCGAGATATGCTCAAAACAATGCATGTATATATCAGTGTTGTTAGGATAACATGTCAACCTGAAGTTTGATCTTTTCTATAATTCACTTTGAATATGATTAAACTCTAACTTTTGATAAAAAAAAAAAAAAAAGATATATAAATTTATGTTTAAGTTTTTCATAGTGACCAATATCACTTTAACACGTGTTTGAGTAAACTTCTCCATAAACATTTATAAGAAAAGAAAATAGAAAGAAAAAATAAAATAAGTTTATTCATAAGGTATAATTAGTTATTTATAAGTTAAAAATTAATTTTTAACAAATTAATACGAGAAAACTTTTATAAATTAGTTTATGTAAAATTTAATTTTAGCTTATGAAAAAATTTATTTTATTTTTCCTTCCTATTTTATTTTCCTATAACTATTTATAAAAAAAATTATCTAAACAACCCTTAAAAACATTATTAAACTTCAAGATGTGATCCAAACAAAGAGAAAATGTTTGAGACCAAATTTTGAAAAATTTCCACCATTGTTCATTTTTCTACATTAAAAACCCACAAAAATTAGTATATTTATTATTTTTTCATTTAAACCATTCAAAACATCAATCACAAGAAAATATATACACAATTTACTTTCTCACAAATTTATCAAGTTAACGCATTAAAATATATATAAAAAAATTGATGTGATTTTTTTTAATTGTTTAAGTAATATTTGTAAGAACAAAAAAAAAAATTGTACTAACAAGATATGAAATCTAGGTGACTACATCAACTTCAGATAAATAGTGTTTTCCATCATTTGAGATTAATTGAAATTTCAAATGTAAATAGGCCTATTTAGTTCTTTAAAAGAAAATATGTACGTAGACGTACAATAATATATAGCATTAATCAGAAAATAATAAAATAAATTTCATAATTTTTATAATTTATTATATATATATATATATATATATTACAATTTCAAAAATTAATTTTATTATCAATTATTATAATTTTACACTTTATCTATTAAAATATACTTTACTTTAAAGAAATTAAATCATCAATCTCCTTAAAATGTGGGGCCAAAATTCCCCCATCCTCTATCTACCAAAATATCACAACTGTAATCATCCAATTGCTTCTTAATTTTCTACAACCAGACTTGTTTCAGTAAGCAATTTAATTGTTTTGATAACTTGAGCAGCCCGCTGGGAATCTCAAACTTTTAAAAATAATTATAAATAAATAGATATAATTTTTTAAAATAAAATTACATATAATTAAAATAGTGCTTCACTATGAAAATAAAAGAGAAGTTTAAACTTGAAAATTGATACCAATGTAGACACAAGTTTAAATTGAGAACTTTCACAAATACATCTCACTCTTATGAAATTACAATACATACTAATGCAGGAACTTTTAACAAAATTTTCAAAAAAAAAAAAAAATTAAAAGGAATGAAGAACTTGCAGTGAATATACCTTACAATAAGAGTCCAAAAGCAAGATTGTCAATTACTTTAAGACTTTAAGACTTTGAGAGGGGATATTCAATTTTAATGATTCACATGCAAGAGATATCTGTTTGCCATTGAAAAGTAAGACATTAGTGAAGGACGATTAAGGCGGAAATAATGAAGGTAAAATATTTATGTCTCTTCCTATGCTACTTGGCGACCCACTCAACATTGTTCATTTTGTTCATTATTCTCACCAATAACCATCATCAATATTTGTTGCCTGTGTTAATCGAAGATAACCACATGTTATGTTCTAAAATTTAATGACTAACCACAATATTTATGAACATGCAGTTAATGGATTACAAGTTTTTAAAATTATACCTGAAGGTACGTAAAAATAGTCTAAGACTAAACAATGTGACTTAATAGTAAAAAGTGCATGTTAGCTAAAATTTTATATTTCTTTCCAAATTTTGACTATCTTAAAGTAAAGAATTCAGTTTAATGACTAAAGTGATTAAGTACATATATAATATTACATATACACACATAATAAATTATGCCTGAGTTGTTATATTAATAGTTAATTTTTTTCTTCAATGATTGATATTTTTCGCTTTGTCCTTATCTCGCTTTAGGAAAGTAATTTCTTCTTTCAATAAACAATCTGACTCAATTTACTAATAATTGTTGATATGAAATTGTACACTAAAAATATTAAAAAGAATATGTAACCTGTGAATCACTATGCCCACACAGAAAGAGAGGGGAAAAAATTGCATGGGAAGGTTGGCAATTCAGTTTTGGAACCCCGTGATTGTATAACCTAGCACTAGTAAAGAGGGGATTAGGACAAGAATCCGAAGGTTGCCAATCCACCAGTAAGAGGGGACTACAACAACTAGAAAAATATCACTTTCATTGTTGATCATGCCCTAGACTCTCGACACGTACGTTTCGCCTTGAAGCTAGAGAGAGCCCCGAAAATGATTTTTATTTTGTTTTGTTTTTTGTTTTTAAGTTATAAACGTGAACGGAATCTTGAAAACATGAAGATGCCTAACAAAATTGTCCACATGTAACATCATGAAATTCGTCGATGGTGGCCTCGTTTTATTTCTAGCCACATGACGAAGTCCAAGCAATGAAAAAAGTAGCAAGGGGAAAAAATCAAACCGACAAGGTTAACCACCAACTGGATCTTTGTTCAAAAGCAACAATCAGTTATGATTCTTGGAGATCAGCTACTTCGTATCCATTCTACATCTTCTGAATAATCTACATTTGTTAAGGTAATATAATCAAAACACCAAAGAGGCAAAGACAATAGCTGGGTTCATGACATGCATTACAAAGGAGGGGTTTGATGAGTGGTTAAAATGAACAAGACATTAAACTGAACCTTTAGTAAATAACGATCGCTATCACTACCACAGATTCTTGTCCAAGCAACAGCTGCAACCTACCTAATCAAACATAGAGAAAAGTGAGAAATTTTGAGGTTCTACTTCTACCAACAAAAGGACATTCATATAATGGGGTTAGAAACACCAAAAAGTAAATCATTTCCACATATATCCTGCCAACTTGTGCCTCCTATTGATCAAAACTCACACCCTACTTGAACCAAATGAAGAAGATTAATTAATCTTGACTCATTTAGGACTTGAACCTAAGTAACCAAAGCGATTGGCCAACACATTAATATCTTCATCTTGGTCTTGAGAAGTTGGAACATCTAATTCACCCTCAAAACCCTCACTGAATAGTTCCTCCCAAAACCCTTCATCAAGCTCTTTGTCCAGCCTCTCTTGTGATTCAAGCTCCTCATCTTGTTCCCTCCTCCCTCTACCATAACCTTGCATCTCCATAGCCAGCACTTCCAACTCTGACACTCCAAATCCATATTCCCCAAACACAAGGGGCTCATCCTTAACACTGCTTGATTCTCCAACCGCACTAGGCCCTTGCTCAATTGGCCTTCTCCTCTTCTTAGACATGGCATCTTCAAGCTCCTTCCTCTTCTCTTTCTGTTGGAGCAGCTGCTGGATGAAGGTTGGGCTCTTCAAAGCTCTAGCCAAGAAAGCCATCATCTGTTGCTGTTTAATTTCTGTCCCTCGTAGCCTCTCCTCCATTTCCTGAAGGTAGGATCTGGTATTCTGTTGCTGCTGTCTCAGCCTCACAAGCTCCATCATCAACACCTGCTTGTCACGCCTCAAACGATCAACCTCTTCATCCAGTCCAAAACGCCCAACTTCAACACACTGACCTTGTGCTTGTCGAGAAGGACAAGCCTGAGAAGGTGGTTGCTTCCTTCTCCTTATTTGTGCCAATAGTTGCCTGTGCCCTCTCAGGAATCCTTCATTCGCAAACTCCCACCTATCTGGATCAATTTTTCTAAAACCCTGTCAAATTTAACCTTCATATTTAATACCAAAGTTAAAAAACTCAACACACGCTTAATAAATTGGGACTATAATTGCTATAATTATGATGGGAAATGGACAAAGTGGTAGCGCACCATGCCAAACTGTACCACAGGCCACAGAAGGAACAGATGGGATAGGAGAGAAGAGAAATCTAGAAGTCTAGAACAACCCACAATACTACATGCGACTTTAAATATTTTAATAGTAAAATACCATATAGTACCTTTTATTAGTTTTAATAATAAAACATGAAAACTTACCACAATAGGAGGGAAGAAAAGATAAAATGATAGAACAGTGAAATTATATGCCATTACAAAAGCTAGTAGAAAAAAGACATAGATAGAGAACTTATCTTCCATTCAAAGAAAACATGGAATTGTTTCTTTATTAGACTACTTCTTTATCTTTGCAAGTAAAACAATAAGGAAAAAAGCTAAATGTAATTTCATATTTTCAATAATGTTCTCTAGTGAAAATTAAAGATTACATAATGAAAATTTCATTAAAGATTAACATGTATTATTAAAGTAAAACTTAAATTCTGAGTATTTATTAAAGTGTATCTAAGTAAGTGGAAGGATTGGAGAAAAAACAAGTGAAGAAGATGGTGGTGAAGAGAGTACTTACGTAAGTGTTTAGTTGCCTTACAAAGCTAGAGAAATTGTTGTGCTTGAAGAATTTAGGAAGAAGGTCTCTGGAGAAAGCGTGTGGATCCCAAACCACAAAGCTGGCACCGCCTAGGCTCCACGAAACTATGTGGCTAGTGGTGGGGTCCTCCACTGCATCAAAAGTCTTGGTCAGGAATGGAGGTGGCCCTATTTCGTGAAGCCCCTCCATTGGCCTCGGAGTATTAACCATTGCTGACTCATCAACTCCCGTTGGTGATGACGACGACGAAGGCGGTGGTGATTCCGTGTACTCTTCTTTCACTGGGTACAAATAGTTCATTTTGGGTTATGAATCTTATGATTTCTATATGTTAATTTTATTCACTCTTATAGTGATCACGTTAGTTCAGGTTAATGTCTGTCAGGTTTTTTCATGTGTGGAAACTAAGCAGAATAGGACTTGACAAAACATAGAAGAAAATTACAAGTAAAAATACATGGAAACAGAGGAGGAAGAGGAAGAGGAAGAGGAAGAGGAAGAAAAAAAACAGGCTTGAGGGAGTTAGTAATAAGTGAAACGTGGAGAAAAAGTGAAGCTTTGTAATTTGGTTTCTCAAACAAGAATGCAGAGGACTCTGTTTCCTTGTTTGGAAAGTTGTTTAAGCAGTTAAAAATAGGATGGATGGAGTGTATGTCATGACACCTACCTACTAGGAAGTAAGCTATACAAGTGTTTTGAGAGTTTAAGTAGAAAGATATTAATAGTGGAGTGTACTGGCAAAAAAAATAAATAATAGGTGTAAAATAAAATAAAAGGAAAATTAATAAGAACATTCTAGACATGTTGTAATATTGTGTTATTTTATTATTTTGGCAAATAGCAAGTGGGTGGGTTCCTGGCTCGGAAAGTTCTGGAAGTTACAGAGGCAGGCACAATGGTGTGGTGGTGGGGGATATCCGGTTTTTTAATGCTGTGGGATTCACATGTTGGAGGAGAGTGGTTTTGGTTGGAATGTTGATATTTTTTTTAATATATGATCCGAAATGGTGGCAAATTCGACCCACTTTCCTCAATCCGATAGTAACATATGTAAGAAATCACTTGCTTCATTATTAAAATTCAAAGATTCAAAACCACAAAGAATTTATGGAAAGGGCTTTCGTAAATAGATGGATGAGGAAACAGCGGATTTGTTGTCAGAACAAAATTTGAGTGAATTTTTTTTGGTATTATTTCCCATTGGTCGACGGAGGTAAGCTTAACTCTGCCGCTAAATCCGACAAAAAACCTATGCTTAGTATTTCCGTACATAAAAATCTAATGTCACCTCACTGCTTACTTTTCGTTTGGCAAAATATTTCATGAACAATAAAAGTTGTCTATATAATTTTTAATTCATTTTTAAAGTGTTTATATAAAAAAATATTATTATAATATTATATATGATGTATTTTTATATTTAAATAATAATAAAAAACAAAAATTATAGTTAGATATTTCAACGAAGAAAAAAACAACTACTAAAGTAAATTTTTGAGTCTTTCATATACACTCCCATCGAAGTGATAAATATAAATTATACCATTGATCACATTCTTTTTCATAAGGATATTAATTTAAACTAGTAAGTGATATATTTAAAAAGTTGATATTCACTGTTTATTTAAGGAGTGATTGGGTAGGGGAAATTTAAGGAGTTTTTGGATAAGAAAAAAATTTGTATTGGAAAATTATGAATCTTAAGTTTCATTACTTGAGAATTAAAGTTTATTTAATTATTCATAAATATTTTTTAAAATATTTACATGTTTTCTAAGAATTAAAGATTTTTATATTTAGTTTCAATAGATTTTTTTTCAGCATATAACATAAAAAGAAAAATATAAGAAGGTTAAATTGTAGTTTAAAAACTTCTTGTAAATATTTTCTTAAAAATAAGTTTTATGTAAAACGATTGGATCATCCAATCAATGAAAGAAGATTTCTTGAAATACAAGTTCATAAACAATAGATAATATATACAATTTAATTCTTATATTAGTTAAAATAAATAACAAGATAAGAGAAAGAAAAATAATACCAAATATTTATATTAATTTATCTTTTTTATCGATTATATGAAGTCCTTAAATTTTTTTTTTATCAAGAATTTCACTAATAGTCAATTATTATTACAAGTATTCTTTTGTTTTGAGTTTTTTTTAAGCTCATATACAAATATCATTTCTAATTTGTTTCTTGAGGCAAAAACATAAATATTATTTCTTAGCAAAGTTTGTTCAAGCTCTCAACAATCTCACAAAGAAATGTTTAAAAATAAACTTAACTATTGTTTTATCAAACATATATAAAAAATATTATATAGAGTACTTAGATAGTATATACAAAAATTATAGAAATTAAGAAAAGTATAATAAAATACATTCATTCATAATGTTATCTAAGTATTCATCTATTTTGTAGCTTGTCTTTTGAGGTTTTATAGGAGATGAGAAAAATTTTATTTTAATATTTATAGGAGATGAAATAATGTTTTGAAAAATGCTATATAAGCTTTTAGACTAGTTAAATAAATTAGAATTTGTTTATCTTATCAAAACACTCCATACCATAAAAATAATGTAATTTTTTAAATAATTATATAAAAATATTTATTTTTAACCATTTGTATTATATAAATTTCTTGTCAAATAAAAGGAAAAAAAAACCTCTAGTTTGCAAAGCAGCAGACACAATTGTAGGCAAAGAATGCAGCAACATGAAGGCAATTAATTTGTTGGCAAGCAAAATAGTGTGACTGGCCACACCAAAACTCTACTCCCATATCCATTCTCTCGATACGAGAGAGTGAGTGAGTGAGTCACCCATACTTCATAGCACAACTCCAGAAGCTTCTTTACCCCCCAACCCTCCAACTTGCATTTGTTTATTCTAAAATCTCTCCTTATTGAGTATAATAATAGTATTACTTTGTCACCCAATTAAAAAAGGAACATATATCATTTCGCATTGCTTCTCAGTTCTTACGTGATACATTGCACTATTATTATATTTTTTAGATGATGTGGACAGTGTATCCTGATGGCACGTAATGAGCATATTCTATTAAATATTATGGAAATAAATCCTATGAATGTTCTACAACGTTCTCGAAAGTACTATGGATTTGTATCATTCTAACGTGTTGGCACACAAATTATTAGTGCTCCCACCCCGTTGAAACGATAAGTGAGTCATGTATATATAATCATACATGAATAATTATTAATATTGAAAGTTAGTCATTATCATACAATAACTTAAAAAAATTATATATTTTTATTTTTTAATTTTATTTATTCAAATATAATCTAATAATTTATATTTATAATTTTCACAATTTTTTTCATTTGATATACACATTGTCATCCTATCTAATCACTTTAATTGTATGCCAAAAATTTTGTGCATCATATATTGTAAGTCAAATATTGATTACTTGGCATTATGGCATATTATATATCCATGCATGTCTTGAATGGAAATCAATTAAGACCATTCAGTTTAAGTCATATACTTGTTAATATATATATCAAGGACTTCAGTAATAAAATATTCCATACTTAAAAAACAATATTTTATTTTCAATAAGTTTGAATATACACCTATTAATTAGTTGTTAGATTACATTAAGTTTGTAAAGTTTCGTAAATTTTATAATTAATTATTTTTAAAATATCAATTTCATGCCATGTCATCAAGACATCAAGACATGTCATGTGATTTGAACTATATAAGCTCACGTTTCTATTTACATACCATTTGAAATATATTCGTTATTCAAATCTGCTTCTCGTACCTACCTATTTCAATATCATCGTCGATGTTAATTAATGTCACAATTAAACAAAAGATGTGGCTGTTTTGTGTAGTGTGGAGACAACTCATTTCTCTCTCAAAAAAAAATCAAATTATATAATTTTAGAATTTTTTAACTTACTTATTTAATCTCCTGAATGAGAATCAGAGCAATGAAGATGGTTATACTATGAGAAAATATGTTACCTCCTACATACTGTTACCAAAGGCCACAATAGGGTTGATAATGGAGAACTTATTGGTAATTTAGAACTAATTGAAAGTTACAGTGTTGATAAATTGATGAAAAAAATGAATCATTTTTTTTACTGAAATAACCTCCTTGCATGTAGTCGGCAAAGAAATATCTTTCCTAGCCTATTGTCATCTACACATTACTTAATAACACATAAACACTCATACATAAAATTGTAAGTCCATATATACTTCATTTAGACACCCCCCCCCCACCAAAAAAAAAAAAAGTTGTTTACTATTGATTTTTTTTTTTAAAGTTTCTATAGTCATTAATTTTAATTAAATAAATTATTTCTTAATATATTAATTATCACCAAATTTATCTCACAATTCTTGAATTAACAAAGTCTTATCTCAAAATTTACTTTTAAGTTTAAAAACATCTTGGGTTAGTCTCTGCACTAATTGCAACAAAAATTAACACATCCAGGCAAGATCTTTGACCAAAATATTCATCGTGCAACATCTTGCATTTAGTGCAAGTCAGGTGAGGAACAATTGTTTTAGCTTAGAATTATACTATATGCCCCCCACCCCCACATATATCACAATTTTATATTCATAAGAATCATATTTTCTCACTTTTCTTATCTTATAATTAATGGGACACTACATTCTTTATTTATATGGTATTTTACTTTCCTTATTTTATCATAACAAATCACTGTATTATGGGGGCACACCACAAGACGTGATCAACTAATATTTTTACAGGTACCTTCTATTTACAGTCAATAGGAAATAGTGTCAATTAATTAAAGGTGTTTATAAATGAATCAAATCCAATGCAAACTATAAAACTTGAACCACAAAGTCAAAAGTCAAATAATCCAAAAATTGAACAAAGAAAAAATCAAAATAGTCAATTTTTTATTAGGTTAAATTAATTAGATCTCAGATGCGATTCTAAAATCCAAATCCAATTTAATCAAAATTACTCTTAATTATATTACCATAGATTTATTATCTAAATTACATTCTATTATTTTAAAATTTTACAGTTTGTTAATTTAGTTAATTTGAATTTTTTATCTCCTATTCTTTGTTATTATATAACTTTTATATTTTATATTGAAGATTAAGTTGTGATAAAGAATAAATAGAAGAAACAAAGTATAATAAGAAGTGGCAAGTCTAAGTCTGCAAAGATATGATTAAATCAGATATTCAGTTATTCACCCCTTGTAACAGCAGAATCAAGAAACAGAATATGAGAGTCATACTAAATCCCATATAAAAAAAAAAAAAAAACTAATATTGAGATACTCGATCTTAAAAAGGGGAACGTATATATGATTAAAAGTATACTTGCATAACATAGTATAGTTTATGGTATTTACAGTTTCAAAGTTGAAAACAATTAAGAATGCAAGAAGAAGCATTGGTTGGCAATTCAGTAGTGTGACACGTCATCTATGATATCCATGTCATTACTCCTCGGGATATGAGTGAGTAAGCCATGCGGATTCCCACCATCATATGTCCAACTTGCATTTCTTTAATTTTAACTCACTCACATATCATTATCACCCCTTTTAATATATTCTGCATCGTCACCTTATTCACTATATTACTATTACTTTGTCACCCCATAAAAAAAAAAATAACATGAATCGTTAAGCGTTGCTTGGTTCTTAGTTCTTGTTCTTAAGCGATCCATCACACTATTATTATATTATGGACATGGCGTGGATAGGATATCCTAGTGATACGTACGTAACAAGAATTTTTTTCAATATATATTATGAAAATAATTAAAATCGGATGAATGTTCTCGAAACTACTAGATCATTTTGTATCACCAAAGACATGTTATTTTTAATTTGGCACACTTATAATTGGTGGCTTTTTATTTATTTATTATGGTACATTATTGGTGGTCTCTGTTTTCTTTCCTCCTTTGAAACGATAGTTTCTGTTTCTTTTTTCTTTTTTGGAACATGTTCCCAACCTTATGGAGACAATTTGCTTATATCATGGAATTAAAAGCTCATACGGTTATTATCATAATTTTGAATTTAATTTAAAATAAATAATACATGTGTATATTATCATTATATTTTCTATATTATCAATTATAAATCAATGTATACTAAATTTATATATACTGTTATATTAAAAATATTTTTTTATACTAAAAATATATATTTTTAAATTCTTTAACTTATTTATTTTGTTAATGTAAAATTTATTTATATAGATATTCAAGAGAAAATATCACATTATTATATTATTTTATTTATTAAAAGTAAATTTGTATTTTATATATTTATTATATGTGTGTAAAAGCAGTTTATACTAACATTTTTTAATAAATTAAACTCATTTTATTATGAATTATAACGAACCAGTCGGTCCGACCAATAACC
This sequence comes from Mucuna pruriens, assembly GCA_025330945.1. Taxonomy (NCBI): domain Eukaryota; kingdom Viridiplantae; phylum Streptophyta; class Magnoliopsida; order Fabales; family Fabaceae; genus Mucuna; species Mucuna pruriens. The sequence goes on from JAENHJ010000528.1 coordinate 10,667,823, forward strand.
GAATGAACCGATATCTGTTTATAAGACATGCATTTATCATTGCTTTGTCATCACTTTTTTGTTGTTAAGAATAACGTAAATGATTTATTAGATTACCTTTTACATTATATTTAAATTATCTTTATTCATACTTATATATTCATTTAATTACTATTATTTTTCTTATAAAATAAATAATATAATTATTTTATAATTGTATCTTACTTGATTTTTAATAATTTATATTATTTATTATTAAAAATAGTATATATTATTAGTTAAAAATATATATTTAGTTATTATCAATAAAACTAAGGTTCAATCACATCAAAATCAATAAATTGCAACCACTCCCTGCGTGATGAATTATTTAAACCTTTTAGTTTTCAAAATTAATGGTTGATGTTAATTATGAAAATGAATTTTCCTGTTGAAGATTGTTTTCTTGCTGCAACGTCGATTTTTTTCCATGAAAATGTCTTTGAATCCTTGTCAAATCAATTGTGGTAGGACAGGAAAAAGTATCTGGTCAAGACAATTATTTTCTCATCCATAAATAATTTCTTAAGCTAGGGGATAGTAAAAATTAGTATACTTTAGTATTAATTTTTGTGTGTACATAAGTAACGGAGTTTTAACTTAAAATTTCATACAAATTATTAAACTTCTATGATTACGCCAATTCTAGTGACTTGTTTAAGTTTTAAAGTTTAAATTTTTATATTAATAGTGTTTCCATTTTTATTATAATTAATGTGTAATTTTAATCCTTTAATAGTTTTTCAATAGATTTAATCTTTTTTAATTTTTACTATTATAATTAAGTCTCTTCATTATTTTTTTTAAACACTACTAGAAAATTTACAATTTACTACAAATTGTGACTAATTTTAAAATCAATAGTTATTTTGTAGCTAATTTCTAGTAAAAATAATTAGTTACAAAATTACTATAATATTGATTGGTAGCATAAAATAAATAGCAAATTAGCTAAGAAAATAATCTTAGTTAAAACTTGTAGTTATTTTCTAGCTAATTTGTAGTAATAAGAAGTATAAATGAATATAATTTAAATTTAGCTAGAAAAAAAATATTCTAATTAATTAATTAGGATTTAACTATTAATTTAAATGGTAGCTAAAATTAGTAACAAAATCAAAAAATTCTTGTAGGAAATTTTCAAATTTTTATTTTCTACTCAAAATGTTTACAAATTGAATTAGTGAAATTATTTTAAAACTTCTTCTCAAAACTCACTCCTAAAATATCAAAATTTACACAAAATATAAAACAATTGCAATTTTTCCTCTTCTTCAAACCATAGTATTATATCTTAATCTTTCAAATTCTATCAAGCGTTCATTAATTTTTTATTTTTAAAATTTTAAAACTTTCATATTTTTAATTTATCATAAATCCTTGGTAATTTAAATAAAAAAGAAGATTTTGAGGATTTTAGATAGAAAAAAATTGATGAAAGGATTAAATTTGTTTAATTTTAAAAAAATAACTTTGTTTATAAAACTTGAGGAAATAAGATCACACACAATTAAAGTTAGAAGGACTAAAAATACAATTAAGTCAAATTTTTAATAAAAATATTAATTGTTTATGCGTAAAGAACGACTTAACAACATCATCATATGATTTTAATTATTGTAATAAAAAAATTATGTAGTGCTAAAAAAGAAAAACAAATCGTGACTTGATAGAAAAAGTTCTTTATTTTATTTTAAAAAAACTCAAGTAAAAGTTACGCTTAAAATGAAAATATCGGCGAACTAAATTATCTATTTCTATTTCATCCAAACTAAACCTATCATAATTGGTGATTTATATTCAATTATGGTATATACATGCACAATAAAAGGTTAAATAAATTCGTATTCATATTAATTTATATATCTTAGAAATAAAAAAATCCTTTTCAACATTTTTGAGAGGGTGAAATAAAATTCTGGTTCACATATGACATGTTTATTTTTAATTTGGTTCTCGTACAAAGTTTTTTATTTGATTCCTTCGATAGAGGGAAAGAGACATTCTTAAATGAGTCTTCATTGTGTATCTTTATGAACCATTACAAAGTTGAAGTTACAAAGCAACATTACAAGGTACTGTTCATTTTAGTGGGCTGACTCATTTTCTATCTTTATTCATGGGCTGTTATTTTTTAAATCTTTATGTTTCTTCAGTTTATTGTTTAGCCTATTCCTTTTGCAGGTGCACTTGACATCCTTATGTGCTTTAAATTTTTTCTCTTGTGTGTTTGACTTTAATTTGGGGATTTCCATCGATGGTGATGGATAACAACTCGTGTGTGTGGGTGTGAGCTTTAAATTTTTTTTCTCTTGTTGTGATTGGTAACCACTTGTGCTTTGGAAATTTATTGTGCCATAACAAGCGAGGAACTTGGACAGTGAGTAGTATCAATCTAAAGAGAGAAACTTGGAGGATGAAAGTAAGGGTCATTAGATAGTAGAAATTTCGACCATATGATATTCCCACCAAAACATTGTCGTTAGAGATGGTATTTATGGATTTTGATGTATTTTTTTTTCTTAATTTCCCATTAATTGTGTTCAGGTTGACATGATTTCAGTACTTGGGTTATTTTTAAGGAGTTCATTCTTGTTTGGGGGGGGGGATACAAGCAACTGTGCTCAGACAATACTTGAAGAAGTTGGTGATAAGGTGACCGAGGAAAATGTGTATAAGATATCTTATTTTGGTGTTATCAAAACATAAAAAATAAATACAGATAGTTATTTACCTGAAAAGAACTAATTTAAATTTTTTAGAGAAATGCTAATAACATTTTCTTGTATTAGTTAAAATTTATTAAAAATTATAAAATTTGTTGAGTCTCATCTTATCTAATAAACATCTCTCATAATTTTATAATTTTTAATAAAAAATAAAATATTAAAGAAAATGTGTTAGAAAATATATTATTACGTGGTGGACTAAACTGAAAATTAATATCAGTTAAAAGGGACAAAGAATTTGACTTGACATAGGTTTATTTAAGTTTTTTACTAGGTCGCAAAGTAAATGAAAGTAAAAAAAAAAACGGCAATAGCCCACCAGAATAATGATTGAACCAGTAATAACTTTTCATTTGCAACATTCTTATTACTTTGCGGCAATGCTCGTTCGAATTCGCAGTGCATTTAAAGAAAGCAATAGCTTTCCTTAAAGTTAAACCCACGGGAACAGAAAAGTCAGTTTTACCATATTTTTATTTCAGGAAGCAAGCTGGTTTTTTTACCTTAATAGGGGACTATTCATAGAGAGTGAAATAAGGATTCAGCCAATTTAGAAAAAACTGCTGTGATTGGCCTTAAGCTAGTGAAAAGAGAGTATGGATTAACAATACTTCATGCACACTACTACTACTACTACTGATTAAAGGCTATGGATATAGTAAATAAATATCATCATATATGCCTTGCTTGCACACCATTTTAATCAAGAAACAAGAGGGAGATAATCAACATATTTGACACTCATAATATACCCCAAAAGGTGAAGATTAACAATTACAAAATTGGGACCACTCCCCCGGGGCAAAAGAATGGTAATAATTCACATGTTCATTACTATAGACAGGAAAATAATTTAACTATACTTTCTATGTTACAAATTTGATTTTCAGGACTGAGCTGATGGTCACTCCAATCCAGTGTCCATTCTTGATGGCATGGCTGTAACTTTTGAGTGCAGCCAAGTTTTGAATGTGCAAGTGATGCATGTTTTGAGTCAGGGCTCGTGGCTATTAACTCGACTGTGAAGTTCCAACATTTCTTGGTGGTTTGGGTCCACGGAGAGGGCAGCACGGCAGTCTCTTAGAGCGCCTAAGACATCCTCTTTATGTTCATGGAATGCTGCACGTAGATGTAAGAGGTGCAGATCAGCTTTAAATGCAATAGCTCTAGACAGTTCTGCAATGGCTTCCTCTTCCTTATGGCTGTCCATCAATACTGCAATTGCATATACCAAACATTTCACCACTATGCACTACCCCCAATACAACTATTTCACAATAAATAATCAAATTTGCTATAGCACTATCAACCCCACAATGACAATAGGAATGGACAATATCTAATATTTGGAAATTTTAATATATAAATACAGACCACTCAAGTTATGGATCTTCATAACTTTAGAATAACTAGAATTACTGCATTTTTTTTTTATTTTGCAATAGTGCTAGTAACACATTTTCTAATGCATTATTTCAAATACATTCTAGTTCTATTATTGGATTAAATTGATTAGAACTCACGAAATGAATGGATAAAAAATAAACCATTAATTCATTTAAAAAAAATTTAATCCAATCTATCCATAACTCGTTTAATAGAAAACCATCCAACCCATCCTTTAGCCATTTTCTATAGATGGACATCCAACTCATCCATTTAAAGCATATTATATTTTATTTTTCTTTTAAAAATACTTTTATAAAATAAAAATATTTATACACATTCACACATCCATCCAAACACCGTAGAGTCCAAGACCCATCTCTTAAAGACCTATGCCCAATCAATGAACTTTGGACTACTTGACCCAATAGATTACAAAATATGTTAGATGGTTCATTATCCATCTAATTACAAATGGTGACTCAATCCAATCAATCCATTAATTTTTATTTTATAATTGGATGGATTGGTTGAATTTATACATGGATGGATTGGATGATGGTTAGTGGATAAATGGATTGAATTGCCACCCCTAACAACAAAGTTTCTATTAGTGTGGGGTTTAACTATAGCTTTTGCATCAATGCGTTCATTTTGCAAGATGCAGTCGATCATGAGGGGAAAAGAGAAAAAAATGAAAGCCAATCCCACAGCAAAACCTCTTTTCTCCACAAATTTGAACATTATTGTAAACTATTTATGAAATGAACAAGTATAGAATTAGAATTTAGGAATTCTAGGCAAAAATATTGTCATTTTTGGAACAGAAACAGGTTAATTAAATCAATATATGATCGACACATTTTACTGCTCTCTGAAAACTATCAACCACTTCTTTCCCTGATTGACCTTAAATTGGAAATATTTTGCTAGAAACTTCTAATTCATATTTCTACAAAAAAAAAATTGATCTTTTGCCAAAAAAAAATAATACACATAGCAATATAATTGAAATAAATTTAGAATAAGGTGAAAATATTTGTCAGTAACGTGAAGAAAGAAAATGTTCAACATGGATCCTAAAACAGGCCAGTTGAACAGTCTAGGAGCTAAGCCATCAAAGATAGACAGTATAGATGCTAAATATTCCATGTTTGGCTTTATACCACTTGGCACGCAGCCAAAAACACATAATTACTCACAGGCACATGCATTCAATTTCAATAGAATCTAGCAGAACAAGTCCAGATTTTTGCATATTTACTATCCTTAGACATTATGATTTATGAGGACACAAGTTAGGTAGGTAAAAAATACTTACCTGCAGCACGATATCTATAAGGATACACCCGAAGTGGATCTAATCTGGTGACCATCTCCAGATCTGCCTTTGCTTGTTCACGATCACAGTACTCAGACCTCTTCTCATAAGCAGATGCATTATTTTTTGCCTTCTTAATAAGTTCGGTCATTTCCATATAAGCAGCAGCCTTATCATTTTTGAGACAATGAACACGAGCAAGACCATGATGAGCTCGGGTGTGTCGGATTTTAAGGGCATTGATATAACAATCAGCAGCCAAGTCCAATTTACCACAGTCAACATAAACACTTCCAAGATTGTTCAGTGCCTGGAAAATTAAATGGAATTATAAGTTGTTAAACTACAAACTAATTATGTCCAAAAGTTGCAGAAATATATGGATATTATAAGTTATAAAAGACTATAATAGCTGACAAGTTTTACATGTTCATTAGTTCAGCTCAAACATCAGAGCTTCATAGTTCATCTACTGGACTTTTACAGAGTAACCAAAACTTATAACCACCATAATATGTACAAATCCAGAATTCAGAATGCAGAGGGGTAAATAAACATTTTCATTTGAAAGCCATGATAAATAGTTCAACGATACGATGTCTTGATATTCCTTTTAAATAGCTGATACATTCTACATATAGAATAGGAAACAGATTATGTGCTTGCGGTATTTAGTTTAAGTCAATCCCTAAAACTAAGGGATTGAACAGTGTATACTGTAATTATAAATTCATGAGGATTAGAAAAGATTTCTCTCTAGTCATTCACATCTGAAAAACTAATTTAAATTGATAATAGAGCTGGTACGTTCTGGGCCTGAAGCCTGAATGTCTTGCACTTCCAGCTACCATCAAATTTAGATCTCCTGTTTCAACAACTTCACTAGTCAAAGTGAAGGTGCAAAGTGTCTCTGAAAGTCCCAACCTGCCATCCCTACGAGCTCTGTCGCAAGAATAACCACCATGCACTTCCATAATGCATATGCAACATCACAACATGCACCTCCCTCCCAATGTCCATTGACCCACTGAAGAAACATGATACCTTCGAGGCTCTGACTCTTCCTAGAAGAGCTTCATCTACTTTGCTTTCTTGAGCACTCCCACTATAACACATGAGAAACTACAGCAACAACAAAACCTTATCCCACTAGGTGAAATCAGCTACATGGATTACACGACATCATTCAGCTTGGTTAAAGACCAAATTTTTAGAGATATTTTTCACTATGAAACCCCTCTTAACAGTTAACAACTTCCTCCAATGTCCTTCTTGGTCTAATTCTCCCCTTTTTCATAGGATTAAAAACCATGCAATCTACTCTCTTCACCAGTGCTTTCCATGGCTTTCTTTGTATGTGTCCAGACCACCATAACTGATTTACTGAACCAGATGCTGCATAGGTAGCTGAAGAAGCAAGGAATCAATCTTGAGAATGAATAAAGGAATGCAATGAATCGTGTGACCAAGTGGGTGGAGGAGAACTCAAAGGGTAACGGTTTTCAGTGTGGTGGTGCCTTCTTGTAATTCTTGGAGCCAGAAAACAAAAGTAAAGAAGGTTTGGTGAACAAGAATCACACCCTTTGTGGTGGAGAAGAAACCAAAAACAATGAAGCAAAATCAGTGAGAGAAACATATATTGAAATAAATCTTGTGGAAGAGGTTGTTCGACCAATGGAAAGGGAGCATCCAGTCTATATGTTGAATCGTTTGTGCACAAAATGCGAGGAGTGTTTGATAGCAGACCTGTGATTAAGCAAGTGTATTTTAAAAGGAAGTAGTTGGGCTGCAGCTGGATGGGCCCATTTAGGATTGAGTTTTTCTTGCTATTTCTATCACAAGTTCTATCAACTGGTATTCAGGGCGGTTGATCTAGGAATTGTGGGTGACAATTGCGGCAGATTCTTGGAGCTTTCTTGAATTGAAAATTTGGAAGGGCACATTATGGTGTCTACTCGAGAACTTGAAGCAAAAATGGAGGAGATGCAACGCCAACATGATGAGGCACAACACCTGAACAATTTGCAGTTTGAAAAGCTAGGAAAGGGAGTGGAATCTTTGAAAGAAATGATGAAGGAGTTTCTGATAATGCAGGTGACCCAAACAGGGACCATGATTCAATAGAACAAAGAAGAAGTAGGGACTCCAGATCATGGATGGATGGCAGAAACCACAAAAATTCCATTTCCAACTTTTGATGGGAATGTATATCGATTTTGGAGAGCCAAATGTGAACAATATTTCATATTGGAGGAAGTCCCAGAAAGACAGAAGGCGAAACTGATCTTGATGACCATGACAGGAAAAGCCTTTGCATGGATGAGGCATTATGAGTCATAAAGGCAAGGAGAACTTGCAGTGGAAGCAGATCATGTACGGCGCAGGGTGTAAATTTGATGATGGAAATTACGAAGACCCATTGTCAGAGTTACCAAGATTGAAGCAGTCGGGTTCTTCAGGGACATCTTTGGAAGAATTTGATGAATTGCTAGCTCGGGCAGGGGTAGATGATTCCATTGCCTTAAGCATATTCTTAGGGGGTCTTCGCATTCCTTTGGAAAAAGCTGTAAGGTTGCACAAGCCTTAACCTGTCCAAGAAGTCATGCGGGTTGCAAGACTCCAAGAAGATATATTGTTAGAGTTAGCAGGGCAGAGTACGGGATCAAGAAATGTTAGTAATCACGAGACTAGAAGAACTACTTGGAGAAATGGGGGAGGAACTAGCCATCAGTCCAGAATGTTGCCACTAATAGCAAAGGAACACATCCTGCCTATGGACCCATGATTAAAGGAGCAGAGGGTAATAAGGAGAACAGTAAGGGCAGAAAGATTCGGAAGCTGCCAGAGGCAGAATATCAAGAGAAAATGAAGAAAGGGTTGTGCTTTACCTGTGATGAAAAATTCTCACCGGAACATGTGTGCAAGAATAATCATTACCAGGCCATGATTTTAGAAGAAATGATAGACACAAGGGGACATGGAAGAAGAGACAGTGGTGCAGCTAGCTCTTCAAAGTATGGCAGGTCTCACTCCCAAGAGGGCTCTCAAATTATGGGGAACTCTTGGTAACTGACAAGTGACTGTCCTTATAGATAGTGGTGCCACTCACAATTTCATCTCACAGAAAATCTGGTGAAAAACTTGAGGGTTCCAATTTCGGACACCCCCACATATTGGGTGAATGTAGGAGATGGCCATAAGGTAAGGACAACGGGCATGTGCCCTGAAATGAAGCTCCAATTACAAGGGCTAGAGATTCAACAAAAATTTTATCTGTTTGATTTACATGGGAGTTGATGTTGTTTTGGGGCTGGAATGGTTGGAGGAATTAGGAGAGATCAAAGCCAACTTCAAGGAGCTCACACTTAAATTTAGGAAAGAAGGGCAAGAGGTGGTGCTTAGAGGAGATCCGTCTCTCTACAAGGCTACTGTTTCAGTTCAAGCCATGGTAAAAATCATGGAGCAGGAAGAGCAGGGCTTTTTGATAGATTGCTATATGGCTGAATTAAAAGATCAACCAGAGGAGCCATGTCCAGAGAGTGTGCAGCAGTTACTACGGGTACGGGAGTTTGCAGAGGTTTTCAAGGAACCTCATGGGCTGCCTCCTTTGACAAGACAAGATCATGCTATAACTTTGAAGGAAGGAGCTTCAATTCCAAACCTGAGACCATATAAGTATCCACACTATCAGAAAAATGAAATTGAGAAACTAGTGGGTGAGATGTTGCACGCAGGAATCATTAGACCAAGTATTAGCCCATACTCAAGTCCTGTCATTTTGGTGTGAAAGAAGGATGGGAGTTGGTGATTTTGTGTAGATTACAGAACTCTTAATAAGGTGATTGTTCCTGACAAATTCCCAATACCAGTGATTGATGAGTTACTTAATGAATTGGCAGGAGCAACTATTTTTTCCAAGCTGGACCTTAGATTGGGATATCACTGAATTTGGATGAAAAAAGAGGACGTTCAGAAAACTACTTTCGGCACCCATGAAGGGCACTACGAGTTCTTAGTGATGCCTTTTGGCCTCACAAATGCACCCTCTACTTTTCAATCCCTCATGAATGAGGTATTGCGACCAATTTTGAGGAAGTTTGTTTTGGTTTTCTTTGATGACCTTTATAGCATAAATGTGTCCTGCCATGTGGAACACTTGAGAGAAGTTTTCAAAAACATTAACCCAACATCAATTAATGGTTAACAAGAAGAAAGGCATTTTTGGAGCAGAAAAGGTGGAATACTTGGGGCATGTTATTTCAGCTGCAGGAGTAGAGCCAGACCCGAAAAAGGTAGAGGCCATTCAGCAATGGACTGCTCCAAAAGACATCAAGGGACTTCGGGGATTTTTCAGAACATTCAAAAGGTTGGCTGCAGCAGTGTCTTGGGAGGGTATGAAGAAGGACATCCTGGATTTTACGCAGAGATGAGACATTTGCCAAAGGAATAAATATGAAACTTTATCTCCTGCTGGCCCTTTATCCCCACTACCGATTCCTACACAGATTTGGTCTGATATTTCAATGGATTTCATTATTGGGCTCCCCAAGGCCAAAGGAAAGGATACTATTCTTGTGGTGGTGGATAGGTTCTCCAAATATACACATTTTTTCTCCTTACAACACCCTTTTTCAGCCAAGGATGTGGCTCAAACCTTTATCAAAGGAGTTGTTAAATTACATGGGTTCCCCAGTACAATTGTCACTGATAGAGACCAGCTCTTCCTTAATTATTTCTGGTCAGAATTGTTCAAACAGGCAGGCACAAAACTCAAGTATAGCACTGCATACCACCCCCAAATTGACGGCCAAACAGAAGTGGTCAATAGATGCTTAGAAACATATTTACGTTGTTTTTCAGGGGAGAATCCAAAACAATGGCCTAATTGGCTATCCTGGACAGAGTATTGGTTTAATACCACATACCATAATTCAGCCAAGATGTCTCCTTTTCAAATTCTATATGGTTGCACACCCCTCCTATACTATTCAAAGGAGATGCTTTCCCCTCAAAGGTAGAAGATGTTATTCAACTTCAAATGGAAAGAGATATTATGTTATAGCAGCTTAAACAAAATCTAGACCGAGCTCAACAGAAGATAAAGTGTTATGCAGACAAGAAAAGAAGGGAAGTAGAATTTAGTGCAGGTGATTGGGTGTATCTTAAGGTTCAACCTTACCGGATGAAGTCTTTAGCAAGGAAGAGGAATGAGAAGTTATCTCCGTGTTACTATGGTCCTTACAAGATACTCCAAAGAATTGGTTCGGTTGCATACAAGCTAGAGTTACCAGAGCATGCTCGCATCCATCCTGTTTTCCATGTATGCTTACTGAAGAAGGCACTAGCAAAATCATTAGTGGCACAACCTCTACCACCAGCCTTAACAGAGGAATGGGAGTTACAACCCCTACTAGAAGATGTGTTAGCTGTTAGGTATGGAGATCAGGGAGTAGCTGTTAGGCACGTCTTCCTCCTTGTGAGGATTCATGGGAACAATTGGCAGCCATTCAGAATAGCTTTCCCTCATTTCCCCTTGAGGACAAGGTGAAAGCTTTGGGGGGGAGTATTGATAGCAGACCTGTGATTAAGCAAGTGTATTTTAAAAGGAAGTAGTTGAGCTGCAGCTGGATGGGCCCATTTAGGAGTAGTTTTCTGTTATAAACTGTAAACCTTTTATTTGCTATAAAAGGGGAATAAGCAAGTGTATTTTAAAAAGAAGTAATTGGCCTGCAGCTGGATGGGCCCATTTAGGAGTAGTTTTCTGTTATAAACTGTAAACCTTTTATTTGCTATAAAAGGGGAATAAGGAAGTGTATTTTAAAAGGAAGTAATTGGGCTGCAGCTGGATGGGCCCATTTAGGAGTAGTTTTCTGTTATAAACTGTAAACCTTTTACTTGCTATAAAGCGGGAATAATGGGATATTGTTTGGGAAAAAAACAGAATTAGAAATATGTCAGGAGTGGACCAAACCTCTCGAAATATTTGGAGTATGTACTCATAAGGAGATCTTCCCTAGTATGTACTCACGAGTTCTATCGGTGTCCAACAAGGGAAGGAGTGCCTTGCAGTGGCAATCAAACTAACTTGAAAGGACTGGTCAGCCCACCACCATCTCTAGAACCATTAAACAGAAAATGCACAATTGCCCTAGACAAAGACACCTCCATTAAGGAGGATCTGGGTGTTGAAAAAGCTATCAGTGGGATTTGGATAATGAAGAGACCGTAGTAGAGGAGTTAGTTGTTGAAGACACCCCACACGAAGACCTGATGGGTGTCAAAGTCACTGCAATCAAGGAGAAGCTGGTTGTTGAAGAATACCCCAATTGAAGCACCCAAACTCAAGGACCCAAATTGGATATTTGTTTCAAACTGCAATATCAGGTTTCATCATGCAACATTTGGTTGGCCAGCTTCACCCAGCTCAATTCAAGGTCAGACCTTGATGAGTCCAGCCACAACGCATTTGGCCCCAACACAAGGTTTTTCAAACAAAAGGCTGCTAATAGATAGCCAAAGTGGGTTTCAATTGATAGCTAAGTCCATTGGAAGTCTTTTGGCAAAAATTTTGGGATGAATAGGAGGCATCGTTAGAATGTATAATGAGGACTAAATAAGAGCAGCTGTTAGAGACAGTTAGTCCACTAGTTAGTTAGAAGGGGTTGGTTGATAAATAGGAGAAATTAGATTAGAGGGATTTGTTATGTGAATCTGATAGTTTGTGTGTGAAAGGAGAAATCCATTATGAAGGGGAAACCCTTGGAGAGACCTCTCTCCTATTCTCAATCACTCAATTAAATTGTTCATTTCTTTTCATTTGTTTCTATTAATTTTGCATTTCTCTTCTCTTGGTTCCTAACAAGTACTGAAATTTACCTTTGCATAAGTAGTACAATAGAACATTAGAACCATACCTGACCTTTGCGCAGATTATCTGAAGGACACTTCAAGGCATCTTCCAGAAGTGAAATAACAGTTGACGAACATGATGGATCTATACTAGAGTCAGCCAATGCATACGCCTTCAGGAAAAAGGCCTCAAAAGATCTTTTGATATTGATAGACTCTTCAGCTTTCCGTAGCCCTTCCTCATAATGTCCTGTATCATATAAGATCCACCCCTCGTATACAAGTCGTTCATGCTCACTTGATGCATGTTGCCGAGCTAACTGTAAACTCCGCATAGCAGCCTCAGGACAGCTCAACCTAAGTCAAATAAATGCATCAGATTTATAGTCATTAGCAATTTAGTAAATACTACCTCTGTCCCTATATGTAAGACTTTTTTTTCAAATTTATCTGTCCTTTTTTGTAAGACTATTTTCAAATGGTCTCTTGAATTAATTATTTTTTTATTAAACTATCCTTAATTACTTTACAATAAATACTATAAATTAATAAGATAAAGTCATTCTCTCTCTTACGAGGATTAGAGAAGATGATTAGCACACATCACTTAACTAGGTGGAATTTAATTAAATGGAGAGTGAGATGATGAGTCATAATAATTTTAAGGATAATTTTGAAAAAATATTGTTAACAAATGTAATGATACTAACTAAATTAACCAACTTTCGTAATAGATGTGAATTAGGTAAAAGAGTCTTATATTTAGGGATGGAGGTCGTAAAGATCTTGAAGCCAGAGGATCTTCCTTTCCAGATACAATTTCACAGGGGTAAATTGTATTTCAAAGTAAAATATTAGGGGCCTGTTTGGTTTCATTATTTTCTGTTTTCATTTTCAAAGAAAATAGAAAATAAGTTTGAAAATACGTTTAGGTTCAAATTTAGAAAACATTTTTAAAGAAAATGTTTCTCAAAATGGGCCCAAATAAAAAAAATTGTTGTTTTCCATGTTTTCCATAAACACATGGTGTAGTATTAGGTGTTACAAAAATCTTAGAGCAATTACAAAAAATCTTCTGCCATCCTTTAGAGCGGTTACAAAAAATCTTCTACAACCTTTCTGAAGCTATTTTAAGGAAATGAAAATTAAAAATTTATACTAAACATGTCTTTTAAATCTTAAAAGCTGAAAATGAAAAGTATTTTTAAAAAATGACAATAGAAAATATTTTCTAAAACCAAACAATCCCTTATGTTCTGTAGATTTTTCCTTCTTTGTGATTTAGTTCATTGTCACAGATGTGCAACATCTAGAAAAACAGAATTGCAACTGTATGTAATGGGAAGATCAAAAGTAGCTATCATTAGTCTGTCCTTTAGTTATGAAACTTAGAATGTGATTCAATATTGTGAACATAAAACACCAAGTACCATGTTAGATTCCTAATACACATGACATGACCAGTAAGTTAAGTTTAATGACAGTTACCAAATATCCCTAACATTTTGTTTGGCAGGGGAGGGGGGTTACAATATGGAGGTTTGGACCTACTATGACCTCCTGCAAAACTAAGTCCTTGACCACTGACTCCCTCCAAGTGGCTTCCAAAAGTTCATAACATACCTGAGGAGAAGCAATGACTGTCTGAAGTAGAGAACACCTTTTGCTGCATCAGATTCAAGCATCTGGTAGATAACAGACAGAGACCCAATATCATCAACTGCAGACCAACAGTCATATAACCGTGCCCAACAATCTGCAGTTGTCCAACGTTCAACATGCTCACGCACAAGTGTACATAGTTGGGATGCGACAACTCGCCCCTCAAACATTCTATAATCTGAACGCAAAGTAAGAATTGTTTGAACATCACATAGAGCTGCTTTGTAATCCTCAAGAGCCAGATGGATAAAAAATCGTATTTCCAAGCATTCTAGTGAAAGCTTGAACCCAAGAATCCGATTGATTTCTGCTAGTGCAACTTGTACATTCTCAGTCCTCATTAAAGAGGCAGCCCTATACATGTAAGGATATACAAGAGTAGGATCCAGATTACTTGCTTTCTCAAGGTCCTCCCACCTTTTGTCACTGTCACAGTACAGTGATCTTTCCTGATACATCCATCCAAGTGGAGTAACAGATGAAATAACTGAGCTGAGCTTCTCATAAGATAAAAGCTTGTCACCATTTATATAGTCCAGCCTTGCTAAACCGGCCACAGAATATAAATGGCCAGCATTTACAGCCCCATCAAAAAGAGCACGTGCTTCATCATATTCTTTCCTTAATAGTCTTACACATCCCAGTTGATGTAAAGCCAGCACTCTCTGCTTGTCATTCTCAGCAAACTCAACTAACCGTTCTAGGATATGAGCTGTTGTGTCTGAACTAGAATTAAGGTTCATAGAAACTTCACTTAAGAAACAGAAAAGTGAAAATATACCTGGCCCAACCATGACTGCTAGCTGCTGCTTATTAGCATGAACAAATATCTCCACCACCCGATTGTCATTCAAACAGTTTGGAAGATCACGCAGAAGGACTTGTAAGCAAGATGCAGCAAGGACAGTTGAATGCTCGTCAAGAGCATACTCCATGAGCTCCACAGCATCTTCTTTGGAGGAAACTAAGGATGCAAGTCTTCTATCACAAGCATCTTTAAGTCTTTCACAACAATACTTGTTTGCAAAAACTAATATCTCCAACAAAAGATTTGGAGGGACCTCAATTAAACTGCCAGTCAAACTGAAATCACTTATTGCCTTCATACCTGAAGGAGAGATATTGTTTTCAGACAAATCTATAATCTCAGAGAGCGATTCACTGAAATACCCCTTTAGCATTGCATGAAACGGTGCCGAAAGTTCTGAAACCTTTTGTCTATCACAAATTATCTTTTCATTTCCAATCATAAAAGTAACATGTGAAACGTGGTTCTTATTGGTCACTCTGCCCTCAGAACTTGCATTTACATCAAACGGAAGATGAGACGCTATATCTACAGGCACAAACTCCTTTGCACATTTACCACAATTTGCAAGCAAGTCGGCTATTAGCTCTTCCTCTTGCTTCTCATATTTCAACCAGGCCCCAAATATAATCTTCTCATGAACAGTGTTGGCTCTTTGCCAAGCTGCCTGGAGGCTTCTACGCATCAGTTTAATCTCCCCAAGGCCCCTAAAGACCTGGTATTGTAACAAAAGCAGATTCGACCGCTCTTGCGGAGGACAAGACTCGAGCTCTTCATGGATTTGTGCTAAAACTTCCACATAATCCACAGGCTTAAAGAAAGGCAGTATAGCTGGCTGTGGGACCTTGATCAGAGATTCTCTACAGCACATGAAAGCAAACACCATACCCCAACCCCACAAAAAAAACACCTAATTAAATTGGCAAAAGGCCAAGCTTCAGATTGAAATAAAGGATCAGTTGAGAGAGAGAAAGAGAAACTCACATTGAAGCAGATGAGGGGTGTGATGACAACTTGGGAAGTTTCCCTCTTTCAATTTGGAGCCAAGACTGAGGATTCAAAGCATTTGGGTGCGCCTCTTTACAGGATTCAGCAGGGAAGAAACTCCTCATGGGGCATAAGAGACGAAACAGCTCCCGGATCTCCACAACAGCACTAAACCCTTACACTTCACAAATTGGGGGCACATTCCATTGCCAACAAACGCAACAATCAATCTCAAGCTAAAGATTTGTTGCAATCAATCAACAAACAATCAAATAAAACAAAACAAAAGCTAAAACCAAGTTTAATTTAATTATTATTACTCTAATCTACTTAGTCTCTTCAGTTCAGCATAAAACAAAGGACACCCCACAATGGCTAGGAAAGATCTAAAGCAGAAAAATGCAACTCACCGAATCAGCTCGGAAAATGCAACAAAGTAACTGATAGGGAGAGTTCAGCTGCGAATTGAATCTGCAGAGGAAAATCAAATTGAAAATTTGGGACTTTAACTAACTTTTTTTTTTGTGTGTGTGCTTTTTGTTTGGTGATAGGGAAAGTATCTCACTTTCCTTCCCCTCGAGACACAGTATACAAATTACGGCCACTGTTGCTTCACACTTGAAAAATGAAAACCTTTTCCGAGTTGAAACTGCCCACAGCACAGTTCATTTTTTTTAAAATAATTATTATTATTACTTTTCTTTTTTATGTTTATTCACGATGTTTTGAATTATAGCGTATTTTAAATAAAAAACAAATTAAGTCAAACAAACAGTAACATAAAAAACTATACTTGGAACCTAAAACAAAATTAAAAAAAAAAAAACTAACATGAACGTGCATTTGAAAATTATAATATCTTATTTTATTATTTATAGTGTAATCTAGAAATAATATATTGAAAATTTTGTATAATTATCGTGAACCTTTCATTCTCAAAGAATGTAAACAGAGTGATGATACCTACGAAATAATTTTTGATAGGATAAAACTTAGGAGGTGGTTTGGAAGTGCATAATTGCATATGACAAATGCATACAATTAATCATTGTACTTCTACAAAAAATTATTGTTGTGAAAATAAATTTTATATATTATATTATTCTGAAAATTCATAATGATTAGAAAACTTTTTATAATTTATTTCTTTTTTTTTCATTAACCACTCGTATTATTTTATATTTTCTTTTTATATTTTTTTTAGTTACAAAATATGTTGTAAATTTTTATTATATAGATAGAATTATCTCGATTAAGATAGAAAATGATAACGTGCAAAAGATGAACACCAGCCACATAATTACACCATAAGATAAAGATAAAGAATAAGAAAAATGTGATGCAATGTCTATTTGATCCAGATTTGACACTTTTG
This sequence comes from Mucuna pruriens, assembly GCA_025330945.1. NCBI lineage: Eukaryota > Viridiplantae > Streptophyta > Magnoliopsida > Fabales > Fabaceae > Mucuna > Mucuna pruriens. The sequence goes on from JAENHJ010000528.1 coordinate 10,684,958, forward strand.
CGTCGTGTTGTGATGTGTCGCAGCTTGTCAACTAGAGTAAGAATATATTGTCTATCCATATTTTCATTATTTTATTATAGTTTTTTATACATCTATATTTCAATTTTTATAAAAATACTGACTTTGATTTATTTATACTTTTTAATTATTTTTAGAGTCTTACTTATGAAGTTTTCTAAAAATATTGGTCTAAAAATGTTTTAATATAATCTATTAAATACTTTTAATTACTCAAAATATAAAATAATAATTTTTTCTAACGTGTATTTTTTTTAATGACAATCGTGTTAAAAAATAATTATTTTTGAAATACTAAACATAGTCACTTTTTTAACAAAAAATCAAAATAAATTCGTCGGAAGACTAACTTCATTAGTTAGACTTGACTCTTATTGATGCTAAATAATTATTATGTTTCTTATATAATAAATATTTTATATTTTTATTTTCTTAAATAATATGGAGTTAAGACATTGACTAACAATTAACTTATTTTAATTTCTAGTGTCTTAATTATTCTTAAATTTTTAAAAGTATATTTACTTTTATTTTTATATTATTGTTTATTAAGTTTATTACTAATTGTAATTTGATTTTTAAATAAGGAATTATGATATTTTAAAATATTTTTAATGATAATAATTAATTTTTAAGTAATTAAAAACGTTTAAGAAAACATATTACATGTCTCTTAACTAATATTCTTAACCATATATTACTAAGATTTACAACAACAAAATTGTCATTGTTTGGGATTTCTTTCAGATTTGTATACAACTGTGTTTGGAATTATTAATTTGTCCATAATATAAATTTAGGATAATGGGAAAAATGTTCTTAAATAATTAAGTTAAAAAATAAAATTATTTAAATAAAAAAGAATATATGTATTTATATTAAAAACATAAAAATCTTTTAAGAGTTTTTTTTTTTACAGATTAATAGTTATTTTTCTTAATAATTAAAAATAAGCCGAATTACATTTTTATTCATTATATTTGAAACCTTAATTTAGAATTTAATTTTTTTTTTAAATTTGGTCCTTCAATTTATTTTTTAATTTCATATTAGTTTTTTTCCATTAATTTGCTACATTACTTAATAGATTTTTATTTTTATTTTTATTTTAAAAAAACTTCTTAATAGAAGTTACACATTAATATTGTTAACCCTACACGAGTACACAAAATATTGTCATTTTGCAATTAACATTTTCATTCTTCCTTTATGATTCTCTTTCTGCCTCCATCTCTGTGGCCACAATTTGAACCTACAAATCCACATCAATCCATAGTCGTATCAGAAACTCCTCCCCTTCGCCCAAAACAACTATATGCTAGCTAAAAAGTCAATGGTATAATTGAATAATTTTTTTCATAAACATTCATTAAAAAAATAAGAAAGATAAATAAAATAAATTTTTAAGTTAAAATTAATTGATATATAAATTTAAAAAATTAAAAAGTTTATATAAGAAAATTTTTAAAAATTAACTTATGTATAAATTAAATTTATCTTATAAAGAAGTTTATTTTATTTTTTATTAATGTTTATAGATAAATTTATTTAAATATAAAACTTATGCAACTCTAACCATTAAAAAAATTATCAATTGAATATATTTTATTTTAAATTTGAAATTTAAAAATATAGATAGTGAGATTATAACAATTAAAAAAAATTATTTTTTTGCTCAGCAGATTATTCATTCCTTGCTTCCTTACCTCGTACAGGGCAACTAGAAGAAGCTGTCATAAATGATAGAATGAACGAATCCCACCACCAGAGCATGATAAGATGAGAATGAGACTGTGAGAAGGCAAAAATAAAAAATAAAAAATAAAAAATAAACTACTGTTAGTGCATCAATTTGAATCCTTAAGCTCAAGTTCCTTAAAAATTTCCAAATCCTCAATTAATTGCATCATTATGAGTGTTTCTATGGTTTCATTACTTCCTCTCCAATATTCAAAGCATGAAAGAAAGAAAAATTTTAAAACTCCAACCACCAACACGTTAAAAACAAAATCATATTTTAATGCAAAAATAACTATTAATTGTTTCTTAAATCTATATTTGTTGATGTCCAATGTGTTACCAAACTCACTATCTTAACATTTAGAGTGGGAATGCAAAATATTATTCTTATTTCTTATCAACCATACACTGAGTGGGTATGCAAAATATTCTTCTTTTTTATCAACCATATATATCTTTGGGAATAAATTGTGTTGAAATCAGATAAAATAATAATATGTAAAAAAATTAAAATAAAATAAAATAATAAATAATATAGAATGAATAAGAGTGTGACCTTAAGATATTTTTAATCAACAATTAAAATATTATAAATTTATCGATATTTGAACTCAACTTTACAAATTACAGTTACTAAAATTGAGTTAAACGAAAAGAGAATAACAGAGAATTACGTGAGGAAAATTCAAGTGATAGGGTCAAACTAATCAAGAACTAATTTTTTTTATAAAATTAGAACAAGCAATAATTAATAAATAAAATGGAGGTTGTAGTAGGCAATAAAGTTAAAAGAAAAAATAATTAAAAAAACATTTATTAAAATAAGAATTGGTTAACATTTAATGATTAAAAGTTATAGCTCAAGGTATAATTTGCACTTTAATTTTCTAGATAATCATTGATTTAAAGATACATTTTTCTTGTATAAATAAACTACTTTTACTTATTGATGAATTCTACTTACCAACTTCTTTTTATGTTTATGAACATTTACTACTTCTCTTATTGACAAACAACTCAAAATAAGGTTTTTAGGAATTTTATTTACAAATAGTATTAGATTTTAGAGGGACGTAATTTTAGTCCACAAATGCATAAGTTAAGTTATATTACTATACAATAAAGATTGTTATTTATCCTTAATTATTAAAACTAATACAATTACAAATTTATAATTTTAATTGGCTTTGGCCAATGTCATCGATTGAATAATTTGAATAATCAATAAAATAATATTTATTTCTAAAAGAAATAGAAATATAAATATCTAAAAATCGAAAAAAGATTAAAAACATTTAAACATCACAACATGGGAAATACTACACTTTGTTTAACCTTACGTAGAAAAAATAAATTTAGCTTCTCACAAGAGTCATAAAAATACAGAGAAAAAAAAGTAAACGAGAAGAAAGAGTCCAACCTAAAAAATTGATAAAAGTCTCGCCTCAATGTTTTTAATTTTTTTTTATAATTAAAATTTATAAATGGTTTAATATAAAATAAAATTAAAAAAAAATAAGTTATACACTAATTATATAAAATAATTCCACACTCATTTAATCATACGTAAGTTTGTTTACTTTTAAAATAAATATATTTAAATCGTATAAATGCTGATTTGTAATTAAATAATAATATAAAATAGTTTTACATAAAATAATATTTAATTAATATTCAAAGTCCACCATAAAATGAAAATGTTCGTAACTAAAACCCAAATATGAAATAAAATATTTTTAACTATTTTTTGTGCTCTATAAATGTTCATAAGATACAATGATTTATAATTTTCTATTTTCTTTCTCCTTTAATCTCAATTGATCTTCATTTTCTCCAAGGATTGATATTTCTCCTTCATGAACAAAAATAAATAGAGAAAGAACAAAATAAAAAAAATAAGTATATAATTTTTTAAGAAAATATTTATTCCAGAATGTCCTAAAAATATGTAGAGAAAATGAGAAAAAATATAAACAAAATGAAATAAATCAAATTTCCTTAAACTTAGAGTTTTGCTTCTCCTCAAATAAAAATCCTAATCAAGAAAAATAAATAGATAATCAAAGAAATTCATGAATGAATGATTCTACGCATAAAATAATTAAAGTGAAGAACACACAATTGATTTTCATGGGTACTTTTAGGTTGGCCAACTGCTAGTTGGAAGAGCTCTTATTCTTTCTTTTTTTTTAATGTGAACATTTTGACGTATTATTTCCCAAGTTGAAAGAGGGAAACTTCCCAAGTTGTCATCACACCCCTCATATGCTTCACTGTGAGTTTCTCTCTCAACTGATCATTTATTTCAATTTGAAGCTTGGCATTTTGCCAATTTAATTACGTGTTCTTTTTTTATGGGGTTGGGGTGTGGTGTTTGCTTTCATGTGCTGTAGAGAATCACTTATCAAGGTCTCACAGCCATTTAAACTGCCTTTCTTTAAGCCTGTTGATTCTGTGGAACACAAACAATTCAAGTGAAGAACATTAATTGCTTTTCATTAGTATCATTAGGTTGGTCAACTATTAGTTGGAAGAGCCCTGATTTTTTTTTTTAATGTGAAGATTTTCATGTATTATTTCATCACTTTTCTTTGATTCCTTTAGCTTTCATTCATCTATCAAGCTTATGATATTGATGTTTTACGTAGATTCACAACTAGTTGAAGGGATCTACCCTTGAGACTCTAATCTATTAATAGAAAATGTCGATTGACTCATCTAAGGTCTCTAAGTTTTGAACGTTTGACTTGGTTTTTTGTTTAATCATATAATCTAAAGAAATGTATAAGTTAAATTTTGATGATCCAAATGATCTTGGTTCGAAGTTTTAGAATTTTGGTGGTCTTGCTTCATACTTGAGATTAGAGTGATCCTTTTATCATGGATTATATAAGTATTTGAATAAGGATAATAATTTCTCTAGTGTTGGCCAAGAAATCCTCCAACTTTAATCACCTGCTCTTTGGGTTCTTCTTGAAGCGTTGGACAAACATCAATAAGATAATTTGAAATAATACAAATCCTACAAACTATAGCTGGTTATATATACACCTAGTTTATGATAATCAGTTGAACAAGTCACATATATCACGGGACACCCATTTTATCCTACAAAATTATAAATAAAATGTATATTTTCAATACAATAACCAAAATATTTTTATCATATAATATATTTTCTTTCTTCTATTTTTTTTATTTAATCAAGTAAGTGGGAATAGAAGTATACTCTTTTTTTCTTTTGTTTTTTCTTATTTCTCTTGATCGATCCAAATAACTTGATCTATTTATTTTTACCCAATTTTTTCTTCTTTCTTTCTTCTTGGTACTTTACTTCTTTTTTACATGTAAACGAAGTATTAATCATTGAAACGTAACAAAGTGATGTGAAATAATTAATCACATTTGAAAAAAATCTCACATAAACATTTCCTTTTTTCCCCCATAAGAACATTGTTTTTTCTTTCTCTAATCCATAAGTCAAATTAGAGCACACATACAGTAATTGGTTAGTTTCACTTTTCGTCTAAATTTCATAGTCACTTTAATTAACAATGCTAATGGCTAAGAGAGAAATGTGTTATACATCTTGGAACCCAAGCCCGAAAACAACATACTATCTGAAGGCAATTCCATAAAAAAACAGTTCAATTCAAAATTAATGCTAGTTACAACTAGACATTAATTTTGAGAGAAACAGATTTGAAAAACGATACCCTTGTTGAATAAATCAGCGCATGCACAAAGGTTGACTTCATGATGGTACATCCTCAACTTACAAAATTGGATCATACGATGTTAGGATCAGCTAATTAAAACGACACCCACAACACAAGCCGTTCGAATGATCCCTCAAGAAGGCAACAATTGATCATCCAACGTAAGACGTAGCCACCACATCCCTAGGCCACTACTTGTCCCATTCGTACACATAAAATGCACGTTCATATATCATTTCATTTCCCCAACCATATCCCAATTCCCAAGCGTGTCATCGTAGTCCTAAATTAGCAACAAAAGGCCAGAAGGTGGTTCAACAACTCCACCTTATTGTTCTACGAGGATAATATATTCAGAAAATCCTGTGACCTGCTAAAACTAGCTTTCTAATTTCGCTTCAACATTTTTAGGAAGCACAAGAAAAGATGATAAACTTACGTGGTAATTATTTATTTATTTATCGGAATCGAAATTGTAAAATATTTACATCACTTATCACTCTGCTGAATCAACTCACTGGTAAATGTACGTGCCCATTTGATAATACTGCTTGTGGTTTCTGCAGCAACAATGCAGTTACTATTCTTACACCTCAGCACTTGCCATTAAGGAGAATATGATATTTTCTGGGTGAGGCCGTCAGATTTAGGTTTACGTGGAATTAATTTGTTTACGTGGAATTAATTTGTTTTCTCTTCTTTTTGTTTAATTATACTTTTTATTATTTTAATTTTAATTATCTGCAATTCATGTTTTTTGTTTTTAGTTAAGTAATTTTATTTTTAGAGTTAAGCAAACTTAATTTAATATCATTTTTTTACTCAAACCTTTAAATTTATTTTTTTATCTTAATATTCGCAAGATTTATGATAAATTTGGTATATAAATAAGTTTAGAACTTTAAAAAGCAAAGAATAATTAATTTTTAAAAAAATGTTATAGGATATATAGATTAGAGCTTGAAAAGGAAATTTTTTTTAGCGTTTTGATTAGTGAACTTTTGCAGAAAAAAAGAAGTTAATTTCAATTTGTAAAAATTTTAATTGAAAATGATCATTTAAGAGTTTAAAATAAAAGGAAATTAATGACCAGATCAAATTTATATACTTTTAAAAAAACATTTAATTAGCTGAAAAATACAATCATATAAACCTAAAACCAAAAGTACATACTAAAGGGATGTACGTATGATTAAATAAAATTTTCAATAAATATTTAGAGAAAAATTAAAAACTAAAATAAAATTTTTTTTATAAACTAGTTATAACTTACATACAAATTTATATATTTTTTCTATAAATGTTTATAAAGAAATTTGTTAAGGACTCGTAATATAATAAAACCTAAAATTAATTGTAGATCAAAATTGTTCACAATTCAAATTAAAAAAAAAGAAGTTAAATTACACTTTTGGTCATTTTTTTTAAATATTATCATTTTACTCTCACAATTTCTAAAATCGCGCAATTGTGGTTTAACCATAAGTATTTTATTTTATTTTAATATTATTTTGATATATTACTAGAAAAAATAATTGAATGTTTATATTTATTTAATAATTAAAAATACATTCATAGTAAAAATATTTAATAAATAATTTATCAACTTAATTTTTAATATTTTTCATAAAAATAAATATAAAAATATTAAATCACCTTTTTCTTTTCATCTTTTTATTTCTTTTTGTACCACGTCACTTGTAATATATCAAAATAATATTAAAATAAATATTATAGTATATTATTTTAGTGTATTAAAATATAAATTTTATAATGTTAAAATAAATAATATAATCCTTAAAATTAATATAATATTAGTGATGTTATAAAAATAGTTGAGAAAAAAGATAACAAAAAAGGTGATGGAAAATAAAAATAATTTTTCTTTATATTTGTGAAATAAAAAATATATTAAATAATAAATTATATAATTTATGTATTAATTTTTATTATTTATTATTTTTAAACTAGATTTGACATGTTGCATGAGTTAATATTAAAAATAAATTTATAATAAAAATATTTAATAAATAATTTTATCAACTTAATTTTTAATAAAAATAAATATATAAATTTAATTACTTTCTCTTCCCATCTTTCTATTCATTTTCTACCACATTATTTATACTATATCAAAATAGTATATTATTTTAATATATTGAAAATATAAGACTTATAATATTAAAATAAATAGTATATTTCCCAATGAAAAAATAATTAATATAATATTAGTGATATGGAATAAAAATTTGAGGAAAAATAGGATATAAAAGACAATGAAAAATAAAAATATGCTTATATTTATTGTATGAAAAATATATTAAATAATAAATCATATAATTTATGTATTGATTTTTTTTAGGTTTAATTACACTTTTGGTTCTTTAAGTATTTTAATTATATAATTTTTGTTCCACAAGTTCTAAATGCATAAACTGAGTCTCATAAGCATTATAATTGAGTGATTTGGATATCCAAAGTAATAAATATATTGTGATTTTAGTACTTTTATTAAATACTTTACATATTTATTTGGTGTAACACTAATGGTTGATAGAACAAATACCTATCAACTAACATAATAAATGACGTATGTACTATTAATAATGATACTTAACATCAACATCACTATCATATGTCATATCAATAGTTAAAATTACATCATTTACCATGTTAATTATGAGCATCAAGTCAATAAAATTTGTTAAATATTTAATGGAAAGTTGACAAATAACATAATTACAATACTTTGAGACTTACTTTGCATATTTAGAACTTAGGAGATTAATATCACATAAATATAATATTTGGTAGAGAAAAAATATAATTAAGCTTTTTTATTATATAAAATTATTATTTTAAATTAGATTTAACATAAAATAAATATTTTAAAATATAATTAATTTATACAATAATATTATATATAATATAATGTGTATATAGTAATTTAAAGAAGTTGAGTGGTCCGATAGATAGGCCAATATAAGATAAATGAAAGTTCACATGTTTAAATATTTCCTCTACTATTTTTTTAAAAATTATAAATTATGTTTCCATGTCAGCATCAACTAACCATAAGATTAAAATCGCCAAAATATAATTTATCCTTAAAAGAATCATTATGACATATATAATATCATTCATATCTATCTTCCCGCAACTAAATATTGATATATAATTATATATGGCTGATTCATGCCATTGGCTACTCTTGTCCGTCTAAATTTTATGGACATATAGTATCAATATTTGTACAAACTTATCGTCTTAACAATTATATACCGAATGTCACAAAGTTACGTAAAAAAAAAAAAAATAACGCGTAATTTTATTTTTCTTTAGCCCCAAACAACATTACCAAATTCCACAATAAGAAAGTTGGGCTTAGAAGGCTTTCCATGGTGAATGACTGTTCTTATGCACGTTATCCTATCGATATTCATTATTAGAAAATTTAAAATTTGTTATAAAATAATTTTATAATTAATTTTAAAATTAATAGTTATTTTATAACTAATTTCTAGTAAAAATAATTAGTTACAAAATTACTATAATATTAAATGGTAGTATGAAATAAATAGCAAATTAGCTAAGAAAATAATCTTAGTTAATTTGTAGTAAATTTTTTAAAATTTGTAGTTATTTCCTAGCTAATTTATAGTAATAAGAAGTATAACTTCAATTTAGCTAGAAAAAATAATATTCTAGTTAATTAATAGTTAATTAGTTAAGATTTAGCTACCAATTTAAATGATAGCTAAAATTAGTAGCAAAATCAAAAAATTCTTGTAGTGATTCTATATATGATTAATAAAAAATGTTTTACAAAATTAGTTAAAAAATTACCTGAAAGTTGAAAAGTTAATTAAAATTTGAAAAATCAATGAAAATTGATAACAACTTATTAAAATTATTAAATTGATTTATTAAACTATAAATGTTTGATAAAATTATAGATTAAAGTTACTAATAAATATAAAATAATATAGTTGATATATTTATATAATATTTTATAATTTTATTTTATGTTAATTAATATAATAATTAACATATCTTAAAAGTAAATGTACCAAAAAAAATATTGTAACAAAAGATATATCTTGAAATATAATGTTAAAAACAATATAATCAATAATATAAATAATATAATAATTAAAATAAATAGTATAAAATAAAAAAAATTCAAAAATAAAATAAAATAAACATATAATATATTTATATACACTATAATTTTTTTTTATTTTGCTACTAATTTTAGCTACCATTTAAATTAGTAGCTAAATCCTAACTAATTAACTATTAATTAACTAGAATATTATTTTTTCTAACTAAATTGAAGTTATATTCATTTATACTTCTTATTACTACAAATTAGTTAGGAAATAACTATAAATTTTAAAAAATTTACTACAAATTAACTAAGATTATTTTCTTAGCTAATTTGCTACTTATTTCATGCTACCATTCAATATTATAGTAATTTTATAGCTAATTATTTTTACTAGAAATTAGCTACAAAATAACTATTGATTTTAAAATTAGTCACAAAATTATTTTGTAGTAAATTTTAAATTTTCTAGTAGTGTATCAATATCTTAAAGTATAATATTAAAATAATAAAATAAATAATATAAATAACATAATATAAAAATAAAATAAATTGAACTCATTATTTATCATTATTAATATATTATACAATAAAAATATAAAAATAATAAAACCTGGAAGAAGAAAAAATATGGAAAAGGTTTAAAAAGAAAATAATAATATTTTAAAGATAAACTTCTAACAAAAACTTATTTATTAAATATTGTTAGTAAAATCAAACAATTTTTTAATTAATAAAAAATAAAAATTAACTGAAATAATGTGTCATAACCTTATTTTAGAGAAGCCGAATCACAAATTAAAATATAGCTCACAAATCATTTTGAGTTAGCTCACAAGTAATTTCTAAAAGAAAAAAAAATCAATTGACATGTCCTGTGTTAACTAATATTTGGGTATCTGCAGTTTACAAGGGTATCATAAAATACTAACTAACTGTACCGGTCGGTCATGAGGCCGATCATCAAGCCACGTGACTGACCCAACAGGAAAAGGCTGCGTCTGACATCTGAGCACGGCCACTTCAGCAGAAGAGCCCATATCCATCAGTCGAAGCCATCCTACAGAGAAGCTCCACTCCCAATGAGTCAAAGTCAGTGGGACGAACTGACATCTCTAAGGCTCACGACAGATGACGTGGAACGAAGAGAAGGAAAACGCTATATAAGGAGGGGGAACAAAGGAGGAGGGGCGGGTTTTGGAAGAGGGGATAGTACTCATGCCTGAGACCAGAACATTGGCGCCCACCGTGGGGCTTCGGTAAAATGATTCCGACGACCACCGCGTTCAAAGGCATAAAAGGGACAGCGGCCGAAGCGGATGAGGAGGGGGAAGCTGGAGAACTCGGGAAAATTGAGGTAGGAGGTGGCGAGGAGGAGAATCCACTCAGGTTCGTCCCCATCGTGGCAGATCTGTCCGCGACCTCCCTTACTCGTAAGGAGGGACGTCTTCTCCCACCTTCCGCCTAGCTCAACTTCAGTGCTGTCGATTCACCCCGTCGCAGATCCACCCTGTCGTATGCAGATCTGTCAACACTTTTCCCTTGGCTCACACCAGAAGTCCTCGAAGCTGAGTTGAGAAGCGCCAGCCTATGATTCGTGAAGAAGCTAAGAAACTAAGCCAAACCCAAAAGCTCTCACACTGAAACCCCAAAAACCCATCTTTCGCCCAGACGCACATGGATCTTTCCTCCCCTTTTTCCTTCTAGGCCCTAATTTTCGCTCCTGCTTGTTTTTATTCACCGATCTCTCACCCCCCAAAACACTCACACCCACCAACGCTCCCTCTCTCCTCCCATTCTCGCTTCGCACATTTTCCTATACGCATTTCTCTTATACCTTCAGGCCTTTGTCACCGAAATTTTGTGAAGCGTTTGACTTTGTTAAGGTACCAGTATAATGGCTTCTTCCTCGGATATGTCACTTGATGATAGAATAAATAATAAGAGCAACAGAGGGAGAGGTAGAGGACATGGCAAAGCCTAGCCTGGCCGTGGACCAAGTGGGGCTCTTGGTGGTGGTAGAACAATTGGTGTTGTTTGGAGGGGAGCTTCATTAGGTGAATTTCAAAATGGAGCTCTTGCCAGTAGCACAAAAATCATATGACTATAGTGCAAGAATTCAGTATGGTATTTTGCAAAGGAGCTTTTTCGCTTAGAACCAAAATTGGGCTCGACTCGGATAAAGTCCAAAATTGGGCTCGACTCGGATAAAGTCCAAAATTGGGCTCGACTCAGATAAAGTCCAAAATTGGGCTCGACTCGGATAAAGTCCAAAACTGGGCTCGACCTGGATAAAGTCCAAAATTGGGCTCGACTCGGATAAAGTCCAAAACTAGGCTCGACTTGGATAAAGTCCAAAATTGGGCTCGACTCGGATAAAGTCCAAAATTGGGCTCGACTCGGATAAAGTCCAAAACTGGGCTCGGCTCGAATAAAGTCCAAAATTGGGCTCGACTCGGATAAAGTCCAAAACTGGGCTCGACTCGGATAAAGTCCAAAATTGGGCTCGCCTCGGATTAAGTCCTATAAGCGCCACCTATACGGTCGGCCATGAATTCGCCTCGGATAAGTCCCATAAGCGCCACCTATATGGTCGGCCATGGATTCACCTCGGATAAGTCCTGTAAGCACCACCTATACGGTCGGTCATGGATTCGCCTCGGATAAGTCCTGTAAGCGCCACTTATACAGTCGGCCATGGACTCACCTTGGATAAGTCCTATAAGTGCCACCCACACGGTCGGCCATGGGCTCGACTCGGATAATGTCCAAAGATGGCAACTCTACATAGTTGACCATGGACTCGCCTCGGATTAAGTCCTGTAAGTGCCACCTATATGGTCGGCCATGGATTCGCCTCGGATAAGTCCTGTAAGCACCACCTATACAGTCGGCCATGGACTCGCCTCGGATAAGTCCTATAAGTGTCACCCACACGGTCGGTCATGAGCTTGACTCGGATAATGTCCAAAGATGGCAACTCTACATAGTTGACCATGGACTCGCCTCGGATTAAGTCCTACAACGCCGCCTATACGGGTCGGCCCGGCTCGCCTCAAATTCAGGCCTACAATGCCATCTATACAGTCGGCCAGGGCTTACCTCGGATTAAATCCTATAGCGCCACCTACACGACCGGCCAAGACTCGCCTTGGATTAACAGTCCTAGAGGACAACCAACACGGTCGGTCCCAAGGCTCGCATCGGATTCAAGTCCATAATGGACGACCAAAAAAGGCCGATCCTGGCTCGACTCGGGAAACCCATGACGGACGGTTAAGGAGGTCGGTCTGGGGTTCGACTTGAAAAGCACATAAGACCTGGGCATAGATCCTAGGCAATATATTTAAAAGCCTGTCGAGGGCGAGTCGGTCGAGGCCTCGGCAATGAGTCGGTCGAGATCGTCCAAGACACACACACAAAGACTGAAGAGAAATTGCTTCATATCCAAAACCCTCTCAACCAATTGAACATTATCCCGGACACTTGGGGGTTGCATATTAGTCAGTCCGCTGGACACACCGATTTTACTCCCGCACTGAGGGAACAATACCAACCCGGCCGACCCGAGAACCATGCTCGGTCACCATAGCCCGTGCGTGCAACGCAAGAAGCTCACTCATGTATATATTGGAACCTTGGGCCTGTTATCCAGGCACCTTGCAAACTGAGAGTAGAACAACTATGAAATAATTAAAGCACCACGAGGGTAACCAGCTATCCTAGTCATAAGGATAACCTGCCGGCAGGGAACAAAATCTGCGACCGGTTGCCACGGCCGAAGGAGAAAAGGTTAACCAACCGCCCCGGTCATGAGACAACCGGAACGGAATTAACCGGAGACCGGGGCCAGATGACCGATTCGTCAGTCAAACCTAAGGGGCTATACATTGGAAGACCCACAGAGCCCTCCGACTAATAGAGTTCACCCTGGGCTAGCTAAACCCACTCTCGGACAGCGATCTCTCGCAGCCACGTGTTTGGAAGAGGAACTAAGCTTATGTCCTGCAGACAAAAGCTTGAAGGGCTGTGTACCGGCTGGTCATGAGGCCGACCGTCAAGCCACGTGGCTGACCCAACAGGAAAAGGCTGCGTCTGACACCTGAGCACTCACTTCAGCAGAAGAGCCCATATCCATCAGTCGAAGCCGTCCTACAGAGAGACTCCACTCCCAATGAGTCAAAGCCAGTGGGACAAACTGGCATCTCTAAGGCTCACGATAAATGATGTGAAACAAAGAGAAGGAAAACGCTATATAAGGAGGGGGAACAAAGGAGGAGGACGGGTTCTGGAAGAGGGGATAGTACTCATGCCTGAGAACAGAACACTAACCCATTCAAATAGGGCACCATACCAAACTTACGTGGACACTATACAACACTCAACACTACGAATGCGTTTGTTTTTAGGTTTAAATTTTTTCTACTGTAATATTTATGTTAAAAATTAGTAATATTTTATTATACGTTAAATTTAATAAGAGTAATATAGAGTGATACCTGCTATAATATTCGCTGCAATATTTTTTCCCTAACGAGGAGATAAGCTAAATTGATTGAGATAATTTTGTACTAATTGGTTGAGATAATTTTGGACGTAATTTAGGTGATTTGTTTATAAATAGTGAGAATATAATAGGATATTAGTTTGGAGTGATAAGTATATTGGATTTCTAAATAGTATATGCATGTAAGAAAATCTAAAGTGCGTGGAAGTTATACCAGTGAGTTTACAAACGCAGTTGCTGTATGAATATGAATAAAGAATGAATGAGATTGAGATTTGATATTGTGTTTGTTATTTTTGACTTGTGTATGTATATGTCACTCTTTCCCCGACCTAAGACAAGTCGGAATGTGGTCTCATGCATGCTCGACGAACCTCAACTGCGTTGGTCCTTCATACGCAAGGTATAGTCCTTTCTTCTTTTCATCATCCTCATGCATCTTCGTCTCCATAATTACTACGTGCACTGTTACTTATTTTACTGCTTAAATGCTTTATTTTTATGTTTGAGTACATTAAGAATCGATCATTTCTTTTAGGAGTAAGATCCATGGTAATTTATAATTAAGAACAAAATCGTCATGTTCCACTACTAATACTGTAGTGGACAATTATTATTATTCTAATTTAATACTAGTGTTTTTATTTTTGTGACATGTTGCAGTGTTGTGCCACCTTTACTGTACCACCAGACATACCCTCTCTTTTACACTGTTACTTCAGCTTTTCCCGTTGGATTGTCTTGATCCTTTACTAGCGGTATCTTCCAAAAAATCTCTCTTTTACGTGATCCTTTTGATAATGAATTTTGTTTTGTCATTTATGATTTGTGTTATATTATTTGGTTTGACTGTGGGATGAATTCGTTGACAAATATATGTGAAAACGGGATAGCAAAAAGTTTTTTCTTCTTTCATTATGGGGTATATTTTTAAAATATTATATAGTGTTGGATGATCTCGCAGAATACCTCATGTTTGTTTCTTGTGTTGGCTTGTGAATGGTTTTCATTTTTTTCTGATGAGCTCTGTCTGACTAATTCATGTGATTAGTTAGCTGTTATATACTTTAACCATTTATCTATATATACTTTATTGTGATTAGGTGATAACTGATAACTAAGAACTAATTTAAGTATAATAGTTGGTTTTTTGGTACAAATACTTTGCCTTTTGTAATATTGTTGTTTCCCTATTATAATGGATGTCTAAATTCAACTAGTTGACGTTTAGCGTATTATGTGACCGTTGATGGATATTGGTGCCTTGATTTCAGTCTTCGGAGTGGCCAACACAGCAGAACAAATTGTTCTCTACCTTTATTTTTTGTCCCTCCTATTTTTTCTTTTACCTATTAAGTTGTTTCTTGACAGTACCTCCATTATCACTTGAATCTTGACAAATCCTAGAAGGGAAAAGGATCTTCCTTCACGCGAGTTTTTTTCTTTTTTTTTTAAATTAATTTTATTGCCTCTCTAACCTGTTTCGTGTTGGATTCTATTTGATAACATATAGTGTGAAACTGTATTTGATGTTGACAGACTATTAAAAAATCAAAACAATTAAACGAGTACTATTTCATGGCAATTCATATTACTTCGACAAATATAAAGTGACACGAAGCATTTAGGAAATATAGAGCCATAATGTCAACATTATCATTTTGTCCAACTCCTTTTTCATTCCAAAAATCCAATACAAAAGATAAAAAAAACAACTAAATTAGTAAAAATGAAAAAAAATGATAAAAATGATGAAAAGTCATTTTGCTGTGCATCCAAAGGGGCTAGCGCATCCTTTTGTTGTACGTCAAAAAAGGATCAGTTGTGCATCCAATTCAAAAGCCCAGTTTCTCCTGACCTAACTTCCTTTGCTATGCGTTTAAAGCAGAAGTTCAACTTTACACTTGTTTTTCACTAACAATCCAACCAATCACAAAGGAGAAAAGCAAGTGGACAATGTGCAGCTTTGAGCTTGCAGTTTCTGCTGCAATTGCGCTGCTCTGCATTGCAACGTCCAAAGAAGGTGCGTTCCTCTTCTTTCCTTCAAGTTTGCACTCCTCACAATTATGCTGCTTTGCTTTGGTTTCTACAATTCTTCCTGCCATGCTCTGTTTTTTGAAAAACTTATTGCAAGTGATCAACTTGCAATTAAAAATAGTCAAATTAGATTAAAAAATCAATTTGTGAATACATATAAATTGAACATGAATGAGGTTCACGAGGAGGATTTTTCAATGGAAAGAGAGGAAGAGAAATCGAGAGAGAAAAACGAAGAAAAACAAAACACGAGAAAGGACTTCAAAAGAAAGAAAGTGACTTGTGTGACATTAAGACAAGAGGAGAAGGAACTGTGTGACCTTAAGACAAGAGGAGAAGGAACTGTGGAAATAGGACAACCCTAAACCTAAATAATAATAAATATAAATATTTATTTATTATTATATTATTTATTATTTTTTTGTATTTAGAATTGATTTTCTAAGGAGAACTTTTTACAAAACTTTTGACAGGGAAGAAGCCACCAAATTGCAGGAAAATGGTAGCATTGAAGCACCAACATGAAGATGAGCTAGTACTTTTTAGATTTAAATGATTATATATGTGAAACTTGTTACAACACTTGCCTCACTTTATGAATACTATGTCCCTGAGTCATATGTCTCTTTCGATGCATAACCTCTTTAGACGTGGAAACGTCTTTGGACATACAGGTTCTATGGACACCCATATGAGTAGTCCACTCCATTTTCATTTATTTCCTTAGTGTTACCACCTCTATTTGGATGCTAAGGTCTTTTGGATGTCGATCTAGACAGTCCTTTCCTTTTTAATATTTTGCTTGCTAACCCAACCTCCCTTTGGATGTTGAGGTCTTTTAGATGCTTATCAACGCAGTCATTTCTTTTCCAATATTTTGCTTGCTGATCCAACCTCCCTTTAGACGCTAAGGTCTTTTGGATGTCCATTTGGGCAGTTCCTTTCCTTTCCAATATTTTGCTTGCTAACCCAACCTCCTTTTGGATGCCTAAATATAATTGGAATAATAACATTAATAGTTGCATTGATAGTTAACTTCATTCTCAAATATGTATTTATAGTTTCGTTTTAGGGCATAGTGACAAATATAATGATAGTTATTTTTATAGTTACTTTTTTGTAAGGACAGAAATTCAAGAAATTCTAGTTCTAGTATAATAATTAGCACAAATGATATAAATGACACTAATTCTATTATTGGAGAAAGTTCTAATAATCTCAATGAAACTAAAAAATATAAGCATTTGTGGATCGAATGCGAAAATTATTAGATGGGCAATCCCTTCTTTTCCAATCTTTTACTTGTTGACGCAACATACTTTTGGATGTTGAGGTCCTTTAAACACCTACTTGACAATCCCTTCCTTTTCCAATATTTTGCTTGCTATCCCAGCCTCCCTTTGAACATTAAGGTCTTTTGGATGTCCATCTGGGTAGTCCATTCTTTTCCAATATTTTGCTTGCTAACCCAACCTCTCTTTGAATGCTAAGGTCTTTTGGACATCCATCTAGGTAGTTCGTTCCCTTTCCAATATTTTACCTTCGGGCCAGCCTATGTTTGGATATTGAGGTTCTTTGGACCTTCATCTAGGCAGTCCCTTCTTTTCCTATGTTTCGCTTGCTCAACTTTCCTTTGGACACTAAGGTCTTTTGGACGACTCTTGTGTTCTTTGGACACTCCTTTGAATGCTAGAGCCTTTAGACGACTCTTGGGTCCTTTGGACGTTAGAGCCTTTAAATGCCTTCTTTGAATGTTGGAGCCTTTAGGCAACTCCTAGGTCCTTTGGATGCCCTTTTTGGACGTTGCACACCTTTAAATGCTTCCTTTGGACTATAGAGCCTTTAGATACATTCCAAATTAGCAAATCTAAACCTTCTTTTAATCAAAACCAAGTAATGATTTGGTTTAGAAGTATACCTATGTCAATCTCGGGATATATGAATGGTAACAGTTCAAAATAAAAAATCTCAATGATCTAATAAAAATCAAAATCAAACACACAAACATTTTCTACCCCGTAGAACTAGGTGACTTTGATTTCTTCATTGAACTCGACCTAATTATGTGATTTTGATTTTTCCATTACACTTGGGATACGTAGGAGTAGAAAACGACTTCTGCTGAGTTCAAAATACTAAAAATAATAAACATTCCTTTTATAATAATAAATTATAATGTCATTTGTAATTATTTATTTATTTTAAAATGAGATAAATACTTCAAAAATCATAAATAACTTGTTTAATTAATTAAAATTAACCGTTTGTAACATACATTATTTATAGAGTGCTAATATAAATACATTCCTTACACATAATGACTCTCAAATCCAATATTTAATTTCGTAGATCATTTATTTTCTTTCAAGGTATTTTTTATATTTTTCTTAATAAACATTAGTAGTCACTTCGTCTTTGTTTCATTTATCTATCTCTACTTCATTTCATTTATCCCAATTAATATTTATTTTTTATTATTTTTTTTAAATTCTCTCCTTTCTTCCTCCGTGACAATAACATGCACGTGCAAGAATCACCTTTCAAAATCAAGTTTTATTTTTCTTGGAAGACTAATTGCCTGTTTGGTGCAAAGAAAGGAAATAAGGTGAAAGAAAATATAAAAAAAATAGATAAGAAAAAGAATATGAGAAACAAAATAAATTTTATTATTGTTTAGTTTAGGAAAAATAAAAAAGAGAGAAGTTAAAATAATCGATGGTTAATGAAGAAAATTATTATTTTTTTAAATCAACAGATCGTCAAACTTGAAAATCAACTTCCCTCGTCGAGTAGAATGTGACAATCGTGTGGAGAGAAATAATTGGATATTTTGAGTGAGAAGACCGTTGTAATCGAAAATCATGCCTATTTTGCAATAAAAATAAGTGTAATCTATATTTTTTTTCTTCTCTCTCCCTCTATTCTTGCACAACCAATTAATAGAAAAATATTAAGTGTCTTACCTCTTCCTTCCATTTTCACACTAACGACCAAAGCGTAAATGAACGGACACACACAGTATTGTTTAACTTGCTTTTTATTATTTTTTTAAAATCCAATCACATCACTTAAATTTAAATAATTTATTGATAAATTAAAATAATTATATCAAATGAGAATATTTTAGAGTGTTATTGTTTAATGAGAGGGTGTCTAAGTTTTTATGTAACATATAACGTTATCATGTCATTAAAATCTAACATAAACAATGTTTGTGAAAAGATTAAACGTGGGAAAAAAAAATTGAAAGACAAAATTTAGAATAAAAAAGCAAGGGAAATTAAAAAACTTAATTTAGTATGGGGATATTTTTGGTAGAATATGAGTATCCAGAATCGGTGATGGTTAATAAAAGGAAGGTTGGAAAAAGAACGTAAGAAGGTGGCAGTGGAGTGGGAGAAAGGCCTAGAATGTACACGTTACCCTTTTCCTGACTTGAAGGGCTAAGAATCTGATCCTTATAAAAAGAGGGGCGGAGACGTAGCCGTAGGCAGGGAAATATAGATATGTTTATGAAAAGAGACGTGGAAACCGGTGGTGGCGGTACCGGTGGTGGCGGTACCGGTGGCGGTGACAGGCCCCTCTACCCCACCATGCTGGAGAATCCTCAACTCCGCTGGTCCTTCATACGCAAGGTTTATTCTATCCTCACCTTCCAGTTGCTTCTCACCATCGCCGTCGCCGCCGTCGTCGTCTTCTATCACCCCATCGCTCACTTCTTTGTTTCTTCCACCCAGGGCTTGGTTCTTTACATCGTCCTCCTCATCGTCCCCTTTATAAGTATGTATCCTCTCTCCTCTTTATCCTAACTCTTCTTCTTCTTCTTCTTCTTTAATCTAATATTCTTTTCTGCCACGTAATGTTGCAGCCATGTGCCCCCTTTACTATTACCACCGGAAACACCCTCTCAATTACTTCCTTCTCTTCATTTTCACCGTCACTTTGGCTTTTTCCATTGGATTGACTTGTGCCTTTACTAGCGGTATCGTCTCCAAATTCTCTTTTCTTCTCTATTTCTTTTTATCCTTTTTGTTTGTTTTAAATAACACTATCATTGTTTTCTTTTAACGCATTCTTTTAAATACATTTTTTTTTGTGTTTTGTTAAATTAATTGAAAATTATTAAATTTTGTGAGTCTTATTTTTTACTTAACGAGTCTCGTAAAATTTTTAATAAATTTTAAATAAAGAACATGTTATTAGCCTTTTTCGTTTGTTTTTGTTTTTATGATTTGTATTATATTATTTTGTTTGACTGTAGGGTGAATTCGTTGACAAATGTACGTAGAAAATGTTTTGTGAACGTTAACATGGGATGGCAGAAAGTTATTTTCTTGATTTTGGGGAATGTTTTTGCGATGGGATGTGTACAAAAAAGAGAAAAAGTAAGTACTAAGAAAGAGTTAAAAATAATTGTACACGCTCACCTGCAAAGTTATTTATTTTATATTTGCATAGTAGAACTGTTTGTTTGCATGACCATTTGGTTTAAAGTTTAGTAGACTTGATTTTGAATCAATGGAAGTGATCAAAATTTGTGTTTAGATTAATCTGAATCATATATGTACGGTAGAATGTGTGTTTTTTATTGGAAAGTGCGAGAATTGGTTTTGTAACTTTAAAACAAACAAGGGCTTCATTTGTACGTTTGCCTGTGATTTTGAACATGCTTTTACATAAAACAAAAGTTCATATTGATTTTAGAACCGTGCAAACTGTTTGTGATTCTGCTTTGGTTACATGTTGGTTGGTTACTTGGTATTTATTCTATTTGCCGAATTCTAATAGCATTTCATGTTTTAGGCCTACATAGATGAGGATGTCAAGCTGTTCTAATTTCATTTGGGGGATTTTAATAGATCAATGTCACTGCTTTTTATTTATTTATTTCTTTTTTTAAAAGGAAGAAACTTTATTAAGATTAAATAGCAAGAACATCATGAGTTTTTAGGCCATAAGCATCTCATTAGGTACATCAGAAAACCAAATTGTATTTAGCCAAAAAAAAGAAAAGATGCAATTAGCCTCCCTTTTATCATGCAGCAAACTGAAAGTTTGGAAACCTAGCATTAAATTTCTGCAGTCCTCGGCAAGAAGCTTTAATTCTGGATTCCCTTTAACAGCCACTAGAGAATCAGTTTCTACTTCTACATCTAAGAAATTGTGTTGGCACAATAATTGAATTCCCCATCTAAGAGCAAGCATTTCATTCATCGCAGGGAGGTGGATATGCTTTCAAAATGACAAGCTGCCATAAGAATATTGCGCCGTTGATCTCACAAATTACCTCATGATCTTATGTGAAAATAAAAGGATATGAGAATTTATTATTATTTCTTCTGGCAGTTACATGTTAGCGTTTTTTTTCTCCTCTTGTGTTGGCTTGTGAATAGGTTTCATTTTTCAGTGAGAATTGCCATTTTTTCTAATGATGCTGGAAACTGGATACAGGGAAAATTATTCTGGAATCTGTGATATTGACTACAGTGGTGGTGTTCAGCCTGACTCTCTACACCTTTTGGGCCGCAAGGAGAGGCCATGATTTCAACTTTTTGGGCCCCTTCTTGTTTGGAGCTTTGCTTGTTCTTATGGTCTTTGCCCTGATACAGGTATTTTTTGTCATGAAACCTTTCTGCTTGATATGCATGTACTATTGGGCTATTAGCCCCTCTTCTGACTATGTTCCTTTCCTTGCAGATTGTGTTTCCACTAGGTAAGTTGTCACGGATGATCTATGGGTGCCTGGCATCAATTATATTTTGTGGCTACATCATATATGATACAGACAACCTCATCAAGAGGTTCACCTACGATGACTACATTTGGGCTTCGATCTCTTTGTATCTAGACGTCATCAACCTCTTCCTTTCTCTGCTTACTGTTTTTAGAGCTACTGACTGAATAAGGAGATAATTCTAGTAGCATATGTTTGCTTTTAGGAACTAGAATCTTATGTGAAAAGATAGTTCTTTTGAAATTATTTGAGTAATTCCACGTGATTGTCACGCTGCTGGTAAGTTGTTGATTAAAAGATAGAATTTTGCATTGAATTGTAAATACCACATTATCTACACTTTATTGTGATGAGGTGATAACTAATATAATAGTTGGTTTTTTCGTACAAATACTTTGCCTTGTAATGTTATTGTTTCTCACTTTCAGTATCATAATGCATATTCAACTAGTGGACGTTAGTGTAATATATGACCGTTGATGGTGTTGGTGCCTTGATTACAGTCTTCGAGTTTGCCAAAACAGCAGAACAAATTATTCTCTCTACCTTTATGTTTGCCCCTCCTTTTTTTTTGTTCGCGTTAAGTTGCTTCTTGGCAGTACCTCATCACCACTTGATTCTTGGCAAATCCTAGAAGGGAAAAAGGATCTTCCCTTAGGTGTTTTTTTTTTTTTAAAATTAATTTTACTGCCCCTCTAATCTGTTTCGTGTTGGATTCTATTTGATGTTGGTAAACTATCTAAAAGTCAAAACGAGTACTATTTCAGAGGCATTAAAATTACTTCGACAAATAAAAAGTGACATGATTATGGTTTTTTTTTTAGATCATAATAAAGTGAATCAGTAATAGCATGGAAAATCCTAGCTACACGCTGTCAACTCTATTTGAATACTCCTCCCAAAGTTCACATACGTCTCATTATTATTGTTGCCAACTACTTATACTAAAACTGAAGTCCGCTTACTTTGCTTATCTTTTATTTAGAATAATAAGGGGAGCAGGAGATCAAACTCTTGACAACAAAAACTCAATTGCTTAGTCACGAAACAATTACCAAAAGCTTAAGTTGTTGAATGAAAACACATGAATCGTTTATATATTTATAAGCATTCTAGGTGACTTGGCACGTGCATTGTCGATGGGCCGAAGAATAAGTCCTACGATTATACAAATTTAGACAGCAAATGGTAGTTTCTTGCGGAAGTAACGTCACCAAGTCCATTTGAGTCCTTGCCAGTGATGATTGTTTGAGGCTAAACACATGCAAAATATATCTCAATACATATATAGTTTATATCGAGTTCAGTAGTCAGCAACAGCTAGAGAGTCTGTTGGTAGTAATACAATGACAAGTTCAATTCCCATATCTGTTTTGTCTTTGTGCAACAACGGAGAGAAGCCTCGAAACCCCCTGTGTCCAGATATCATATTCTCTTTGGTTTCGACATTCAAACTCCACAACCCCCCTTGAGTCTGTCTTCAATCCAAAGTACCGTCGCTTTTCACCATCATCAAACAGATGTCTTCCTGGCCATGCTGGTAAATCCGTGCATATATCTAGCACCACATCTGCAAAATTTAGATCACAAATTATGAGCTATAATTGTTTATGGCTGCCTCAGTGCCAGCGAAACAAAGTTGTAATCTAATGGCTGCTTAGTGCTTACTCTTGTTCTTTTTGGTGATGGTTCCTGCAACATGTCTGCTCTTCATTTTCAGCATTACCTGAAATGTTTTCAAGCCTCGTGATTGAATGAACATGAAGCCAAATTCATCTGCTGTGAATTCTTTAAAGAAAAATTACCTGGCCTGTTCGATGTATATAAACAGACACTATTTTCCAGTGAAGATCACCTACATTTACCACCAAAATGGAGTTTACTCATTTTTACAAATGAGAGAAAATAGCAGCATGTGTGATTGATGTTACCTTTACGAGTGCGCTTGAGTAATTCACTTCCCTTAGCAAGTAACTCTTGGCTGCAGGCACCTAGAAAATTTTCTCCATTGAAAACTTCCCCACTATCACTGGTGCTGGTGTTGCTGGTATTGCTGTTAATACTTTTACCACATAGTCCAATCCCCCCTATCCCTTTCTCTAGTGGTGTCACTGTGGCAATATTCCATACCTCCTTCAAAGCTCTGGCTTTCAAGGTTGCTGCTCCACGTAGAGCTGCATATGAAACATGAACATGAGACACATTTTATCTTATGGTACCAAGGGACTAATGAACAATGGAATAAGACTCTAGTTGATTCTTGACAGTGGAAACAGCTTAATTAGTCATTTTGTTTGGTTAAGTCTCACAAGCCACAACATTTTGCAAAGATCTTCCAAATGTATTTTGGTGCATCAACTTTAGTAAGAGCAGAACCAAATAGCCATAATGATTTTTTCTGAAAAAGTATCCACTATTACAGGAAATGGATGCTTAATGAGTGCAAAAGCTCTACCTGTGGCAGCAGCAGCAGTAAGAGTAGTGATATCATCATGAGAACGGACGTTGACAGCAGAGCTCACCACAGAAGCAAGGTGGTCACGCTCAGCCCCCATTGCCTCAGCAGCCTCAACACACTGTGCAGCAACTAATGTGGCTGCAGAAGCAACAGCCATGTCTGTCTTTGCCATCTTCTCATCCTTGCTGGGTGCAGATGAGCCTGCTGTTGCCGCCGCAATGGCCGCAACAGCAGCAGCCACTGCAGCCACCGAAATAGTAGCATGCAGCTGAGCAATATGGGTTCTGTGTTCTTCTTTCTTCTTTTCTCTTCGGTCTTTCAGCCATCTTCCCACAGTTTTAGGTCCTGAACAAGCCGTGCCATTGCCAATAGTTGCACTGGCTCGTCCACCATTGAATAATGGGTGAATGGAATTGTTCGCCCGAAAAAACTGCATCCACATTGATAAGGATGGTTAAACCATAAGCATTACTTTGTGTTTTACATGGTAAAAACATACTAACTACTGAGTAATTTCAGATTCAGCTTGATTTGATTTTCCTTTTTTAGAAAGAAAAAAACATGTAAGTCTGTTATGTTGTACTTGTATTTATTTAACATTATAGAGCTGTTCCCTCTTTCATTTCAAGAAAAACATATCATAGGACTGCTGACAACATTCACGGCTGTCACTCGAGTCACTGGTGCATGTCTTTTCCTCTCAGCCACATATGTTGGTTTTCATTGTTTAGTTTCAACAGTGAAGAAAAACAAACAAAACCAAGACTCTTTTCTTTTGTTCTTTCTGAAGGCCAAATCAACAACACTTTGCCTAGCTGCCTAGCAAGACTAAAAGGTGAAATTGTTTGCGTGAATGTGGAGAGGAAGGGCACTGTGCAGGCAATCCCTTTGTCCTGTTGTGAAGCAATCAGTATCAACAAACCCGGCAAGTTGACTTGAACACATAACATCATTAACATTTAACACGACCACACACACCTTTGATCAGTAATATGAGTCATGACACACTTCAGCACTCAGCACTTTGGTGATTTCAAAATGTAAATGTTATTCCCTCATCAATTAATCTTCACAGCTCTAGTTCCCATTTCTTCCTTTCTTTTCACTCTCCTTTTTTTCTGTGCAGAGTGGGGGAAGATAAAGTTGATCCTTAGTCACTAAACTCTCACCTCAAGCAGAAAGCACCAAGTTCCAACGAATTATTTTTATGAACAGAGATCTTTCTTCTATGCATCCACACCATAGAAACTAACATAAGCTATACATAGGAGCACAGATGGGCCCCTCAATTCTGTTTTTGCAAAATCTTTTACATTTTTTATTCTTTTCTTTGGGTGGCTTTTAAGAAGAGAATCTTCTTCCATGTCTTTGTATTGTAAGATTAACCAGAGAAGACAAAACAAATGCTGCGTTTTCCATATTAAAAGAAAAAGAACTAACTAAATTGATTTTCTTAAAAAAAGGAGAAACATCTTCCTCAAACAAAAACTATTGCACCTGTGAAGTGGAAGCAACTCGCTCCTCTGGGTCCCACCCAACTTGAAAACAAAAAGAAAAGGGAAAAGAGAGAGAGAGAGAGAGAGTCAATACCTTAACAACGTCGTCAAATTCATCTGAAGGTGAAATCGGAGGGCTATCTGTTCCAGTTAACGAACCACCACCATTCAAAGGCTCGCTGCTGTGAGATAATCTACCCGACGTTAGCGGAGATACTTCCTGTCACATGGTTAACAATAAATCGACTTAAAAACTCCCACATCTTTGACATCAAGATTAAAGAAAATGTATATATAATATGTGTAACGACAAACAGCGTAGAATCTAAAACTACTTGTAAGCTATAAGCACCTCTCTCGCGGACTGTGACATAATGCGTTCAAGGACAAGCTGGGAGGTGGCAGAGGAAGCAAAAGAGAACTGGTTGTTGTTCTTAGAGATAGTGGAGAAATCCTCCGAGAGAGAGATATTGTTGTTGGAAGCAGTTTCTTCAGCAATGGAAGTGTTGTTGGAATTAGGCATGCAAGAGGAAAGAGT
Organism: Mucuna pruriens; assembly: GCA_025330945.1. Taxonomy (NCBI): domain Eukaryota; kingdom Viridiplantae; phylum Streptophyta; class Magnoliopsida; order Fabales; family Fabaceae; genus Mucuna; species Mucuna pruriens. The sequence goes on from JAENHJ010000528.1 coordinate 10,711,313, forward strand.
AGGGTGGTGGTGAGGTGCGAGAGCTTTGGAGACCTCAAGAGCTGAGGCACTCCACGACCGCGACAGAAACTCCATCGGCACTCGAGGACTCTCCGGCAGAGGGGTCGGAACGAACTCCGGCCGGCGACAGTTTATGGTGCACTTTGGTTCCATGTGTCAGGTGGGAACTATTATTGTGTTTGTAGAAGTAGTGGCAGCGTGAAGGGTGTATATATAGTAACACTCTGTTTATGGGTTCGGAGGAACGGAGAATGTTTAAATGCTAATGAAGCTCGCAATCCGGTGTCAGCAAGTGTTAAAGTGGCTAAGGAATGGTCAAAACTCACCCTGTCAAGTACTTTTTGTCGTCAAGCATCAATTAGAAATGGGGATCAATTTTGTATATAAAAATAACTTTTTTATTCATTTTATTATGGGATTGAATTTTATTCGTGTGGGGGTAAGAACCGACACATTTTTTTAATATACTATTAATATTTTTCAAATTTTAGGATTAGTATCTATCAAATTATACTATCAAAATTTTCAAATTGGCATTGAATTTCTTATTGGCTGAAATTTTTTTTATTAAATAACTAAAAATGTTAAAATTTAAAGATTAAAATTTAATTAAACTGCGTATTCATAAATATTAAATCTATTAAACCATCAATGTTTAAAATAAATTATTCATAATATATTACTTAGAACTTAGAAGTATAACTATGTCAAATAGATTTTGAAATAAAATCACATTTACATTATTTAAATTGAAAATCAAGTGTGAGCATATACGTTATAAAACTAATCAGGTGAAATTATTACAAAAATAATTTTGACTAAATATAACAATAGTTAATACGTGAAAATAAAAATATATTATTAGATATTTGAATAAAATTTAATTAAAACTCTTAAATATTTTTAATTACTTAAAAGTAAATATTAAATACTTTTATAGTTAATACGTGAAAAAATAATTTTAGATTTTTGTGGGAATACATTTATTAGATATTTGAATAAAAATTAATTAACCTAATTTAATACATTTTTTTATCTTTTGCATTTGGTGTAAAAAGTAAAGACATTAAATACACACTCTTAAATATTTTTAATTACTTAAAAATAAATATTAAATATTTTGATAGTTAATACGTGAAAGAAAATACTTTTATTGGATATTTGAATAAGAGTCACTTGAATTTTATTTATAAAAAATGTTTAGATATATTTTTAGTTTCAAGTAAGTTTTGATTTTGTTCTCTATAAAAAAAAATCTTTTATTTTCATTTTAAAAAATATGATATAATTAATTTTGGTCTATATCCTTATGAGATACTAGTTAACTAATATATTTAATAAAAGATTAAATAATTATTTTTTTTATGTAAAATTCACTAGTATTTATAGTATTACGTAAATATGTGACAATTCTAAAATTTTTTAGATCTCTAAAATATTTATTTATATACTTTAAAATGAATGTTTGAGATTAAAAATAGTTATTTTAAATTTTGAGATGAAAACTAAAAAAAATTTATTTACAAAAAATCTATAATCAAAATTTACTCATTTTATAAAAATAAAAATAATTATATAAATTTTATAAAAATGAAAATAAAGAATTTTTTTATCTTATAAAGATTAAAAAAATATTTAAGAATTTAAAAATTAGATTTTTTTTATCCGAAATAAATCATTCTTAATATTATATACAGTTAAACTGTAAAATAAAAAATATAAAACTTAAATCAAATATATTTTATAATATATATTTTAAAACAAATAGTATTAGTATAAATATAATATTATATTATATAAAGTAATATCTATTAAATAAAAAATTATTATTATTATATACTCATTAAAAAATTATATTAAAAATATAAGATATTAAAACGAATTAAAACAATCCTTCTAGAATCTATTCCAAAATATATCAAATATAATTTTAAGAGTGAAAGTGGTCCAAATTATCTTCGAACGAGATTAAGTGATACTTAGTCCCAGCTCATGGCTTTACTGGCACCACTTTGATTTGTCTCTTAACGATATGTAAATATAATATATGTAGTAAATTAGTTTGAGTAAGTTCAGGCGAATAGAAAATTGACATGGGATTCCTCTGAGACATCTTGTTATTATTTAATTAATTAAAAGATGATCCCTAGGTATAAGTGTATGACTAAGCATGTTCAGGTGCTTCTTTTGGATCAATGTTGACGGTATCATGGAGTTATTAGTGAGTGATTCACGTGACAATCTTGAGAAAATGATGTCATGTCATAGATGAAGAGAAGGGAATCTATAGCCACGCATCCCATAGGATATGTACATGAAGAAATCTTAGTAGAGAGAGGACATAATTATGGGCATGAGACAAAAACATAATGCGAGACAGCCGAATGACTTGGGCCACGTTTGGAGGATGCCATAATTCTACTACTTTTTTTGCTTTCAAGACGTAACCTTAAGCAATCTAATGCTTTTAAGATCCTTCCATCCCTCAATATATTTATTACTATTTCTTTTTCCAAGTTAAGATTTTTATTACTACAAAATTTTTCTACATAATAAAATATTCAGATTAAGATGAACTTTTAGGGAAAATGATACACTTATTGAGTGTTTAAAATCCTCAAATCGTTTAATAAAATAGTGTCTCATTGACTAAGATGGAAGCATTTTCACCATCCAAACGTTCTACAAAGACGAAGAATATAATAGAGAATGATTAATTTTATACACGTCGTTTATATTTAAGTTTTTTTTTATCATTAAAAAGAAACATGACAAGAAAATTTTTTATAACAAGTGTTAATATATCAAATTTAAAATAAAAAGTTTCATCTAAAAAATTACAAAATGAAGAACGTGTCTACTGGAATTAAAGTAGCAAAACAGGTTAAGTTCATTTAATCTATCTTTTTAAGCAAGTCAAAATGAAATATTTAACTCGTTAGCTTTGTATATCCAAAATCAAGAACAAAGCATATTAACATACATGTTTTATCACCCCTAACCGGAACAAATATCAAAACTATTTTCATGCACAAACATCATAAGCAACGTATATTTACATTAGTTGTATGTTTCAATGCTAATCTAAAATTTGTAAAAAAGAAAGCTTAATTTTTAACGACTAGAAGTTTGTCTCGTACTGTAAATAAAAAGTTTGAAGGGTTTAGAGCTTAAGTACCTCGTACACATTAATGCTCATTTATTTCAAAACTTTTACTCGTTAAGAATAGGCTTAGAACTTTTTTCTATTTATAAGCTATCATTGAATCTACCTTTTTAAACTTTCTAGAAAATTATCATTAGATCAACTCATACACTTGTTCAACAACGGCTTTAAGATATATCTTAGTTGTTTTTAAAGAGTTTATTAAAAAGTTGTAACAACGAAGAAAAATTCAATTCAAATCTTTGTGTTTTTCATATTTTATCTTCAATAGTTGAACCGTTGTTGAATTTGGTTAAACTAGTAATAATATATATATATAATATAGTTATAATATATTAAGCAATAAATTAATATAAAATTGTAAAAAATTAAATAAAATTTTAAATTAGAAAGGATTATGTTACATATCTTATAAATTAAAAGTAATATACGTGTGAATATCATATATAAGCCTTTATTTATTTAAAAAATATATTTTACAATAAAATTTTAACAAAAACATAATTTTTTTCTATTACATGACTGGTTCAAATTGATTTTTTGTATTAATTTTTATTTGATTTTCATTGGTCGGACCATTTCTCTGTCCAACCAATTAAACTAACTAATTAATTCCAATTTTATTCTGTGCTATTCCGAGCTATTTTAAAAATGAGTTTAATAAAAACTTAAACTTAACCTAAGCTTAATTACTTGTGACTTGTGGATTATTCAAAATCAAAAGGTTAACATTAAGCCATGTATCAATTAAATAGTTTTGATATGAATGATTTAAGTTAAAGTTTAAGTAGTTTGAAGAATTATAAGAAGATTGAATTATGACCTTTAAATTTTTTACCTTAAAACTTTAAAAAAAAAATGGTTTTATACTCATACGTATACTTAGTCCAAACAAGCCAACAAGCCATTAATTATGAGATTAAAAAAAAAACATTAACCTATGGACTTTAACCTACGTCATTGGCCATTTAATGACATAAGCATCACCTGGCCTTATTTCTCCTTCAGCTGGCAGAAACATTCTTTTCCCATTCTCTCTATTTTTCTAAACCTCCAACGCAACCCAAGACAAGTTCTAGTAGGCTTGAAGCTTCCATCTTCTCTCTAAGACCATCCATTCAAGGGGCTTGATAAGCAACCATTATAAGAAAACTTAAATTTGAGTCGGCAAAAGTTATCTCAATTAATTAAAAATTGATGTTAATAGTTATTTTGTTTCAATTAAGCAACAATCTAAATATCGTCATTAAAAAAAATTATTGTTTATTAGAGTTGGCTAAGTCAACATTAACAAAAAGGACAAAACAAAAAACTTTACTGATAACATAGCGACTCTGTCAAATCATTTTTTCTTGTCCCTCTCTCTTTCTTTACGTCGTTGTCACAACAACCACCCTTTCTATTGTTGTTGCATTACGCTATTACCATTATTGTGTTATGCTTCTGTCACTGTAATTGTTGTCATGCTTCGCTATCACTGCCACTACGCTTCGTTACTAATGTTGTTGTCACTATTGTGCTCTATTGTTGTTGTTGTCATGCTCCGCTCCTCGCTTGAGAAAAATAGAGTGAGAGGGAAGAAAATAAGGGAGAGGAAGAGATATAAGGGAGGAGAAGATTTTTTAATTAAAGAAGGAGGAAGCGAGAGGAACATTTCATTTTTGCACTTGTATTATAGTGTTGGTCTAGTCAATGCTAAAACTGACATTATTAATTAACGACCTAGTCGATTCTAACAATAAAATATAATTATTTTTTGAAAATTATTTTTTTAAATTAAAGGAGAAGTGAGAAGCAAGAAAGACATTTTGTTTTCATGTTTATATAAAAAATTAGTGTTAGTCTAACTTACGCTAATGTCGACACTAACAAGTGATAGCATGACCAACACTAATGATAAAATATAATTATTTTTCAAAAATTACTAATTAGTGTCGATTAAGCTAATGATAATAATTTTTTCTTTTTTAATATTAGTAGTGCCGATCATGACTGATACAATCTAAAAAAATTAAAAATTAATGAAAATATATGTTAATGTCGTTTTAATGTTGGTTGATCGACACTATGTAGTGTTAGTGTCAAGGATGACGCTAATACGAGTATTTCTTGTAGTGAATGTGGGTTGAGTCTAGCGGACTAATTCATTGTAAAAAATGATATAATGGACTAGATAATTCAACCCACCCGCCCACGTCAACCCTCCTTGCTCGGTGGATCATTAGTAGCTAATCCATTAGACTTTCTATTTTTTTTAAATGTTATTACTAATATTTTTATTTGTGTTATATTAATACACGATTTTTAATGAGTCAATATGATTCATATTAATTTATTTATTTAAATGTTTAGTGTTCTTCAAAACATGCATTTGTTAATTGTTATTATTGTTAATTTATTTTATAAAATTCATTCCTTAAGAAAAATTATATTTAAATTTAAGTTAAGTTACTACTTTAGATCCTCTAATTAAATTCAAATTAATATTATAAAATAAGAGTTTTTATTTTTTTATTAAATTTGACAAGTCAGCCAACCAACTCGCTAGTCCACCCATAAATGAGATGAGCTGCATTTTCAACCCATCAAACAAGACAAGCCAACCAGCCATGGTATATTTCCGACAAGTTGTTGGCGAGCTAGCCTATCCTATGTTACTACTTGAATCTAAACTTCTCTTTTCTAACACTTGAATATTTATTTTTACTTAATGAAACCTACCTTAAAGGCTAACTTAAAGGCTTCTATTTTCCTCCATTTTAAGCTCAAGGCTTATTTGTTTCTGTGTCATCAACGACATGGAGCTTACCAATTTTCTAAGCTTTTAACCGATTAAAATATCTTAATGGTGTGTTGATATTGTTATTGGTTAAAATATGATATTAATAAGTTTGATGGCTGGCCTTTGATATTCAAGTATGTTCTCCTATGTTTAAGACTATGCAAAAAGTTTTTTTTTTCCTTTTTAATAATATTTTCTTGTTTTATTGCATGAAAAATTTATGCTTGTAGTTGTGTACGTGGGTTACCCTATTTGTGTCTTTGTATGGGATATAATGATTTTATGTGATTAAAATACTCCATTTCTAGTATATGTTCATCTTGACAACTAAAGTTGAAATTTTTTGATGTTGTGACTTTTTGTATGGTTTGAAAATGTGGATGGCTGGGATGATTGTTTAAAAACATTGTTTTTTTTATCATATTTTATGTATTGTTTGGGACTTTGGGTTGTTAGGAATAAATATAAGCCATAAAACACCTAAAATATCTAGGAGATTTAAGCTTTAAAAATTCTTCAAAAAATTTGTGAAGAAACCCTTCATCGAATCATTTGGCCGAGACATTGGAGGGCTAATATCGTACTGTTTTTTATGTAAAGACTTGAACTTGGACAGAGACTTGAAGATTTAAGATTAAATCTTTAGTTTGAAACCCTAATTAGTAATGAGTTAAAAATTTAAACAAAAGCTAAATAAAATCAGTTTACCTTAGTAAAGTGGGAAAGGACTGGTGTTTCGATCAAATACTCTGTAGATTAATTTATAATAAATTTGATAAAAAGATTGTTAAAAAAAAGCAAAAAAATAGACTAGTTTTAACTCAAAATCCTAAATAAAACTAAAAACGGTACTTTTGTAATTTTATATTTTTATAAAATTATAATGTATTATTTTTATCAAAATTCGTTGAAAAATAAATTTTTAGACAAAGTTTTCTATTTTTAATAAATTTGGAGATAAAACTAATGAAATAAGACTATTTTGCAAAAAATTTAAATAAGGGCAAAATTTTCATTTTGCACAAAAAATTATTTAATGATTTAAAATAATATATTTTAGTTCTATTTATCAAGAAATTATATATTTATATATTTTTAGAATTATTTACATTCTACTCTAGTAAACTATTTATTATTAGAGGTAAAATTGAAATTTTACTCCAAAACGAATTTATTTAATTCTGAAAAAAATTCCAGATGTCTGAAATGGTACCATTAGGTTTTCATATAATTTCAAGTTAAAATAAAATCATTTTAGTTTATTATAAAATTTTAAAGTTTAATACATTTTATAAATTAAGGGTATTTTGATATTTTTGAAATTTGTTTGATATTAATATTTTAAATTACTATTTTAGATGCATTATATTTAATTTAAAATATTTAAGATTTTGAAAGTGAAATATAATTGATAACCTTCATAATTCTTAATAACATAATTATCCGTTAAAATAAAAATATAGAATGTTAAGAGAAAATGATGATAAAAAATTCTAAAGAAGTTATCTATGACTTTTATCTTATTAATATAGTATTTTAAATACTTAAAATTTAGTGGATGACCATCAACGAGATGACAATTTTATTGACCTTATGAGGATGATATTGGATTGACACTTTGTTCTCACCACAAAATAGTTCAAATATTTAATTTTTGTGATTGTTGTTGTTAATATATTGGTGGAATGTCATGCATAGTCCATAACTATTGTTATTTTGAACATGTTTGAAGTCTGTTGACTAGGACAAAAAAGTTAATGGAGGTATCTTCTAGTAGCCTTGAGGATATGGTGAATGAATGATTTCACAAATGGTCAAAGTCATTATAAAAACTTGTATCTTGTAAATTATTACCTAGATATGTTTATCTTGATGATGAAACTAGTATACACCATATAATAATTAGTTACTAGTGTTATTCAAATGATTTATGGAATGTGCCACTTTCTTGTCCTCTAAAGTGGTGTTTACTATTGTATTGTATTTATGGAACATATGCATTGATTGTTCAATTGTTAAGAATTTTTAGAATCGAGTCTACTACATTACATGACTATCAACATTGGCTAATAGCATTCTACATTGTTTTGCATGTCTATGTGATTGATGATATTTCTTGATGCCTATGGTTGTGGACGATTTGATTGTGATATACCACTTATCTTGAAATACTTGTAAATGCATATGTACTATTACAGTTATTTAAGTAAGTTTACCCTTATATGTTCATCAATATGTGTTTGACAGCCATGATTATAACGTTCGAGTTTACAAGAGTAAATACCGGTATCATGTTAGCTTTCTACCGTCATCTACCTTGAGTCTGGTGAGATTAATGTTGACTACAAAGATCCAATTTACAATTTTGTTTTTACAAAGGACTAGATATATTAGAGATATTATTACTACATATGTACCAAACATCCTCTTGTTCTCGATGGAGGTTACTCTGGAGTTTCGTCTTCCATTACTTGAGATGTGGTCAATGCCTCCTCATGCTCTAGAAGACTAATATGTAGTTTTGTCTACACGCAACGATATTTATGGAGGGATAATGTATGATAAGAATAAGTACTATTCTGAGACCTCCAAAAATAGAGGAGTTAGGATGTTTTGATTACGACCAATTTAGAGAGATGATATTATATATATATATATAAATTGAATTGTATATCAATTACACGCATTAAAAGAAGGAGGACTGGGCAATTACGCTTCATAAGATAGATGGGCATAAAAGCATTCAAAATAACTAATGAGAATATACAAAAGCTAGTTTCCAGACCATTAATTTTGAATTGACGGGTATATTTCATATATGATTATTGAAATATATGTTGTATTAACACTTTAAAAATCAAACAATTCTAGATGGCTTATCGTGAATAAGGCCAAGGGTAAAATAAGATATAACTTTATATAAATCTTTGTTATCACCTGTTTCTTGACGGGACATAAACTTCGCTCCTTGTTTTAAGGAATATAGTTATTTTTCCTTTTGTTAGGGATAAAAGAAAATTAACTTTTCAAAAAATTCAATAAAAAGTCAAATAAATAAATAAAATTTATTAGTCAGAATGAGAGGTGCATATGATGAAATGATGTTCAAAGAAATTCTTTAGAAAAAATATGATAAATCAATAAAAAAGAAAAGAAAAGAAATATGATTAATGAAAATCTTCAAAGAAAAATTGAATGAGCACCCGCATTTGACAAATAAAAATGAAGAATTTGAAAAAGCCTTATGGAGAATATTTTTAGTAACCCACGTGCAGATGTCAGTTGAATTAACGTTTAGTATTTAACCATTTATTTAGAAAGTAAAGTATCCGATAATTATAAATATATATTTATTTTCTCTTCAATTTTCTTTTAGTTTTATTTCATTTTTATCTATCACTTCATTTCATCACCTTATTACTTTTATTTTCTCTCTCTTTTTTTATTCTTTCTCTTTTTTATTTCATTTTTTCTTTTTATATATCTCTTTCTTCGTTATATCGTCAACACTAGTTCTCTAGAATAGAATATTTGAAGAAAACATTCACAAATATCGTCAACACTAGTTCTCTGGAATAGAATATTTGAAGAAAACATTCACAAATCTTTAAGTTAAGCTCTAGTGACATATGCAAGAATTTTAAAGCTTAAGTCAGTGTATGTAAAACACAAATAGAAGTTTAAAGTTAAGAAAGTTATACCTCATATCTTTCTAAATCTATTTATATCATTTTTTATTTGGTTATCTTGATGTTCCTTACATGAGGTGAGGTGGGAAATGCCTCCTTAAAACAATCTTATTTTAATCGCTATCTCTAACAAACTATTAATTATATATGATTTAGTGTTTCGTGTGCAATATTAAGTCCAAATCTCAAAAAAAAAAAATGGATCAAAATATTTATCCACTCTAAAATTGAGATGAATATTTAATATTTTTTATAAAATATATAACATATTCAAGATAAATAAACGATTTGAGAAATTTAATTAACAATAATAGAAATTCTTTGAAAAAAAAATCAAATGAGATAATTATATTCAACAAAAAGTAATAATAAGATGTTCAACAAAGGTATAGTAAAATTTGCCACAAGAAGAAGTGTTACAAGTAGTTGCTATCTGACTTGATATCAACATTCAATGTGCTTGCAAGGGTTTTAAAAGTCTGATTATTATTAAGGAATGCTCATTTTTTTTCCATTTTGTTCATCTCACATATTTTTTCTCTATTTGTTCTTTTTTTATTATATTAATTACTCTCTCCAAACTCAAATATAATAAAAAATTATTTATTATAAATCAAAATATAAACAAATTTTAACTAATTTTATCATATTTAATTTAATGATGTCATTTCTAAAATATCTTTTATTTAATTAAAATTATATTCCTAATGATTTTTTTTATTTTTAATATAAAGTTCCAATGAATTGACCATTTAAGAAAAAAATCATTTTTAAATGAGATTAATAATATTAACTAACTTTCTTAATTAATGTAGAAATTAGTTAATTTTATTTATAATTAAGTGTAAAAAGAATATGTTAGATTTTTTTTTTTCTCTTCTTTTCTTTCTAACACTTTCTTTCATCTACCTCTTCCACTCTAAAAGGGGAGAAACTTAGGTGATTTAAAACATTCATATTTCTCGTTAATCTCTCCGTAATATGTAAATAATTGTTATTAATTTTTTTTCATAAATAAAAGAAGTTGAATATATATTATACAGAAATCGAAACCATAGATAGCTAATAACTATTCACTAGCAAATAAATTCTCCTAAAATTGGTGCACGTCACCCATTTTTTTCTTTATGAAGTCTCAACTAGAAATGATAGGGCACTCGAAATAATTTACAAGACTAAAGGTTGTAAGATGATGTTTCCTCGGAGAATGTTTCGACAGACCGAAGCCGTTATATAACAAATCAACTCATGGACAACACTTGGAAAGGTCTAACATATACAGTTATAATTATTAGTTCAAATTCAAAAAGAAGCGGATAGCTACGAAGTGTTCCAATTTAATTTAATTTCAAATGTCGATGTCAATTTCTAACAATTGTACGTGAGTGCTAAGTAGAATTATGCGTGTTCAAGTAAAGTTCATTAGACATTAGATTAATAGAAAAACAAGGATAAATGTCAATTTTAGAACACATAAATTTGTCCAATAGAATCAACACATTTACTCAAATCTTCTGTGACTTAGTTTCGATTTTAGATATTTTCATTATAAATTTGTACTGGTGGTGGTTCCAAATCTTATAGTGTAACATTTCTTTCTTGATCTAAACTTTTTTAATAATAAAAAAAAAGAATAGATAATATTGGTAGGATTGATGATATAGTGTTGGAAGATAGTTGAGGAAAAAGAATGTAAATATTCCCATTCCCCTAGATGCTGCGGCTCTGACATAAAAACTGTGAAATGTCAGAGGGTATAGGCTTTGTGAATGAGGTGAGTAGTGATGGTGTTCCTTCTTGTTATAGGTGTTGGCTACGTCTAAGGCCGACATGTTAGGAAGTGCAAACAAGGTTATATAGCAGCAGAGAGAGGCAGAGCCATTCATCCACACTGTGTTAGACACAAAAGCTGAGTTCCAGAAGGGGACCTATGCTAAAATGCGCGTGCCTAGAGACGTCATCACCCCTCTCTCTTTTTCAAATTTTACAGCCATGTCTATCAGCATAATCTCATCATTTTCTGAAACCACAGCCTTTGCTTTCCACCTATTTTAATTTCTTCTGTCCTTCATAATAATTTCTGACAAAAGACGTAACCTTTATTCCTTTTGCCTCATTTTCTTCATAATAATTGCTCCCTTTCGATTTCAATTGCGATTCAAACGTGCTTTGTTGATGTTTTCAAGAGAAAGAAGGACCCTTTTTTTTATTTTATTTTCTTTTTCTCCATCTAATGAGTTTACTTTTCAGGTCAATTTTGGCTACCCTTTTGGACCACTATGGAGTGAGAAAGCGGACCTATTAGTACCTTACGGCAAAGTTCGTTGTACAAAAAAGTATATGCACATTTTTGTTTCTTCTATCCCAACCCCACTTTCTTTTTTTTATCCCTTGCTTTCTTTTTAACTTTATTTACTTAAGAAAGAGGACCTCTCCATGCAAATTTGCAACCCCCCCATACACTCGTCTCCACTTTGCAGGTGTGCTATTTATGGCCAGACTATTTAAAGCATCAAGGAATAAAATGACATTTAAGTTATGTGATAATATGGGTCATGTAGGTAAAATAAATGTGGGTAATTAATGTTCCTCTTATTTTATGCACACAAGTTGATGGTTTAAGCCAAAGCTTAGGTGAATGACGACAAAACGTGGAGGCACCAACCTAACCTTACCCGACATATATCTGCTGACAACCAAATATGATCAGCAGGGAATGTTGACCGAAAACCACAACTCATAGAAGCCATAAGAAAGAAGGAATAAAATGCACCTCCATTCTTTATTGGCCAGTCACGCACGGGATTGTTACCTCTTTATTTATCTTAAATATTAATATATGATATACCATGGCAACACATCATTTTTCTTTTCTTTTCCACCATAGTTAAAGTGATAAAAAAAATATATTTTAAGTAATATTTCGAATTTGAGTTTGGTAGATAATAGAAATGAGACTAAAAATAACTAATAAAAAATTATCAATTAAATTTTTTCATAAAATTTAATCGACAAAATTAGTAGATATTTATAATATATGATAAATGAAAAAAAAAGTATCAAGCTTTTTTTAAAGAGTATTTAGGAACAAATGAAGATAAGCTCCAAATGAAGTTGCCAACGTAATCAACCAGCACCTTAAGATTTGGGTCTTTGTACCACAGTTTATTTGGTTTCCCTAGAACCTTGATTTACCGAGTTGTGGTAGTGAAAGATCAGTCCATTTTAATACCAATCCCGATGGTGTACAAGGTAGTTCTTAATCTTTAAAAAGGTATATATTGATTTTTAAGGTTTTCAAAAGGTGCAAAACAACAGCTCCTTCATTTTTTTATCAATTTTTTACGGAATATATTGTGACTAGTACGTTAATATTATTATTTTTTTTCAAAAAATTGCCCATGACTTAGTCCATCATGACATTTGTTAAGTACAATCGCCCCATTCCCATTTAGCTTTTCATCTTTCTTGCATGAAATAAAGGATAGTTGTACGTGAAGGAGGTGAGTTCATAAAAATTTGTGAAAGTAATTTGGTTTGAGGCATTAAGAAAAAGATGATTGTGTCTGTGTGTACGTGGAAGAGATAAGTTGCGAAGGGAGTAGTGGGCAACAATTTGAGTTATGGGGTAGCCGGGTATTTAAGTCTAGCTTAGATCATGAAGGGATTGCTTGGATGGTGTAGATGTAGGTTGGTTATAGTGGAAAGAGTTTGAGATGGTAAAGAATAAAAACAATTATGATGGTTGTGGGTCTAGTCATAGAGGTCGTTTGGAGGTAGCAAAGGGTCCAAAGTCCAAACTAGCATTATGGGGATGTAGATCGTGTTGATTCAGCATGGCTAGTATTTAGGTTGGGAAAAAAAAAGTGTCAAGGTGTTTTAGTTTGGTTTACTTGTAAGGTTCTATGTAGATTGTGTGATCTAGGGTGGTTGCATTTTTAGAGTACGTAAATATCTAGTTTGATATACCAAAAAAACTATTCGACCCAATTAGTTACTAAATAAACATTCACTTCATTTATTTCAATTAATACTTTTAGGCCAGGGACTAATTTGAGTCACTAATGATTTTTTTCAGGAACTAAATTGGTATATACACGCATTTTTAGAGACTAATTACATATTAAAAATAGAAAGAAAATTATCAAAGGACTAAAGAATCTCACATATGTAATCTTGAGGTCTAATGAGTTTTTTTTTTTTCTTCTCCTTTTGAACCGAAATGGGTCGAGTGATTTTTTTCAAGGATAGAATTGGGTGCTTACTCCATTACTTATTTATGGTCATGGTGGATGGAAAAGATTGGAATTGTAAGTGAAAGTTCAAGCACAGTTCAATGGTGGGGATTCAAGTTACTACTATGGGTGAAAATGGTCTAGATTCTTGGAGATATATTTTGCAAGAATGAAGTAAAAGATGGTGAAATCCCCCCTTTGTTAAAAATATTGAAAAGGAATGGAGTGATTCAAAGAAACAGAGATCGTTCACTTTTAAAAATTAGGAACTAATTTATTCCTAATCCAAACTAGACACAAGGACAACTTTAGAAAAACAATAGTCATGTGCAAATTACGTTGACGCATTTCGTCAAATATTTAACGAGAAAATTAAGAAAGGATCATTTCACACAGTTAAAAAAACAAAAAACTAAGTATCAACATACATTTTTTTTAAAGACGAGTAACTAAGTCATATTTATTCTTAATAACATTTATATAGTCCAACATAAAAAGATAAATATCATTTTAATTTTTTTTAACGACGAGTCTCACAAACTTTTTTTTCATATAAACCACTTTATTTTATGAGGAAAAAAAAAATTGTACGTGGGTCTGGGCAAACTTTCCTGTGCTATTCTGAACAATAAAAAAAAGTTGATTCTCTCTCTCTAAAATTACCCTGAGTAAATAGAGGGTAAAAGGAAAGGGGGGATTAGAAAGTTGTGCGGTAAGTAGTAGCAGTTATAAGAAGATCCCTAAAATTATTTCCGGGGTATTAGGTGCAAAGCAGGGTGCGTGAGTCTAGGGTTTAGTGAAGGACCCCTTTTGAGATTATGTCAGCAGATTCTCCAATTTAAAGGACTATAACTGTAAGGAGAGGCTTTCCAAAAGGACAATTCTCTCCTTGGGATCATACATTTCTACAAACATGTATGCCCAGTTCGAGTTAGTGATACTGATCCACTTTCGTCACTCCCAACTCATACACCAAATGGATTCTTTTTCTTTTTTCATTTTCACTGAAAAAAATGCCAAAAGAAACAAGGCAACTCTATTCCTTTTACAACAGTGAATATACTATACCATTGATTTTCAATTCCGTAGAAAACTGCTTTAAGGATTCTTTTTATCAGAACGTCATTGGTAATATGTACCACAAATTAGTACACTTAACCGCGCCCAATTCTGGAGCTTCATCATTTTGGTATTGGAAGGAGAGAACATAACGTGCCTCTCTGCTCTCTACTTTCCAATAATTCATGCGTTTAGCTTTTTTGGGCATCCATTTACGCGGCCCATCTTTTTCTTCTGAGGCGTTTTTCCAAATATGGATGGATTCTATGGACTAACATAAAATGTTTCATTCCAATTGAAACTATCAAAGATAGACACAGGAATAATGCTTGCTGCATGACACCTTGGTGTACATCGCCCCAATCCAAAGGTTGCAAAGCCAGTGAAATTGTTATATATTCTGAGACTATAGTAGTCATAACTAATCTCTCTCTGTATGAGACATGATCAAGTATTATTAATTTTTTTTTATAATTTAAAAAACTTAAATATGTATTATATAAAAAAAATAGTTAATACTATGGACACGTGGTGGTCTGAACTCTGAACCAGTTATAATCATGTGAAAACTGATTAAATGAGTTGATACTTAGGTGGGGTGGGTAATGTTATGCTATATGCTGCATGCCCGTTGTGCTGTACAGCATACATCACATGGAAAATGTTACCAATAATAAAAGCCACTCTTCATTATTCTATCACCAATATACAAAATTATGTACACTATCCGTTAGCAATGATCATATACGAGGATGAAAAGAAAACCTTAGACCACAGTTTCTTTAAAGCTCTTGGTCAACCAAATAGCTGTTTCCCTTGGAGAAACCTTCTCAGGCCCGAATGGCTTCAGCAACACCCCAAGCTCTTCAAACCTCTGTTGTTGTAGGAGCCTGGCACTGAACTCCAGCAACCCCTCCAATGCCTCCGCGCGTTGCTGGTACGACGAGGTGTCAAACCGATGATGATGCAACTCACTTGAAACACCAGGTGTGACATGCTCAGAAGAGCATTCAGTGCCCTTTGGACCAGGGCAAGCATCACTAATACTGGTAGGAACAGTAACTTTTTCCTCCTGGATTGTACACTTGTCCTTTGTGATCAAGCAATCAGCAGTACTTCCTGCTGAGCTAGAAGAGCAGCGGGCTGATGTTGATGATGATCGACGGACAGGGAAAAAGGGATCCTCACAGAAATTCATTGGGAATTCAGCTATCTTGTCAATTAGTGGTGCATTAACAGAAACATTAGGAGAGTCCACACTTCGAAGGAGACCAACATTGATGTGCAAGTTTTCTCTGGCCCTGGCTCTTGGTGGTGTGGAAAACTTTCTAGATGGTGCATGAGATACTGGAAGCTGAAATGAAAAGCAGAAATATAAGTATTTAGCCTGGACCCTGATAACATGTGAACTCTCTTCATCAAGTTGCAAACCACGCCACCAATTAAGCTCTCCTGCACGCTTGGCTCGGCTTATTTTGAAGAAATAATTGTTTATTTTTATCAGTTTTCTATGAAAACTTTTATAAAATAAGGGACTATTTCTTGACTCTCATTTTTATGCATTGTTAGTATAAAAAATTACATTGTCAACTACTTATATAACTTTTAAGATAATTATCGTAAAAATTAACAAAATTAACATACATGACAGTTTGTAATTAGATAGCAATATAATTTTTACACTACTTACTCTTATTTATCACTAATACAAGATTATTATCTAGTATAGGAAGTAGACATGTACACTGCCTAAATTCTCTTTTTTCTATTAGCAATGCCTATATTCTCTACTCCTATCATTGGGAATAGATTGAGAAATTAATTCAATCAGTTTAGCAGGAGCTAATTTCTTCTGTTTTTTTTCATTATTTTTTTCTATTGCCATAAAGAGAAATGGAAATATTGAGTCGTGCAGAGCATAAACTTACTGAATCGCGCTTTGGACCAGTATGGGTTGTCTTTGATGGTGCCATTGTTTGCCTTTTGGCAGTGGCAGAATCTTTAACTGCTCTAAATCTTGGTGTTCTCTCAACAGTTGAGAACTTCGTGGCTTTTGATTTGTCAGTATTGCATTTGTCAAGGGCAAAACCTACAGATATTTCATAGAGCTTCTCTTCCGACCAAGTTGATAATCCATGTGCTCTTTGAGTAGAACAATGAGAAACTTGTTCAGTTCCAGATATACTAGGATTCAAGGTCCTGTCATTGCTAAATGACAAGCATTTGTCTTGGTCAGAAAGAGTAGAAACAGATTCGGGCTCTAGGAACCGAGTTCTCCTTACATAATTTGGCTCGGGCCATTGGAATGGAAAAGTACTTCTTCTGGGGCTATTTAATTTTAGGTGAATTTTATGAATGTAAGGCTGAAGATGCGGATGATTTAGTAATTCTGCAGCCTGTCAAAACAAACTGTGATTAATTTGTTTTGAAAAAATCCACCAAAATAAAGTTAGCCCAAGGGTCAATGCCGTGCAAATTTTGCATAAACTAGTTATATAAGGGTTGCAAAAGAACAAAGAAAACTTAATATAATTTAGAAATATAGCCAAGGACCAATGCCATACGTTTATGCTTTTCCCATTACACATTTTCCACTACCCAAGTCTCAAATGACTCGAGCAACAAGAAAATAGCTCATTACAGCACATATGAAGCTCGAATAGCAATATGCCTTAAGAATAGAGCCTGAGAAAGAAAGATTGGAGAAATAATCAAGAGGAATTGCTCTCCCTTACAACACATAAGGTGAAAAACTAAAGGCTGAAGACTGATAACATCTGGATCATATTTATCACATAAAGGCAAACAGATGTAATCGTGTAAGCCCACATAGACAATGGCATCTGCATATCATTTTTCTTTGAGAGACTAGTTTTAATCTATAAATCAACAGTGCCTTAATAAATGCAACGAAATACCCAAAAGATAGAACTTACAGTTGGCCTCAGCTCTGGATTTTTCCGCAGCATACTTTTGACAAGCCCTCGACTGAAAGAAGAAATATGATGTCATAAGTTACACAAATCATGTTATAGAATGAGGTTCATAACTTATAGACGGAAAAATAATAACTGTGCCGATCAAATGATAAGGAGAATCAATGAGATATATATACAGGCCATGACATATATCAGGAGTTAAACAAAATACGCTTGCACTGCTAACAGAGAGAGTTACCATTGCAAAAATGTATAATGGTAAAGCAAAACCCATGGCTGCATTACTTGCCATCCTTCTAGTTCTACCATAATGAATGGTAATTATCTAAATCAAATATATTGAAAGATGCTGTCAAATTTTAAATGACATGACACTTAACAATTAACATGGATCACACTATGATCGAAGAGCACTTAAATTTCCAATTCCACAATAATTTTGGAAGCCTATAAGGGAGACCACAAAATCTAATGGTAGGTCTTGTAAACTATGAATGCTTAGGAGGGTCATTAATCTGCATCTATACACACATAAACTAGCCATTGATGTTGAGTAACTATAGACACTAACATATCAGTTAGATAAAGCAGTTAAAAACAGATGATTCTAAATAACTAAAGACTCTCATGAAACAGAGGACTCACAAAGCGGCAGAATACATAGTTGGCAGGGGAGCTACTATACACTTGTTTATTTTGATAATCAATGATTGTATGTCCTGCTCAAATGAAGACAACACAGAAAAAATTAAAAAATAAAGAGTCAATGATTTAATGTTGAGCTCCAAACTTCAGAAATATGAAATACTGAAAGTCCGTAAGCCATCATAAATGGATGAGAAGCAAATTCTTTCCAAAATAATACAACTCAGTCTCAAACCTGCCCATGAATGCTTATAATTGAGCAACATAGTTTTAAGTGTTTTAAACAATTTTTTGTATCCCTTACAAAACTTTTTAGTCTTAAAAAAGTTTTGTAACATTTCATTAAAAAAATGAATACAAAAGCTTAGGATCGTAACTTTAGAAATGTGAATACAAAAGTCAAAATGAATGAGAAGCAAATGTTTTCCAAAACAATAATTCAAAAAAGTCTAAAACATGATCATGAATGCTTATAATCCAACAACATAATTTGAAAAGTTTTAAACAAATTGTTGTATTCTCCTACTCAAGATTAAAAATTTTTGTGAATAGCAATTCATTGAAAAAAAATGAATACCAAAGCTTTGGATCAATACTTACAAAAGCTTTAAAAGCTGTCTTGTGAGCAGCCATTTCATAGATACAGCATCCTGTCAAATGTTAGTAAAAATAAATGACAAATGCAGTTAAAAAGATATTGTAAAAGAGGGAAACAGAAAGAGTAATTAAGATTGGGCAATCTCAGGAGTATAAAAGCAATCTATCCTACCCAAAGACCAGATATCTGACTTAGAGCCGTATGGTATATCAGCAAGAAGCTCTGGGCACATATAACTTGGAGTCCCAACAACCTAATTTAGAGCAAGAACAAACAACAATTAATTCAGAAAAAAATGTTGAAACAGTGAACATAATAGTATTTTGGCAATATCACTCACCGAGGAAGCAAGATCATCAGATGTCAACATTTTAGCAAGACCAAAGTCACCTGAATCCAGCATGCATAACATAAGGATAGTATACTACAGACCAAATCCCAACTTAGAGATCAAGTCTAAAGATCAGTGTAAGGATAAAATGAGTAAGGCCATTTACCTAGACGTATATCTTGATCTTTTGTCAAGAATATATTTGAACACTGAAACAAATGAAAAACTAACATCAACATAAAGCTGATCCTCAAAGTTCTCTGAGATATTAGCTACATAACATCAACTGTTATTTAACTTAAACGAGTCCTGACCATTACCTTGACGTCACGATGAAGAATATGATTTACATGCAAGTAATCAAGAGCCATCAGCAATTGAACAAGCCATTTACAAAGTTTCTGCAAGCAAAATGTTGACATATAACAATTATTTCGTATAGTTCCAAAGAGCTTGGAGTTGGAAATAGGAATGAAAATTATCTGTGAGGATCAGATGTGGAAGGTGCAAGAGTGATCAACCTCTTCAGGAAAGTTAACACCATTAGCCTTTTTTATAGCTTCAGCCCTGTACAACAGCGACAAACTGTTAAAAGACTACATAATTGGCTAGTAAAAGACAATTTGTGCTAATAAATGTTCTAACTTCCTCAAATATTTGAATTCAGTGCAAATTCTGACTTACATATCCCCTCCTTCACAATAGCCAATGATGATACATACAAAACAACCCTGGAAATAAAGATACCGGCTTTGCCAATTTCAGTATCATAAATCAATCAAGTTTATAAACCAATATGATGGGTTACAAAAGAGGTTCTGCTATAAAGAACTCCATTAGTATGATAAAAAAATAAAATTAGAGCATCCATCAACAGATAAGTAAAGAACAAAACATTAAGTTTGAAGAATCCAAACTAAGAGTCATTTTTGGCAAAAAATTGAAAAAAAGGACCCCAACAATCTTAGTAAGTTGAGCTAAAATACATGCACACACACAAACATGAAAAACAGCAGAATTAGAAAGTTCTTGTTGAAAACAAGGCTTACCTTTTCTACCCAAGAATCTTTATACTCCACAATAAATGGATTTCGAACTTTAGATATAAGTTCCATCTGCAAGACATGAAAACAAGGAACCAACAAAGCATCTTACAATCTAATAAATAAGAAAGGCAACATAAATATCATTTTCACATTTCAAGATATAAAATAACAAGAGGGAAATTAATTTTAAATATTACAATAAAACTCAAATGTAAAGTTAACTGAAACTAATAAAACGACTTAAAGGTCAACTTCAAATTTTCATGCTGCAAAAACTAGCAAAGCATAATCATGAAAATGTACAAGAATGAATGTGTCATTTTCAACATCAAAACAGGCTGCCTTTGATAATCCCTTCCTGAAAAAAGGACTACCATTCATTAAAAAGGAGAGTGGATTACCTCCTGGTGGGCAGATCTACGGGTTCTGTCAGTTTGGCGAGCCAGACGAATCTTTTTAAGGACATATCTAAAATATAAATGACACAAATAAAAGAAAAAAACACCATATGACATAACAGGTTATCAATATTAGCAACACTCATAAGTTCACAAATAAATACTTGACAAATTACCCTGTAAAAGGATATATAATATCTTAAAACACAGTTCAATGAGAGATTGAATGATGCTCACTTTTTCCTTTCGTGCTTGTGCCTCACAAGCAGAGCAGAACCAAATGCACCTTTGCCAATCTGTTCTAGAATTTCATACTGCTCCATTTGAACTAAAATCACACTACCTACCACTATCAATGGTAGAATGGCAATGTTAGCAACATTAAGCTCATCATAAATGTAACATAATTCATTGCTGCTTCAAATATGTTGAGCTATTTCCTAACAACTGATAATCAGATTCAGAACAATATGATGCACAAATTTTCTTGCTAACCCTAGCCACATATTTTGTGGCAACATGCTTTCCAAATCAAACTCCATGTAACAATGTTACCTGACAGTTTGTCTACCACAGAGGAATTGAAAAATCAATTTTCGGCTCTAGAAGGTATTTCAGTTTCTGATGCTAGGCCACTAGTACAGCCACAAGACACAATTCTGTGGTGGTAACTGACAGCCCTACCTGATTCTTGCAGAACAAGATCTGGAATCTGAACATAGAAATATAACACGGCTAAAATCAGGGAAGCATTTAACACTTTCTGACAGACATGTACCTCTCTCATCAAGAGAATCATCATTTCCAAAATATAAATGGTAAATGCCAAAGGTTCTAGATTGTGTCACACTACGCGCATAATTGTATAAGAAAAATAAAAAGGCTGCCATACAAGATGAGATGTGTAATAAGAGCACCAAATGTGACCAACCAATTCTGGTTTGGTTCTTTAACTTCCTTTAATTGTTCAAGGCCACAACTGGCAACTATGAGGTTAGGCACTTAGGCTTTAAGGGCAATTACTCAACACTGCTGAATAGGCTGTCCATAGTATCTTCAGTTCCAAGGATCGATCATTCTTGTGTCCATCTACTTATTAATCTTACCCAGGACCAAAGACATGTTTACAAGACCACCCCACCCCCAAAAAAGTTGAACTTCTTTTACAAAATAAAATTCAAACTTGCTAACTAAAAAGTGGACCGAAATTCAGAAAATCAACAACATGAAAAACCCAGTCACATTAAATATGATATTTTTCAAGCCATCGTAATTACTAATAATACATGCATAATTCAGAATAACAAGTTGGCAGTTATTCATATACCCCCATATTTTGGCAAGCTTTGAAAATTGACAATGAATTAATAACCAAAAATGGAAAAATAAGTGTTTGGACAGCATAAAGTTAGTTTCCTAGTTTCCCGAGACAAAAACTGAAACGGAAAACACAGAAGAGGGGAAAAACATGGAATTCCCAGTAACATACACATAGCAAGCAAGTAACCTTACAAGGCAAAAAACTATATACAGATAACAAAAGCAGGATTTGCAATGAACTGTTACTTACAGGAAAAGAACCTGAATTCGTGAAATTGAAAACGGAATTTGACAAAGTTACAAAGAATTTTGCAGTTGCAGTTTTGAGAAGTGAGCACTGAGCAGCCCCTCTTAATCTTATAAGTTATACATATTAATAATAATAAAAATATATGATTATTATATAATAATATTGTTGCTTTTATTTTATTTTGAAATCGAGCAATCAATATTAGAAAGAGAGAGAGCGCCAAAACCAAAGAAGCGTTAAACTGCACGCAAAAGCGACGTGTGATTCCAAAATGTGAACTTATATTTATATAACATTTTCATGCAAAAAAATTGTACAATGATAAATAAAATAAAATAAAATATGATAAGTGACTAATATGATAAGAAAAAATAAAATATAATATTGTAAAAAATATAAAAATATTTTATAAACAATAAAACTCTTAAAAAATAATAAGAGGATGATGACAAAGACTCCAAAGTATAATAGCTTTTTCCTCGAAAAGGAGAGCACTAAACGACAAAAGAAGTGCACGGGTGGTGTGGCATAACGTACCTTATTCACAGCCCAGCCGCACCAGATACGCAGCATATCTTTTTTCTCCTTGAAAATACAATGTTACCATTTTTTTTTATTAAATTATATTTTTCTCTTATATTTATTTAAATTTTTTCATTTAATTTTTATCTTTCTTTGTCTCTAAATTTGTTCTTGTATTCTTTTTAGTTTCATTCTTTTTTATCAAATTATTGGTTTTAACGATGGTCAAAAATCAATATTATTAAATATATTACTATGTTTTTATTTGTAATAAAAATTGTCATAATAAATAGAAGTGAAAATAAGTTAAAACAAAACGAATTTTGATAAGATTGAATTTTACCTTCTTTAATTAATAAGATAAAGCTTGAGTCTCACTTATATTTATGTTAGATTCCTTTTACAAGAT
The DNA here is from genome assembly GCA_025330945.1 of Mucuna pruriens. Classification (NCBI taxonomy): domain Eukaryota; kingdom Viridiplantae; phylum Streptophyta; class Magnoliopsida; order Fabales; family Fabaceae; genus Mucuna; species Mucuna pruriens. Next base: position 10,734,702 of record JAENHJ010000528.1, read on the forward strand.
TGTGTTTAAAAATTTTGGAATTTTAGGTAAATTTTACGTTTAAGTTTTACTTTAATATAATTTATTGATTTTTATTTTTTTATTTTATTATTTTATATTTTAACATTACAAATTTGTTAATTAAAATGTAAAAGTCAAGTAATTTTCAATGTATCACAAATTCACTCCACGATAACCATTTAATCTAAAATTGATTATAAAAAATTTCAATTTTAATCTTTTTAAATGGCAATTATTACAAGTATGATTATTAATATTAGAACATTAGAGAGCCCACACAGTTGGAAAAAATCCATCGGGTCATTTTCGTTGTAAATCCCTAAATTCTCTTTCAATTTTGAATTTTTATTAATATGATTTATATGTTGGACAAATGCTTACTTAAGAGTTTTATTTCCTCTCTATATCATGCATGTTGGTTGTGGTTTTGACATTAAAACCGAGTTGTGGTTGTTGGTTTTGATAGTATAAAAATTTCTAACAACAACAGTGTGGATTTAGACTAGACAAAACCATGACCAATTCAATCATGGGGTTTTTACATGTGGTTCTCCACAAAACTTGCATGTTAAACAAGTTTTATTTGTAGATTTGCAAGCTAATTTGTTTAACACATTAGCAAGGCTAAGAGGCAATTAGAAGAATGAGTGGAAGAAGCTCCTCTTTTTTCTTTTGTAATTTCTTTCCTATACTGTTAATAAAATTTTCTTTTTCATCTATCATGTTTCATCATCTTGGTGCTTATAAGTTATCCTCCTATGGCAAAAGGTGTATGATAATGGACTAATCCATGAGAAGGTCGTGAAGAACTTCTAGAAACATAATTTCATGTTGTAAAATTTCAAGCAACCACAAAAGCTCATTTCCAAAAATCCAATGCCCTGAATGTAACCATAAAGAACATTGAAACCATCACTAACAACAACACGACACTACCAACTTGTTAGCATAGGAAGCCATATAACACCAATGCATTAATAGTTGTAATTGAAAGTTTTAGAGGTGTGCATATTAACATTTCACACTTTTTATGTCTTTAACGTCAAAGAATTGATTTTTAAGATAGAATAATTATTTGACATGATCAATCTTCAAGCATCAATACATCAATTTGCATCACTGCACGTGTTTGGGCCCACTCATTCTTAGTACAAATGGGTGCTTCAAAATGATATGTTATCATATTAAGAGATTTCTTGGAAAAACTATCATTAAGATTCAATGGTCTATTTTTCCAAGATCCACGGGCAACACTCAAAGAATGCAAACAAACATCAGTTGTGGCTGAATACCATTAGGGATACAAAGCAATAACAACAAACAGGGATAAGCACGAGTTAGTTTTTCTTTATTTTTTCATTCTTTTACCAAAAATAGGTTTATATGTATAGATAGATAGATACTTTCTGACACATTTTTTTAAAGACTCTTTGTTATTGTGTAAAATTTAAGTAAATAATTAATGTATATAATGGTTATTTCATTAAAAGAGTATTTTTGAGGAAAAATATACTTATAAATATTCTATTAAAACTAAACATGATAATATTTGATTTAATATATTTAAATATTCTTTAAAATATTTATGACCAATAAACAAGTTTTAACCATCCACGAAGATTATCATATCTAAAATTTATAGTTGTCATGTATGAAAAAAAAAATCCCACTAAATACTCCTTTGTATACAAACTTTTAATTCATTAAAAAATGTATTTAATTTATGTTAGAGGTATTTGTGAACAGGCTTGAATTAATTTTGAGCCAAATAGTCTTTAATCAAAAAGATTAAAACAGCTTCAAATTTGGTTGCTTTCTAAAAAAAAAAAAAAAAATCTTGATTCAATCCAAGAAAATACAGTTTGTACTATATTAAATGATTCGATTTTTATCAAGATATTTTTAAATAGTTATATTATGTTGAAAACATATAACAATCTGATATTTTTTATTTTTAGCTAAAAGTGTTGAAAAGCCAAATAAAAGCAGTAGATTTTTTATTGTCAATAAAAACCACCATTTTTTATTGTCGATAAAGCGACCAGATTTTTTTTTTTAATTCTTCTTAGATTCTGGCGTTTTCTCCTTCACTTACAGCGGTTTTTCCCTTATATATAAGGGCGTGGCGATAGGAAATAACACCTTGGAGAAAAATAACAAAAAGTGTCCCAATAGTGTGGGAGAAAATTAAAATTGTTTCATTGTTCTTTTGTTGTAATTCTTTATTAGTAAATTACATTCTTTGCCCCTTTGGGTAGTGTGTTTTTCATCTTTTATTTTAGTTGTGTGTTCTTATGCTATTATCGAATCACAACAGTGGTATCGGCCAGGTCGGTTGTCTTTCATTGCTTATAGTCACTAGAATAGTGTTGGAGAAAATTCTTAGTATCTTTCGTGGTTGCGGTTAATCGATCTTAGCGTCGGAAAAGAGTTATTCTTGTATTCTTTGGAGTATGGTAGTGTGAACTTGTTCACGGCCTTACCGTTAATCGATTCCAAGAGCAATACTATTCATAAGTGAAGGTTGCATAAGTCGGTTTAAAACCATGACAACGAAATATGAGATAGAGAAGTTCAATGGGAGTAATTTCTCATTGTGGAAATTAAAGATGAAGGTCGTTAGGGAGGAGAGACAATTGCATAGAAGCCGTTGAAGGAGAACCAGCGGCTCACACGGACCAGTGGTGGAGAGAAATCAATGACAATGCTTTAAATTTTGCACTTAGCAATAGGCGGATTGATTATCAGGTGTGGCGGAAAAGAATACTGGCGAAAGGAGATTTGGGATACCCGTCAAACTATATGAGGTAAAATCACTTCACACAAGAATATTCTTGAAGAAAACTCTATACTTCTTCGGATGAGTGAGTCATATCGATGACGGATACATCAACAGGTTGAACGCCTTGTTTGCCCAATTATCGTGCCGAATTTTAATATAGTTGAAAATGAACTTGCGAACTACTTGAGTTTACATTTCGTATGATCAACTCATCATCAATATTACAAATAATAATATTGATGGGAAATTACACTTTGAGGGCGTCGGCTGGAGCTATTCTTGAAGAAGAATCGGAAGGATGAGCAAAGTGGAAAGTTCAAAACAAGCAGAAACTTTAACAATGATGAGAGGAAGATCAACGGAACGTGGCTCAAGTGGGAGTCAAAATCATTTTAGGTCAAACTCGAAGTAAGAAGAATTTCAAAATGCTACTTATTGTGGCGAGAAAAGGCTGCCTGAAGAAAAGAGTGTTGGAAGAGGAAGAATGAACAAAAGAACTACGAAGAATCATCTTCACAAGGTAATGTTGCAAATACCTTAGAAGATGGAGGCGATTACGGTGAGTGATACTGATAATGAGTCCCTAACGGTAAAGGGAGTTTCATGATAAATGGATAGTGGATTCGGGTGCAACTTGGCACATGACTCCGCATCGAGATTGGTTTCACACTTATGAGCTATCTCGGGTGGATCGTGTTCATGGGAAACAACCATGCCTTGGAGATTCTTTGGGTAAGATCTTGTCAAAATAAAAATGTATGATGGCTTGTTCGCCAATTCAAAGGGTACGACATGTGAAGGACTTGAAGAAGAATCTCGTCCATAGGACAATTAGATGATCTCGGATGTAAGATCCATGTTGAAGATGAAATCTTAAAAGGTGGTGAGGGGGAACTTGGTAGTCATGAAGGCTAAGAAGATCTTGGCAAATTTGTATATCTTTGGTGGAGATACGTTGCAAGAAGCGAATGCATCGGTTGCAGCACCAAGTCAGGAAGATGTGACATTTATGTGGCATTGGACTTGGTCATATGTCGAGCGTGGTCTAAAAATTCTTGCGAGCGTAATCTCTTACCCGGGCTTAAAAAGTAAGTTTACCCATACGTGAACATTTGTGTGATAAGTAAGCAACACAAATTGAAGTTTTGCTAAGGCGACTACCGAGGAGTAAACACAAATTAGACTTGATTCATTCGGATGTGTGGGAATCACCGGTATTATCTAGGAGGAGCAAAAATATTTTGTATCGTTTATCGATGATTACTCAGGGAGATTGTGGGTGTACCCTATCAAAACGAAGTCAAGTGTATTTTCTCAGTTCAAGGAATTCAAAAGCACAAGTAGAACTTGAGACTGGGAGGAAAATTAAGTGCTTGAGGACGGATAACGGAGGAGAATATGTAGATGGAGAATTTTTAGCATTCTGCAAGCAAGAGGTATTGTCAGACAATTTTCTGTCCCACATACACCTCAAAGAGAATGGTGTAGCGAGGCGGATGAATAGAACTCTCTGGAAAGAACAAGAGCTATGTTGCAAACAGCAGAGGTGGCCAAATCTTTACAGGCGAAGTAAAAAAAAGCTGCCTGTTATGTAATAAATCGATCTCCATCAACGGCAATTGGTTTGAGTACACCAATGGAGGTGTGGAATGGTAAACCGGTGATTATTCATCCTTACGGGTTTTGGGCTGTCACGTATGCGTAATGTACAACTCACAAGAAAGAACAAAGCTGGATCAAAATCCAGGAAATGTATCTTCTTGGGCTATCTTTCGACAATGTGAAGGGGTATCGCTTGTGGGATCCCACTGCCCTTGAGGTTATTGTTAGCTTGAGGAATGTAGTCTTTTCGAGAAAAATGAAGCGCAAAATGAGCGGACAAATAACAACTTGATAGAGGACAAGGTTCTGAGTGCCAATTGAGAAGAAGACTTGAAGTTTCCTCACGAGTTAGAAGGGCAGCATGAAGAAGTGAGCCAAATGAGGTTGGCAATGGAGAACTCAGGCGATCAACACGAGAAAGAGCGAGGCAAACCATCTTGGCATTCAAAATATGTGATGACTAGTCATGATGCGTATTGTCTTCTAAATGAAGAAGGAGAACCTTCAACTTTTCAGGAGGCTGTGAGTGGTTCAAATGCTTCTCTTTGGATGACTGCAATGCAGGAAGAAATTGAGGCTCTTCACGGGGAACAAGACATGGAATCTTGTGGAACTTCAAAGGGTCGGAAAGCCATCGGCTGTAAATGGGTCTATAAGATCAAGCGAGATGGCAATGATCAAGTGGAAAGATATCGTGCTAGATTGGTACTAAAGGGATATGCTCGAAAAAAGAAGGTATTGACTCAATGAGATATTCTCACCGGTTATCGAGGATGACGACAATCGAAATTGTTCTAGCTATGTGTCTTTGTATTTGATTTACATCTTGAGCAATTAGATGTAAAGGCTTTTCTTCATGGAGAACTTGAAGAGGAAATTTATATGCTCCAACAGGAAGGCTTTAAAACACAAGAAAACTTGGTTTGAGGTTGACCAAATCTCATGCGGTCTAAAAGCAGCGCCCAGGTGTTGGTACAAGAGATTTGATTCCTTCATTATTAGCCTTGGTTACAATAGGCGAGCTCGGACCATTGTACTTATTACAATAGGTTTGGTATCTACTGATTTTGTTATTCGCTATTGTATGTGGATGACATGTTGGTGGTAGGCCCAACAAAGATCAAATCCAAGAATTAAAGACACAATTGGCTAAGGAATTTGATATGAAGGATTTGGGACACGCAAACAAGATTTTAGGGATGCAAATTCACCGAGACAGAAAAGATAGGAAGGTTTGGCTTTCTCGGAAGAATTACTTCTTGAAAATCTTGCGGCGCTTCAACATGCAAGATTGTAAGCCAATTTCTACCCCTCTTCCTACTAACTTCAAGTTATCCTCCAAGATGAGCCCTAGCAGTGAAGAAAGAGGATGGAGATGTCTGAAAATGCAGGTATGCATCGGCGGTGGGAAGCCTTATGTATGCCATGATTTGTACAAGACCGGACTTTGCACAAGGCAAAGTGGGAGTGGTTAGTAAATTCATGGGAAATCCAGTGGAGAACATTGGAATGCTATTAAGAGGATCCTTAGATATATCAAAGGGATCTCGGGTTATGTCGATTCGATTTTGCAGGTGATGTGGATAAAAGAAAATCTACTACCTGGCTATGTATTTACAATTCGGGGAGGGGGCATGAAGTTGGTTATCCAAGTTACAGGATGTTATAGCTCTGTCTACTACGAAGCTGAAGTACATGGCAGACCACCAGGCATGTAAGGAAGCTATTTGGATTAAAAAGGTAATGGAGGAACTCGGGCACAAGCAAAGCAACAAATTGTTGTGTATTGTGACAATGAGTGCCTTCATGGCATTGCAAGGAATCGACCTTTCATTCCGGGACAAACACATAGCCATAAGATATCACTTTGTTAGAAGTGGTGGAAGAAGGAAGTGTGGATATGCAAAAGATTCACACTGATGAGAACTCTAGAGATGTTATGACAAAGCCGCTTAGCATTGACAAGTTCGCATAGGAAATCGATCCTAACCGTGGCCATCGGAAAAGTAAGCTACATGTATGACAAAGGATAAAGAATAAAGGTGTGAAGATTTGATTAATCTAATCAAAATCTTCAAGTGGGAGATTGTTGAAAAGCCAATAAAAACGGCCACCGTTTTTATTGTCAATAAAACGGCCACCGTTTTTATTGTCAATAAAACGACCACCGTTTTTTTTTCTTTTTAATTCTTCTTCCGTTACGCGTTTTCTCCTTCACTTACGCGGTTTCCTTCCCTTATATAAAGGGGCGTAAGCGATGAAATAGACACCACCGAGAGAAAAATAACAAAGAGTGTCCCAATAGTATGGGAGAAAATTCCCAAATTGTTTCCTTGTTCTTTTGTTGTAATTACTTTATTAGTAAATTACATTCTTTGCCACTGGGTAGTGTGTTTTTCTCATCTTTTATTTTAGTTGTGTGTTCTTATGCTATTATCTGAATCACAACAAAAAGAATTGTCAATTGCTAACTAAAATGTCACTTGGAAATGTTTCAGTTTAAGAACATTAAAAAAGAGTGAAAATGCTAGAAAGTGAAACACTAAAATGTAAAAGTATAAAATACACATGTATACATGTGAAACATAGGATAACACATGTGTATCACAAAGTATTGATTCAATTTTGAAAATACCAATTGAAAAATGATCTTAATTGACCAGTTATACAAAAAAATATCCAAAAATATTTTTTAAAAAAACTATTTTAATTGATTTTCAATTTTTTAATTAGTTTGTAGTTTTTATTTTGCGCTTGATAAGATCAGAGGGATGAAGCTATTTAGATGTTGAAGAGGGCCTGGGACCCTTATTTTTTTAAATTTAATTTTTAATTTTTTTATATATATATATATATATATATATATATATATATATATATATATATATATATATATATATATATATTAGATTATAATTTTTATTAAGAAAATTTGACTGTAAAAATAATAATATATAAATATTTTTACAAAAAATATTTAATTTTTATATATTTTTATTGTGAAAATAATTAATGACATTTTTTAGATAAATATTCTATTTTATTTTTATATAATTTTCATTGTAAGGATAATTACATTTTTTTGACAAAATATTTGAGTACCCTTAATTTTTTTATTCAATAATATTTTATTTTTATAATTCATTATTAAAATTTAAAGATTATAAGTCTTCATTTTATATTAATTTAATTATAAGTTGATTTGATAATTAAAAGTTATATACCAATCCTTATTAATAGGATGAACGAGTGAACATTTTTTAAGAGAGAAATTAACACCTTAAACTTTAGAATACATTAACAAATATTATTTTGCTCTATCACAGTTTTTTTTTTCTCATCTTAACCCAACATGTAACAATCTTCTTGTCATATTTATTCACAATTTGAGAACAATTTTTCTTCAATGGATATTATTGTTTTTTACTTCAATAGATATTAATTACTATTAAAAAATTAATACAATTAGTAACTAATTCATTTTAATTTAGTAAATTTTTATAATACAATAAGATTTTTTTTTTGGAAAAATTTATGGTTCGTACATTTAACAATTTGATAACTTGACGGTTATATTTTTGGATCTTCAAAAAAATATATTTAATTTATCGATATATAAATATATTTTTTAAATATGTTTATTTATCACTTAAAAAATATAATATAAATATTTTATATAAATTTTAATACATATATATATATATATATATTCATTAAATAAAATTAAATTCTTATATTTATTTTCGTTTTTTCTGGCCCCTCCTGGGTTGGAAGTCTGGCTCCTTCTCCGAAGATCAGGACACCTTAATATGCATGCCCACTTTAGCTATTATTAATTAAAAATTTATGAGTATATATATTTCATAAATACGACAACTAATAATAAACGAATTATTATGTTATATATATTAATCATACAACTAATAATGTTCCCTTTTGATATATCTCCCACCTTTTAGTAAATGCATATCCAACTTTATAGAATTGTTTCCCCTTGTGGTTAGGTTTTTAGTTCTTTCAATGTCAATTCTAAGTTAATTTAAGTTAGGTTGTCCATATCTTCTTTTTAGCAAATTAATAGTTTGCTTTATTATTTTTAATTCGTATATCACTTTCCATGCATCTTTATTTTTTTTTCCTCAGAACATATTTAATAACAAAATATAATATTCCGTCCAATCCTAGGTATAAGAAACAAATGTTTGATTCATTGAGATAAAAAAATATTTATTTATTTTAATTAATAATATTATAAATTTTATTTTATTTCAAAATTATTTATGTATTCATGCAAGTAAAAATAGGTAGATCATTTATTAATAGACATCATAATAAATAAAGAGTATAAAAAAATTAATAATTAATATATTAAAAAAATAAGTATTGTTTCTTATATTAAGATAAATAATTACTCCTATTTATTAAGACTAGATGTAAATTATACTTATAGCTTTTATACATCATTATTACAATATTGTTTTTATTCATCATTACTGTAATTATGACCAGATGTAGTATTTATATATATTTTTTATACATTATTATTATTATTATTATTATTATTATTATTATTATTATTATTATTATTATTATTATTATTATTATTATTATTATTATTATTATTATTATTATTATTATTATATTTTTGGTTAATTAAGAACATAAAGAAACACGTCTTGAAATATTCTCTCATTCCCCCCTCCTAACTTAAAAAAGGTATAACGAGTAGTGTGAAAATTTTCCCTTTAGTAAATACCTACCTATGTTTTTTATTCTTTACCAATTATTCAACTTAATGAACAAAAAAACTTGTATATTAACACGTGTGGTTGATTTATTCAATATCTGTAAGTGTGTGCAAACAAGATATAGGAAAAAAATGTAAAATATATATAACCCGTAGATTACCAAAAACGGAAACTAGAACCACGAAGCTCCTTTTATTTTTAGGTAAATAGAGCTTTTCATTAATTAATTGAATTCCAACATTTTACAAAAACAATCGTATCTTTAATAAAAACTTAAAAACTTGCATAAAATTTAACATTATATATTTTAGACTAAATCGAGCTAATCTGAATAATAGAGTGGTAACATAAGTTCATTATTTTTTTAATGCTTTAAATATTTAAATATAAACTTTAATTTTTTAAATATAAAAATCCCATGTTCAAATATAATACACTGCAATAACAATTATACTGTTATGATATTACACTTACATAAAGTTAAAGTACAAATATAATATTTAAATTAAACATTTTAAATATCTTATTTTCAATAAAACAATTTGCTTCGTTATTTCTTTTATCACTTTTGACTCTTAATTTTTGTTTATTTATTTTCTTAGGAGCTAGACATTATCCTTTCGATCTCCAGTAGCAGCTATATATAATATTTTTATGTTTTTTGTTGGTAATATATAGTTATAAGATATTTTAAGAAGATTTTTCTTATGCAAATCCTTTTTCTAATTTTAATATACTTAAAAAGAGAATAAATATTATATTACATAATTTCATGTGAAAACATGGTGTGGAATATTAATTTAAAACTAGTCCATAATTATATATTTTTTCTATTAATTTTAATACTTCTACATTTTATTTTCAATATAACTTATATCTTGTACATAAACATTTTTTCTCTTATATAAGAATTATGCTGTTACATTATATTTCATTTAATTTTTTTAATAAAAATACTTTTATTAATTTTTGTAAACACCATAACATAAAATATCTATATTTTTAATATAATATTATCATTCAACACACAGATGCTATACAATTTTTTATTTTATTTTTGTAAAACTGATGCTGTACTAGTTACTTAAGATATTTTAATTGGACTGGGCTTAGTAGAGATCCATAATGGCACTCAATAAAGGCTTATTAAATGAAATTGGGCTACGTGGAAGAGAAACTGAACAAAGGGAGATATTTGGACTTGATCCTACATTTTTGTTTGTTCTTCGTGTCATAGTAATTGATCGATTTTCAGCTCTTCAACAAAATTAATGGAATTGGGTGATCAAGAAAAGTAGCCAATATAAATTATGGGTTTATTCAAGGGCCCCAATAATAACATTCCTTATCCTCATCCATGAGACACAACATTTGTGTTTGTTCTTAGTTTTCCCCACTGAAAAGAAAAGGACTAAAATTCATTGTTGCACCATGTCTTGTCACATAAAATCATTGATAAAAATATTAAACTGGAATGGTTATTTCAATTAAAATAAATAAATATTAGTCACATTCTCTCTAATATATTTTTTAATATTTTTATTATTAAATAAAATTTATTAAAATAATAAATTTTAGTGAATCTTATTTTTAAATAAGGAAAAAGACCCGTTAAGCTAAATGAGGATAAGGGTTATTAAAATTGTAATTTCTAACATATATTTAATTACAAGTGTTGATCATGATTGGTTGACCAAGTGTAAACCAATTCAACTATCTATGTTAAAAAACATTTGGTTAAAACATATAAATTTCACAACATTTTGTGAAAAACAATAAGGTTAAGAACTAATATTTATAACCTAATAAGTGGCCAAATTGATTTATGTATGCTGCAGAGCTTTCTTTCAATATATATAATACAAAGCATGAAACAGTATTTTGGATGTTTCCTTTCTATTAAATTGTAGTACCAAGTATCCACCAAAAATAAGACCAATCAGTGTTTTATTTATGAATAAAGTCATATAAAAGACAATGTATTATCTAAAAGTTTCAAAATACAACGAACATATAATTGGACTAAGCACAAATACTGATTTTCATATCACAATCAAAACATTGAAAACGAAAACCAGAGTGTAATTTTTGAGTTTAAGAATAAAACAATTAAAAAGAAATAAATTAAACAAACATAATGTCGACCACCATTGACTAGCGTAGCTATCACCACAACAAAAGCTAAGGTAGTGTGAATAGTGATAAATTAAGAAAGCACTATATGTGGTGTGACTTTAGGTTTGATTTATTTTCATTGTACAGGAAGTCGACACAGACACATTATACTGGCTTTCCATTTACGGAAACCTTTTTGAGTTTTAACTAAAAGGACTCAACAAAATTAACCTTAAAAAAATAAAAAGTTGAGATGGTCGAGGACATGGTTTCCCACAACTTACGAGCCACAACATTTTCTACTTGGCGTATGTATATATATATGCCTTCACCGCTTTAAGGAAAAAAAAAATAGGTCTTATTATTTTGAAAAAAAAAAGTTTTTTATTCATTTTCATTTTTGTTATTAAATAATTATTATTTTCACTATTTTTATATAAGTATTTAAAAACAGAAAAAAAGTAGAATAAGGTAATATTTTTGTAATAAAAATAAAAATATACCCTCAAATTAAATAGGTACTTATCTTTTACTTACTGTTCCAAGGTATATACTTTGACAAACTAATAGTTGGATCTTGGAGTATCACATATAAAAATATAATGATGTGATAATGACCAACATGCACCCTATCGTGTCAATATATCAGACTTTTTATCATGGGTAAACTTTTGAAATTTATAATTAAAAGATTAATTTTTAAATAATTTTATTTTAAAAAATACAATAATTTATTGACTTTTACAAAAATTATATTTATTATAATTTTTTATTAATTAACAATATAAAAACTATTTATACTACTGTGCACAAAAATTAAACTCATTTTATCTCAACAATTGATTATTTTAAAGGAAGAAATTACATTATTCCCTTAGTACCGGATTCATGTTCCAATTAATACCTAAAATTTGAAAGTGTGATTAATCTCCTAACGATGTTAAAGGTACAAAATGAATTCCTAATGAAAATTAACAAATGAAGTGTATATGATTAATTTAATGGAATAACACCAGTAAAAAAAAAAGTTATGTAATTTTAAGTTGCTACTGTAAATTATGCACCACAAGACAACTATGTATATATTAAATTTTTGATTGAATTGCCTTCACATTCCTTAAGCACATAAAAAAAAAACACAAATTGAAAATAAAATATTGAAAGGAATAAGCGATTTGGGGAAGGTGTGTCCTTCCAAGAACATGGATTAAATATCTCACATCTACTAATAAAATAATATGAACAGAGTATATAAATAGATAATAATTTGTATTTAACTATTTTACAAATTAATTTTATAAAATTGAATTAAATTTAAACTCAACTTTTAAATATGTGAGAAAAATAACGTGACATAAATAAAAAAAATAAAAAATTAACAATAGAAAGTGTTAATGAAGTATTGAAAATAGTAAAATGTCTACCATTGTTACTCAATCGGTAATATGCAGGGAAGATAGATAAGGCTTAACGAGCACTCTGGTCCAATAATACAAAACTATTGGTGACGCAAGGCACAGTTTCTCCATATATGTAAGAACATTATTTTAGTGGAGGGTCCTTGTTTAAGCATGCGATGCTATTATATATAACTCAATTATTATTAGTATCCTAAATGGATTTCAGCCACAACGCAGGTGTCCCAGCTGGAGCAGACATTAGAGCCATAATTGACCTAGAATATCTTCATGTCATCAAATACATCGTTGGTCAATGCCCATATATGTAACATACCATTCTAATAGCCGCCCAAATTTATGTTCTCGTCCTATGTATGTCTAGGTACTCTTTAAAGAAAATTGGAGATTCATGTCTTAGCCATTATCATTACATGCATTCCTGTGTTAACCAAAATAGTTGTCAAGCAATAATGCTGATAAAGAGATATCAATTCAGTATTGATCATGAAGTCAACTCCCAACTTTATTTGCACACCCCTTATATACATTATATATTTCTATGAAATTTAAACTAAAAAAAGAAAACTTGGATGATAAAAATGTTTATTTATCACCCCAAAAAAGCGTGAAACAAATGTCAAGCATTTAGTGTTGCGTTTAAAAACAATTTTTAACAATGATGAGAATAGAAGTTAAAGTTGGGAGATAAGGGACATTCGGGGACTGATCATAAGACGTGGGCCGGGTTAGTACGTAGTATGCTCCGAAAAATGATGAGAATAGAAGTTGAAGTTGAAAGATAATGCAGGTACTCATCAAACGTTGGTTACTAGTATTCTTTTAATGGATTTGAGTCCATCCTCTTCAATTTTTTTTTTCCACACAATCAGGTTGAATCTAATCCAAACCAATAAAAACTAATATCTATTAGTTTAATTATGGGGTTCATAATTTCTAAAATCGAATCAATTCAAAGTAAATTGATTTATTCATAATTTTATATGTATATTTTTTTTTAGGATTTGAAACAAATTTCCCCTCTTACATATATATTCTAATTAATAGTTTAAAATTAAAGGTACCATTAAAATTTTTGTATGATAGATTTATTTTTTATTACTACTTTATATTTTTTTCATATTTTTTGAAATAGAAAATTAAAAATATATAGTTGTGAATCCGATGACACGAAACAAACCAATTTGTTTTTCATATGTTGATTTGATTTAGATTTTTTAATTATTTTTTTCAAATCTAAATCAAATTGAAAAAATTAATTTAATGTAATTTGACTTAATATTTTCCTTTTAAAATGGAACTAATCGACCTGATCATATACACTTTGTCAAATTTTATGTCGTATAATGCATGGTTCGGTGGAATTTTTGGATCTAATGTTACTAGCGTTGAGTTAGAGTCAATTTGCATCTCACAATTACGTTCCTAATTATTAGTTTAGTTATAACACATGATATCAAGACTGTCAAACTTGATAGTTTACATATATTCATCGAGCATCTACAAACTCATAAGAGTTAACCTAATTATAAAAATAATATTAAAAACTATAAATGACACATGTATGAACATTATTCTTTTAACGTAATAATATTTCAACATTACAACTCTATAATAAAAAAATGACAAATCACAATAATTAAACAATGATTAATAGATTACATCATAAAATAATAGATGTTGATATCATACAAGACTTAACCCAACACAACATTCATATGATCTATTATTTCAACCGTAAAACTTATGCTTTTGCAAAATTATTATAAAGAGCATAAAGCTTATAATAGTCACATAAAAATACACAAATCCCAATTTCAGGATGACACAAGTTTGTGAAAGAATGAAGTTGTGAAAATCACAAATTTGAAATCACAAATGAACTATCAAATGGAGGAGAATGGACTTTCAATGAGATTGGAAAAACAAAGTTGAAACACAAACTTCAAACACTACTAGAAAATTTAAAATTTGTTACAAAATAATTTTGTGGTCAATTTTAAAATTAATAGTTATTTTGTAGTTAATTTCTAATAAAAATAATTAGCTACAAAATTACTACAATATTGAATGGTAGCATGAAATAAGTAGGAAATTAACTAGGAAAATAATCTTAGTTAATTTGTAGTAAATTTTTTAAAATTTGTAGTTATTTCCTAGCTAATTTGTAGTGATAAGAAGTATAAATGAATATAACTTCAATTTAGCTAGAAAAATAATTTTCTAGTTAATTAATAGTTAATTAGCTAGGATTTAGCTACTAATTTAAATGGTAGCTAAAATTAGTAGTAAAATCAAAAAATTCTTGTAGTGAAAGTTGAAACAAAGGAGAACAAAGTTAGAAAGTCATTGAACAAAGGATATAGGATGATGTTATTTGAAACTCAGGATCCTTCCAAAATTGTCATCCTATGATTTAAATAAAGAAGATGTTGTTCGGATGAGTTGAAATGAGCTATAACATAAAAACTAAGCAAATGATCAAAATACAATTGTAAACAATGTTTGAATTCAATCCTAATAAATTTTAATCACGCTCCAAAATACTTAAGGAATCACAATTTTTTTTTTTTGTCTAAAATAAGGTAGATTGTAGACTTGCACAATCAATCTTGAACTTGCAAGTCTATTTGATTATGTTCAATTTTACACAGTTTGATCAAACCTTCGAAGGATTAATTTTAATAACAAATTAAATCAATTTATATATTTAGAATAATAAACTTATTTTTTGAGTTTACAAGTTGTGAAGTGAGTTTGACAAATAACAACTACGTATGAAATCATTTATTAATTAATTAGAGCTATGACCTTAATATCAATATCCCATGAATGTTAAGAGTTATATATGAATATTAATATTAGTATTTCTAAATTTTTAATACATAGAAAAGATATTTTCAATTATAATATAGACGGATGCAATTAAATACATATAAATATTTTTGTTATGTGTATTCAGTCGGCAGAAATTGTATACATTGAAATATGTATTTAAACAAATAAATGTATGGCAGGATGTGGAAAAATGGTTTTATTTATAAACATAAAGGGTACTTCGTTTATAGAAGAATTGATTGAATTAGTCATATAGGAGAATCAGAAGAGTTGAACCAATTAAAGCAGTTGAATAAATGCTTGAGAAAACTAAAATTCAAAGGAAGCAGTAGCTAGCAAAAGTGTGGAATGGACCCTACGAGAGGAGGAAAATAAAGTCAAAGAAGATTGAACATTTCTAAGGGTAAGAGGAAACTGGGCCCTGCCCTAATATATGCGAAGAAATTGCACCATATAAAGTGGTGGGCCCGAAATCCTCTGCTTTTAGTAAACAGAACCATTTGGTACGACATAGTATTGCACGACAGAAGAAATTATAAACTTTTTTCCCCAAGAAAACAAAAAGAGTTGCACATAGATCATGAAATTTTATGCTTATAAACATACATAAATTAGTTTACACTTTTTTTTAAAATTTATAAAAAAATTTAGTAGATTATTTATATTAGAATCATTTTTGAATTTATAACAAACTGGCCCCTAATATAATAATTAATAGATATTCATTAAATGATAGAAAATAAAAAGTAATTATTTTTGTGTCTTAATCTTAGATATGGATTTTTTTTATTGGCATAAATATTTTCTTTATACGTAGAAGATTAATTAAACTTAAAAGGTTAGAATTAACATGAACTTTCTACATTCTATTGTTAATAATAGTTAAAACGACTATATTATAGAGGACACTACGATAGGGTGACAATGTTAGGAAGTACGGCTTTTGATTTTAGAAATATCCAAACATGGGATTGATAATTTGGAAATCGGTGACTAATAACCAATTGCCCCCCTTTAAATTTAACACATGCATTTGTCATCCATTAGCTCTAAGTTATCATTCCATCCAACAAACACTATTTCAAATAGCAAATTATCATTTTAATATCTGTTCGGAGATTCTCGTAATAGTTTTTTAAATTAAATAAATTTAAATAAATTTTTTAAAATAAAAATTTTCAATTACGTTCATCTTTTTCGTTAATTTTATTATAAATTATAATGATAATAAGTTACAAAATTTAAATAGTATAATAATAATAAATTTGACGGGAAAAGATTAAGCTAGTTTAACAGTAATTTAAAAGAATTATTTTTTACTTTCACATTTTTTTAATTTAATAATTAACGAATAACTATTTTTAATTGTTAGATTAAAAAAATATGATAGAGCACCTTTTTATAATTATTTTTTAAGTAATTTAACATCAAATTACATATATATATATATATATATATATATATATATATTAAAGACTATAATAACAATAATTTTAAATTTTTATTTGATATTTTCTAATTTTATAAAATATTACAATAATATTTCACAGATTCAGATACTAAAACCGCATTTTCGCAAAATTATATTAGTGTTTGGTTTTGGTTCAGTGAAAAAAAAAAAAGAAAAATTGAAAATTATTTTAGTGGATTAAATTTTGATTGGGTGCAGAGAGGGTGAGGGACAGTAGTTGGAAAAGTGCGAAAGGGGGAAATGAAAACAAGGTTGTGGTAAGATACCCACAAATTCCAGCTAAGTTAGCAATAGTCTATCCATCTGTCAATGATACACGTTTTGAGATAATTTGATCTGGTTACTATTTTTTTTTAGAAAATATCTCAGATGTTTTTATTATTTTTTAATAATAATAATAATCAATATTTTTGTTTTCATATTATTGACATTGATTTGATTCAACTCTCTAATGTTCTCTGTATCTCTTTCACCTTTGTCGTAATGTTTGTCTTCTTATCCAGATCCTTTTTCAATTATTTAAACATGTCAATTGTACCGTATACGCGTAATACACTTCATTCTAGGGCAACTAATTAATTAATAATTTAGTTTGTTTTAGTGGTGTTACACACGCAAAACTTTTCAATTTTAATTATAATATATCAATCATATAAGATTTTGTTAACTATTATTTAATTATTAATTGTTATGTACGGTAAAATAATTAACTTTTATAATAATTATTAGTATTAGAATTATATATATATATATATATATACTCCTGATAAAGAAAAAAAATTGTTTCTAAAAAATAAATCATATTTTTTTAATATTGTATTTATAAAAATATTTTAGATAAGATATTTATTATTTACTTTAAAAATATTCATCTAATTAGATTGACTGATAAATTTAACGATCTGCGTTAAATTAATTAAATCTTTTACTTCAAATTCAAATCAAATAAATTATAATTAGATTAGCTTTTAGATTTATTTTTTTTTAATTTGAATCAATATGATAATCTAATTAATTATTTTATTAAATATGTTTTAATTCTTTTTAAATAAGTGAGTTTTGATTTTAATTCTTATAAAAAAATTTGATCAATTTTTATTTTTTTAAAATTTAAAATAAATTTTAATTTTGGTTGTAATATATTGCTGTAACATTGTATACATTATTATTACACTTGTTTCTGACCCCTTTTTGTTATATATAGAATATTTTAAGAAATCAACCTCTCTTTTAACAGTGGAATCCGAGAAATGCGAATAGTCTAACAAATCTTATACCAGATTTAAGTGTTAACTCTGAAATATATGCTTTACCAAAAAAAACTGTAAATAATATGCAGCAACCTCCTTACATTTAATTAGACTAGTATCCAATCATATTGCATGTTACCACAACATTATAGAAATTTAATTATAGGAAATTAATTATTTATTCCTTTTTGTATTACGGGAATAAAGGGTACAAGCTCGTGACCTTGTTACGGTGTGAATAGCAGAATTTGTTTCTTTAACTCTGCAATGAGGTCAAGGTAGTGACATGCTTGCGGCATGCATTCACATTGCTCAAGTCTAATTGAAATCATTTCATCAATTATTTTATATGCTACCTTTCAGTTTTCCTCCTTTCCTTCGCCGTTCCTTGGGATCACAAAACTAACCATCCAGCAGATGGAGCAATTCCATCCAAATAACAACTTCTATAGTTAATTAACTTTTCTTTATTCAATTTTTTTATAATCAAGTTGTAACATTGGTCACGGGATGCTATTGTATTATAACTGGTTGAGGAATTTCTTTTTGAAGCCAACATAACAACGAGTAATTCTAATCCAATGCAATAATAGACACGAAACAATCACGGGGAGGTTTATTTAATAATGGATTAACACAGATATCAGAAAATTGTGTAAAAGAATGGTTAAGTTTTCCAGAAAATTATAACCAAGACTTTATCATTATAATTCTGTAGTAGGACTAAATCACAAGAATCTATTTATTCCATTTCGCAAGCTACCAAAATGATCATATCATTATATTCTAAAGCATGTGCTATACCCACTTGATTCTTTTATAAAAAGCACACTTAGGCCTCTATATACTTAAGATAATGTTCATAACATTTGAAGGAAAATTTAATACAACACTGAAGAGATTTTAATTACTATTTTTTTACATAGAGAATAAATATTTAAAATCTGATGTTTTTATCAATAAACGAAGGCCTTCAGCTTTCTCTAAAATATCAACCTAGGTAATGATTTGGATTGTTCTATCAAACATAAAATTTAAAGAATTTTAACATTTTTTTAACTTTCACTTAAATTGTCACGTTAATTACCAGAAATCAAAATGCTCTTCTATCAACTCTATATAAAATATATATATATATAAAATATATATTTATATATATTTATATATATTTATTTATTATGTTTAATAGACCAATCCAAATCATTACCAAGTAACTCAATATTATTATCACATACTCTTCTAATTTTTACTTTTCAATCGTGTAGATTTCTAAAGTAACTCAATATATAATTGGGAGTTTATTTCACATGTTAATATTATCACAAAGTTTTTTTTTTTTTTTCTTTTAGCACGAAGGTGAGCTGACGTTACTCTTAATAGATTAAGACAAGCCTCAAATTTTACTATTATTATCCATTATCCATTACAAGCTGCTCAAACTATAAAACATTTATCTTTTCCTACCGTACTATAATATTTTATTATCATTTATTATTCCATTCACTTCTATCATCTTACATTTTCTAAGTTCTACGCAAGTGGATAAACATTTACTCTAAAAAAAAAAAGTTACTCATTAATTGATATTTTATTTTATTTTTTCGAGAAATTAATCTCTTCCAACTGAGAGGATACTTTACGTTTAGCAAAAAAATAATATATAGGTGGTCAACATCACACACTTTAGTTCAATTGATAAACCATAGTTTTCCTCGTAGAGTAATTCCTTAAACTTTACCTCCCTAAAATTTTTTAATTCTTCAAGATTTTCCTTGATGTGGGTTGAAGTTTTAAAAAAAACTAACTAAAATAGTAAAAGAATGATGTATAAATAGATTTAGACATATGAGGAGATGTAAAGTTACCTTTTGATATGTTTTAGAGGGATATCCAATCTCCATCTTTGCATAAAATCTCCTCTATTTTTTTTCCTTGTCTTTATCTCTCCCTCTCTTTCTCCCTTTTAATGGTTAAGAATATATATTCTTTAAAATATGTTTTATAAAAAGCAATTGAAAATAAGAATTTTATTATTTATATATAGTTAAATTTGAAATAATTCTTAATAATTTATTTAAAATAATAATTAAGAATAAGCTCAAGTGATATATATATATATATATATATATATATATATATATATATATATATATATATATATATATATATATATATATTAATAGATTAATATACATTTCAATTTTTCTATTTTAAAATATGTTCTATAAATTAATTATTTTAAACAATAATAAAATAATATTTCTGAAATTATATTTTTATATATGTGTGTGTAAAAGTATTAAATTTTGTAACAATTAATTTTTATTTAATATAATATATTTTTAATATGTATACATTTATATGAAAAGTCTTACATTTATTAATAAATATGATATTTAATAATAGTATTAAAAAATAAGTTATATATTACATTTGATAAATAAAATAGTTAATACTATATATTTATATATAAAATCTATTTATTTATATATTTATATCAATACTATATTAATACTGATGCTGAAATATTTTTTTTATATATATATGAGATGTGGTTTCTTTGTAATATGTAACTGTCTACGTAATATTTTTTCATTTAAATATACTTGCAGTGTGTATTATATAAATCGCGTTACATTAATTTTAACACAAAAGTTGAATTTTGGCTGCCCAATTTATTTCTTCATAAAATACTTTGTTCCGAGGAAATAGACACATGTTAAATTTATGCGACAAGTGATAAATGGAAAAATGGGATAATGCTAGGATGTGAAGTTTCACGTTTTAATCTCTACCAAGAAAAGTCTTTTGAGAGACCATTGATTAGGTGGGATTGTTTAAGGATATTTAACTTGAAATAACATATATTTTTGTTACTTAGACATGCTTCGATCTGTATTACCAATAAATACCGACAAAATCTATAGCTATCCTACCTGAACCTATAAGTGAAAAACATTATCAAATTTGTAACAAGATCCACGTCACAAGGGAAAAGATGGAATCCATGATCTTAGTGTCGAGAGTATGTGAAGCTGAGATAGGGAGTGAAGTCATAAGTCATTAGCCATATATATACTCTCTCTCGGTGTTCCTGGCTTTTACTTCCATTATATGTTTTGGCCACAAAAATCGCAAGCATAATACACGAGGTGGGCAGGTCCAGAGTAAGATAGAAAATAATATTATTAATATGTTTATTATTTAGCTACAAATAATATGTTCAAGTGGGGATCATTGCTTAGCATGTCACCCTTCCCTCCCCCACTAATCTTGTGCACCATTTAATGGGTCCCTTCCAACACCCTCAAACCTTAAAAAGAAGAAAAAAACTTACACTTTTTCTCCATGGTTATCAATTTTTAATAAATAAAAAAAGCCAGAATATTTTTTTTATATAACAATAGGCGTTATCTGAAAGATAATTAATTAAATACATAGATTTAAATGTAGAAATAATATAAAAATTAATAATGATTTGGTTAAGTGATATATTTTCCTCAAATTAAATTAGATCTCGGTTTTGAGTTAATATAAAGAATAAATTTGTTTAATAATTAGTCAATTGGTTGCAAAATTAACCAATGCTTTTGGTAATCCGTCTATGTTTTTGAAAATTAGTCCATTGACATTAAAAATGGACAAGGTTTCTAAAAACATTGGTCATTAAAATCTTTATTAACGGTGATCATTAATTTTTTGGGACCAATTAACCAATCATTGCGAACCATCTAAAAAGAGGTGGAGGAGGAGTATTTATTATCGTTTAGCCAGATAGGATTCACACATTTGGTACAGAAAAAATTCTCAGTAGAAGTGTTAGCTCTACTGTACTATAAATGTTCCTATTCCCATACAAAATAAGAGATTATCTATGATACAAGATCCTTGTCATTAGAAAAAAAAAAGAAGTAAAAATAGTATTCGCTAAAGAATAATCATAATCATCTGACATCTTATAAATGTGTCACTTACCCACAAATAATTAGTTGTTTGAGAATCCTTAAATATATAATAAAAATTGAATTTTGAACTACACCAATAAAACAATATACGTAGAGGGAGGAAAGAAATAATTCGACAGCCAACACTAGTATTTGAAGAAATTAGTGGGATGACTTAAAAAAAAGAATAATGATCCAACACCTCAGCATTGAATCCTCCGACCACACACATGATGAACATAACTGCCCTGTACTCCCTTTATATAAAGCCATATCATTCACAACATCCTTCATCAGTTCCAGCACCAACCTTCACCCTTACCCCTTCCTCTCTTGCCTCCCCTTCTTTCTTCATCCTTATAATATATAGTCCTAGCTAGGTACCAAATAATTTCAATTCAAGTTACACAAACGCATCATATATACATATATTTGGTGTTACCTTAGACATGGGTAACGCAGACTATGCATACCCTTCGGGTATGAACGTGGAGTGCGTGCAGCGAGTGGCCATTCCACCCCCTCAACCGTTCTTCAAGTCCCTTAAGTACTCTTTCAAAGAGACCTTTTTCCCAGATGACCCGTTTAGGAAGTTCAAGAACCAAACAGTCCCTAAGAAGCTCGTTCTTGGGCTTCAATACTTCTTCCCCATCTTAGAGTGGGCACCCAAATACACCCTCAACTTCTTCAAATCAGACCTCATTTCTGGTATCACCATTGCTAGTTTGGCCATTCCTCAAGGCATCAGTTACGCCAAGCTAGCCAACCTCCCTCCAATTCTTGGACTCTGTCAGTTCCTACTCATATCTCATCATCATCACTTAATTTCCTCAATTTATTACTTTTTTTCTGTTCATAAAATCTTTCTTATACACTAATTAATACTCCAAGTTACACACTAGTGTGTAACATAATTGATAAATAATTTTATCTTTTAAATATATCATCAGAAGTGACAAAATATATGTCAAGTGAGGTCAACATCTTAAATTAACTCAATTTTAGACCTTATTTTTAAAAAAATAAAATCGAAGTCTCTAGCAGCTGAACCATGCATCTACATTTGTTTAATTTTTAAGGGTACGTATCTTAGTTTGATATAATGGGGGAAAACGTATATGAGTGCAGATTCGAGCTTTATTCCGCCGTTGATTTATGCGATGATGGGAAGCTCAAGGGATATGGCAGTGGGAACTGTGGCCGTTGGATCGCTTCTGATGGCTTCCATGTTGGGTCGAGTGGTCAATTGCAACGAAAATCCAAAGCTTTTTCTCCACCTGGCTTTCACTTCTACATTCTTTGCTGGAGTTTTGCAGGCATCACTCGGTCTCTTCAGGTAATTCATTACACAATACTCATCATAATTAACACTGACAATTTCATCACCAGTAATTGTAATAACAATATTTATTTATACAATAAAGTATGGATCGGTTTAATTAACATTTCATGATTTTTGTAATTTATTTCAATTATAAATTTCACAGCCAAGTTTATGGCATAATTTCTCAAGTAATAATAATTTATTGAATTAAGTATTTAATTAAATTATTCGGTTAAAAGTACCTTAAAAGGCAAACAAAAAGATAATGAACGACATGTTATTGCCGGTATCTTTTTTCTGCAAAACTTAATTTATATGCAGCCAAATTATATTATTTAAAAGGCAAATAGACGGAACATATTTTTCTGCGCTGTTCTCTAGTTCGCTATGGGCTGGAGATTTTTGTCTTGTGGTTACAATTTGTCTCGTGAAACCATTTGAATTTTGCAATTATGAGATTCAACCCCCACCCATTTTTGTAACCCTTATTAATTGTAATAAAATATTAAATTCTGGAATCAGCTTGTGCAGTGCGATTCGCCTGTTGGTTACTTTCACCTTCATTGGTTTGTATTGGATATGGAGCATTTTTGTATCATACGGTATATATAGTATATATAATGTTAATTTCTTCGTATCTCAATTTTTGTACTTTCTTTTATTTTTTTATTACACCACTGGTTATATATATATATAAAGAATATGAAAGAAACATTGTTTCATTATATATAGGTCCAAAATTAATTTTAAATGGGGACAATGATTGAGTTTAACTATTGGATTTTTTCCTCAAAGTAAGATAATTTATGTATGTTGTGAATATATGACCAAGCATGTGGAAGAGGAGTGCAGGTTAGGGTTTATCGTGGATTTTCTGTCACATGCAACGATAGTAGGGTTCATGGGGGGAGCAGCTACAGTGGTTTGCCTGCAACAACTAAAATCAATTCTAGGTCTTGAACATTTCACTCACGAGGCTGATCTTGTGTCAGTAATGCGCTCTGTTTTCTCCCAAACTCATCAGGTACGTACAAATTCAAACATAACTCTACAGCTATACGGCTTCTTGTACTCTTCCTCCTCTTATCTCTTCTGTGTATTTTTTTTATCCACCACCGTACAAGACAACACATTATTGTCACTCCTCACACCACGCGCGCACTCTTATTGCCAAACCATAATTTAAATTAATTTTAACAGTATAGTTACATTGAAGTATGTGTTTTCTAATAAAAAAATATGAGAATTAATTTCTAAACGCAACCACCTAATCATTTCACAATTTCTATATTTTTAATTAATCAATATTTAAAATGCGAGTTCAATAATTGTTCGAATATAAATTATCAATCTAATATATATATAATTTATATATTTTGTTAGCCAGAGTTTAAGTCATCATTAACTAAATTTACCAGTTCAGAAATATTATAAACTAACACCAAAAGATGTTTATGAATGATTCTCTGAAAATAGAAAAGTAAAAAAAATCTTCTTCTCTTTCATGTAGCATATTTTTGTTTTCTTATTTATTTATCTATATGCAGTGGAGGTGGGAAAGTGCTGTGTTGGGTTGTTGCTTTATTTTCTTCCTCCTCATCACAAGATACTTCGTAAGTGATACCTAACACTACCTTAATTATTCTACCGTATGGTTCATTCCACGTTTCACATATTGTACGTGTTGTATTTAATCCTTCCGTTTCTTTTTTATTCCTCAAACTAAAGCTATAAAGATAACCAAACAAAGAAAAATAACCAAATGTTAAATTATACTAAGAGCGATGACTTTAACTATGAAGTGTGAAGGGACAAGATCCTAATCCCGTTACTTATTTTCCTTCTCATTATTAATGCCCTTTTTTTTTTTCTGGGATTGGGATTTAAAATGATCAACTTATTCTTTCGATCAACTCTATTTTCGATCCTACCCTACCTGCCCCCTTTAATTGATCCCTTATTCAAAGTTAACAAGTTTTTCAGAGCCAACTAATTGACTTATATATCCTTTTGTGATGTTCCCAACTACAGCCATGACAAAGCAACGTACTATATTATACCATAGACTATATATAGTAAATTATATTTGCTTTCTATATGATACTATTAGTTATATAATACTATTATAGTCAAACTTGTTTACATTCGATTCCCACTTGGGAGCTAGTATTCGATGAACCTGATGGAAAAGGAAATAATTCCCTTCACATTGCTATTCTCATATATATGATAATTGTTTAAAGATAGTGTATAAAGTAAAATAACTTGTTTAAAACATTAGGACCTGTTTGTTTTAATAAGTTATTGTAATTTGGCAGAGCAAACGACAGCCAAAGTTCTTCTGGGTGTCAGCAATGGCACCGCTTATATCCGTGATACTGGGAAGTCTGCTGGTTTATTTCACACACGCAGAGAAGCACGGCGTTCAAGTGGTGAGCACGACTAAGTTCCAAAAAATTAAAATTAGTGACAAAACAATTATATATAATTTTAAAAATAATGTTATTAAAATTTTTGCGACGTGGGTATTAATGCAAAAAGCAAAATTTATCATCAATACATTAATTTTTTTTTATAGTGATTCCATTTTGTAACGCACTCGTGACTTAAGCACACAGCCAAACACGGCACCTGTGCTGCTAGCCTGCATGATAAGAATAGGACAGACACTGAGTCTCACATGTTTTACTGGGTTCCTGTCAATGGCCCAATTGGAAATTATTGTCCTGCCCTACCACACAACCACCACTCTGTGGGACCCTTTTTAGCCCTTTCACAACTGGGCCCCATTTGCTTTAAACAATGATGGTCTGTTAAACAAATAGCGTTTTCTTGTTATAGATTATTTGTGTTGGTGCTATACTATCATTCAAATAATTTGATTAAGAACCTAATAACAATTAAAAAATAATAATGGAAATTAATTGATGTTTTATTTTGTGAAGTCAAGTGATAGTAATGATATTTATTATTTGTTGAAATGTTGTTTCAGATAGGGAAATTGAAGAAGGGGCTAAATCCACCCTCGGTGACGGATTTGGTGTTTGTGTCGCCTTACATGGGCACCGCCATAAAAACTGGACTTATCACTGGCATTATTTCTCTTGCGGTTAAGTATCTCTCAATCTCATTTCCTTTGGTAGAGGGTAACCTTGTGACATGGTCCATCACTTAATAGCTGAAATGACAAATCTCAACCTTATCTAATTAATCACACCCTTAGGCCTTAGCCAAACAATATTTTATTTTATTTTTAAAAGAAGCTGAAAATTGACAGAGTATGAAGCAATAAAAGCTCTTGGTCTAGTCACATGGTCCTCCTTTCCTAATCTGGTGAAGTCATGTTTGGTCTTTGAAAAGCACAGTTGACCAAGCAAAGCAAAATAATATATAAGTCACATCAAATCACTTGTTTTTTGTTGTCTTGATTTCTAAGAGCATTTCCAAATACTCTTTTTATACAAAAATAATATGCTTCAACTAGGTGCATGTATTGCATGCATGCAGTTGTTTTAATTTATTTTTTTAATGACACTATAGTTAGATCAAAACCGGACAGAACATAACATTCGAAATCTATTTTATATTTGGTTTATTTAAAAAAAAAATAAAGAACTTAATAGAACAAACAATTTTAGTCCAGTTTATTTGTATGTCAAATGCTGCTTATTAGTCATGTCACAAGGTCTTAAGAATTGAATTTATGATCTTGTGCAGGAAGGAATAGCAGTGGGAAGAAGCTTTGCAATGTTTAAAAATTATCATATTGATGGAAACAAGGAGATGATAGCTATTGGAAGCATGAATATTCTCGGTTCCTTCACCTCTTGCTATCTCACCACAGGTAATTGTTTCACTAATAATTACTCTTAGTATAAATTATAAAAAAATTGTATACTTAAAAAATAAAAGAGGATTTTTTGGATTCTTTTTTGGATCAAACGGATACATTATTGAATTTGTATCAATACCCTAATACGTGTCTATATTTATGTTATATATATAATATAATATATATATATATATATGATATGAGATATGAATGGTATATGATGACAAATTTCGATTAACGAATTTTAAAAAATAAGCGTACAACGTATACTGTACATATATAAGTTTACAGTATGTTTAAAATCATTCATGTTCATGGTAAAGAAAAAAATATTTTTTATTTACGAGTGAATAGTTCATGCACTAATCCTATATTTAAAAATAATGTTTTTTTAGGGCCTTTTTCGCGTACAGCAGTGAACTACAATGCTGGGTGCAAGACTGCTGCATCAAACATTATAATGTCAATAGCAGTGATGTTGACATTGTTGTTCTTAACACCCTTGTTTCATTTCACTCCCCTGGTGGTGCTAGCTGCCATAATTGTATCAGCAATGCTTGGTGTCATAGATTATGAAGCAGCCATTCATTTGTGGAAAATCGACAAATTTGATTTCTTGGTGTGCTTCACTGCTTATATTGGCGTAGTCTTTGGCAGTGTTGAAATTGGCCTAGTCATAGCAGTATGTATCACCATACCCTGCTTCTAACTAATTGGGTTTGATATAAAAAGGTTAAGGAAGTTAATGTACTTTATGTGAATATGCAGATTGTAGTATCTGTACTTCGAATACTTTTATTTGTTGCAAGGCCAAGGACATTTCTCTTAGGCAACATTCCAAATTCTGCGGTATACAGAAATGTGGAACAATATCCAAATGCAAACCATATTCCTGGAATCCTAATTCTTGAAATTGATGCACCCATTTACTTTGCCAATGCAAGCTATTTAAGAGAAAGGTAAGCCATCAATGGTTTTGACACTATTTGCATGCAAAAAATACTGCAATGAAATGGTAAATTCACCATAAAATTTTGTAGGATCACAAGGTGGATTGATGAAGAGGAAGATAGAATTAAAGCTACAGGGAAAACCAGTTTGCAGTATGTTATAATGGATATGACTGGTAAAAATTATTGATTAAAGAAATGAAATAATTGACAATGTGATTAGTAACATTATTAATCTAACTTGCAATGTAATTTTATTGGCAGCTGTTGGGAACATTGATACAAGTGGAATAAGCATGCTTGAAGAGTGCAGGAAGACCGTTGACAGAAGAGGGTTACAAGTAATTATTTCTTTCTCATATTATCTACTAAAAGGACAGCTAGTACACTCTAAAATATTTTTTCTGATTAACTTTTTATTATTAGTTAAAGTTTATTAAAAATTTTGAAATCACAAGTAGAACTTATAAAATTTTGTAATTTTTAATAAATTTTAGTTAATAATAAAAAGTGTAAAGAATGTCTCACAAGTTAAATAGCAACATTTCTCCCAAAGCTAGTTATGAAAACATTTTTAGCTAGCCAGTTTTACTTTTGGAGACACTTAAATTGGTGTTTTTGTAATCATTCCTTCCCGTGTTGTTTAGCTTGTTTTGGTCAATCCTGGAAGTGAGGTGATGAAGAAGCTGAACAAATCCAAGTTCCTTGATGAATTGGGGCATAGATGGATCTATCTGACAGTTGAAGAGGCTGTTGGAGCATGCAACTTCATGCTCCACACATACAAACCAAACCCCATTAAAGAAGAATCAGAAGGTTGGAACAATGCCTAAGTCTGAGTAATGTAATAAAGCATTGTTTAGATCTCGTAAAGCTTGCGAGTTTTTATCTTAGTTAACCTTAGAGTGTATGTGGCGTGATAGTTTGAGAATCATGCTGCAGAAGATTTAGAGTCTTAGGTGCATGCATGGGTATTTTAATTTCTCAAGATGTTATGAGTTGGAATAAAGTTTCCAACATAGGCTGGTGAATCTTTATATATCATGCTTAATAATCTATTCAAATATAAAGTGGCTGAAATAGAATTGACAAGTGTCTCTAAGAAGCATATTTCATCGATTTATGCCATCTTAGCCTTAACACGGTTTATAGATAATTTGAATCTATTCAAAACAACTTAGTGGGATGATATCATTTATTTAAGAGCACGAAATGGGCTACTTAATAATTTTTTCTTAAATTTTTTTTTTCTCATTTACAATAATCTAAAGTTGTTTTGCAACCAAATTGGATTTTATCAATATTTGGTTCTTGTTTTAGTTTTGAACGAGGTTCAAAGAGATATCAAACTTAACTTTTTTCTGAAGGGTTAACAACGAAATGGAAAAGAGAGATTTATTTGCTCCTCTCTTATATCTAGTAACAAATTCAACCACCAATGGCAATTTATGAATTTTTCAATTAGTATTCGCGTGGTGAAATACAAGTATCCTCCAATGTGATCTTTTTCTTTAAATTATAAAAAGTATAATGGCCTAATTTTGTTACCCGTTTCACTTTTTGAAGGTTCTTATAAATCTCAATTAAAATGTAACACATAGATCTTCTTCCCATAGGGCTTCTGCATGATTGCCATGAAGATCAGAACAGCTCTAAAGGTAAAGCGAGTTTTTATAACGTAAAAAGTTCATATATATTGATAAGAAGATCCAACATATAATTCTTCTATTTAAAATAAAAAAAAATATCTTTAAATTAAAAAAAGAAAATATCTTTAAAAATTTAATTTAGGCCTTACCTATTGTTGAACCGGCCCTCGTATAGATATGAGCTAATCCAGATTTAGTGGACGGGGTTTGGCCCACCTAATTAACATTTGTTGAATTAAGACTCAATCAATATATTTTTTTTAAATTTGTTGGAGTTGTGTCCGAAATTATGAAGTGCATTGCTGTATTTTTCAATATTTTTTTTTTACTTTTGCAGTTCGTTTGATTGGATGATATAATACGATAGAATATGATAATTATTATATTATAGTGTAATTCGATGCTTATTGTGTTAGTAAAATATTATAATCCCTCTTATTTTATTCGTCTAGTATATTTCTTATTCAAGAGGGTTAGGAAGTATTTTACTCTTTTTTCTTCCCTTTTCATATATAATATAATAATATATATCATTGTTATTTATAATACATATAAAATCTATGTATAATACACAATAATTTATATACAACATATATACAATAACAAAATATATAAAAATATAATAATATAATTACAAAATAATAAATATAGTTATATATATTAATTTATATAATATATAATAAAATATTATATATAATAATAATATAATTTATATAAAGAATAACAAATATAGTTATATATTCATTTATATAACATATAATAATACTAATATATATTATATAAAATTTGTATTCATAATATTATTTTATATATTTATAATAATTTTTACATGTGAATTTAAAATATATTATTAATTTAAATTTAAAAATTAAATAATTATCATACACATAAAATTTTAAAATATTTGAATAATAATTATAATTTTAAAAAACTTATATAAATTTTTTATAATTATGAAAAAAGTAAGTGTATAAATAAAATATTTTTTTAATACAATTTAGTTAAAATTATAAAAAAAATCATCATTTAGAAACATTTAAACTAAAAGTTATCTTTTAAAAAAGTATATGTAATTTTTATGAAATAATAATTTTATCATTTGAACATAATTTATATCTTATCCTATTATTATTCACTAGCCAACCTTCTTAATTTTTCTCACTTAAATAATTTTCTATAGTATTTTTTTTTCTTATCTCCATCAATCATGTAATTTTTACATTTATGATTCCATCAAAATGGTTGTTAATTTAAACATTTTTTCCTTTTTTAATTGATCGTTATTAGTAATTGGATTTTGTTTCCTCCATGTAACAA
Organism: Mucuna pruriens; assembly: GCA_025330945.1. NCBI lineage: Eukaryota > Viridiplantae > Streptophyta > Magnoliopsida > Fabales > Fabaceae > Mucuna > Mucuna pruriens. The sequence continues at coordinate 10,765,942 of JAENHJ010000528.1, forward strand.
CTAGTCAATCATTGTGTAAATATTCCTCAAATTGTTAGGGTTTGTCTTAATTGTAGGAAAATTACTAATGCCCCCAAAATTCTCGTTTCTTGTTTTTCAATCTCACTGGCAGCATGGTGCTCAGTTTAGGATGATTGTGGTTGTTCTCCAGTGTGATCTTCCCTTTCGTGGCATAATTTTGGGCAAGGTGTTCATAGCAACTACAAGATGTGCAAATGTTGTGCAATTATTCATGCTCTACCTCATATTAATGTCCATTTAGACAAACCTTGCCCATAATTGGTTGAGTTAAGTCTATTTCCACATAAACTCTAGCAAATCATTCTTTCTCTATACGGAAGTTCGAGAATCCACCTTTATGGGCTTGCTAACTATTGAAATCATGATCAACAGAAAACTTTCATCATATTAAACTAAGTTGGCACCAGAAAAGTGAATTCATACCAGGATATGCTCTATCTTCATAGTTGATGAAACAAAAGTTTCACTATATAACTACAAGATAATTATCAAATATCATTTAGAAATTCAGAAGCCTCTGTTCATCACTTTTTCTTATCTTTTGCTATATTAAACTTAGCATTTAAAAACTATTATCCATGTTCATAATATTAAAAACTCTTGTAATCACCATAGTTTTGTTATCCTATTGTTTATTACATTATAATCAATATTCTTGCTTAGCAACTTTAAGTACTAGAGCATGGTGACATGGGTCACACAACTCCTAAAAGACACCATCATCCATATACACATTTTTTACTATAAATTTCATGGTTTGGTGTTGGTCCGAATTTAGTATGAAATGTGTTTGCTAGTTATAAAATGGGAATTTACAATATATAAAAAATGATGCACTCGAGTTAGTGATATTTCTCCAAATATTAAAAGGGCTTTCTGGAGGGCAGCCCAAAGTTCCCATTTTGGACTAATTTAAAATCGTCAAATTGGACAACAAAAAGGACCAAACTCCAAAGACAAAGATCGCGTGTTCCGACTTCGGAGTATCATTGAGTTTCACTTCACTCTCTGTACTCTTCACTTCTTCTGTCTCTACAATTTCGACGCTGCTAAGTAAGCTTCTCCTGTCACTGGGAACTGTGAATTATTGGTGCTGTTATGTTCAATGGCACCCTTCCAGAAAAAATCAAAGACCAAAAAGAAGACCAAGAAGTTCAAAAAACACAAACAGGTGAGTCTGGTCCCTGTTGAGCCCAGAACCAGTGAGACCGATTGGTGGGACTCTTTCTGGCACAAGAATTCTACTACCCCAGGTATCTTCTCTTTTCTCACCATTCCACTCCCCTTCAAAGTTTCTAACTTTAATGAATTTAACCATGGTGTTGTTCTGGAAGGAAACCCTTTCATGCATGTGTTTCTCTACTGTCATCACTTCATCAATTGTCAACAATTTTGTTGTTTATGTCTTGTTGGTAAAGAAATGATTGGGGTTTCAACCCATGGATTTTCTTCTCACACCCCATTCTTTAGGGCAGTGACATCATTAAAATTATTTAGTTGTTTTGGGTGGTATTATGGATATGATTGAATTGATTTGATTTGTATGGATATGATTGATGCAAACCTGCAGGATTCTCTGTACCTAGTGACGAGGCAGAAGGGTTTAAGTATTTCTTCAGGGTGTCAAAGACTACTTTTGAATACATATGTTCCCTTGTGAGGGAGGATCTCATATCAAGGCCTCCATCAGGGCTCATCAACATAGAGGGAAGGCTTCTTAGTGTTGAGAAGCAAGTTGCCATTGCCCTTAGAAGGTTGGCATCTGGTGAGTCTCAAGTCTCAGTTGGAGCTGCCTTTGGAGTTGGGCAATCAACAGTGTCTCAAGTGACTTGGAGATTCATAGAAGCACTGGAGGAACGCGCCAAACATCATCTCAATTGGCCAGATTTCAATAGAATGCAGGAAATCAAGCTTGGTTTTGAAGCATCCTATGGGTTACCTAATTGCTGTGGAGCCATTGATGCAACACACATCATGATGACCCTTCCTGCTGTCCAAACCTCCGATGATTGGTGTGATCAAGAGAAGAACTACAGCATGTTGTTGCAGGGAATTGTTGATCATGAAATGAGATTTATTGATATCATGACAGGTTTACCTGGGGGCATGTCATTTTCCAGATTGTTGAAGTGTTCAGCATTTTTCAAACTATCGGAGAATGGGGAGCGTTTAAACGGAGATGTGAAAATTTTAGTTGGAAATGTTATAAGAGAATATGTGGTTGGTGGTTACAGTTATGCTCTTCTTCCATGGCTGATGACTCCTTATGAGACTAGTGTGGCTAATGGCATATCAGTTTCACAGTCTACTTTCAATCACAAACATGGAGCTGCAAAGCTACTTGCTGTGAGGGCATTCTCACTGTTAAAGGGAAGTTGGAGAATCCTGAGTAAGGTTATGTGGAGACCTGATAAGAGGAAATTGCCTAGCATCATCCTGACATGTTGTTTGCTCCATAATATAATCATTGACCGCGGAGACACCTTACAACAAGACGTTGCCTTGTCTGGTCATCATGATTCTGGATATCAAGAACAATGTTGCAAGCAAGTTGATCCTTTAGGGAGGACCATGAGAGATAATTTGGCCAAGCATTTACAACAGGAATGTAATTAGATGTTCGTGGTAGTTCTGATGTTACCTTTGTACATCTGATCTAGAATTTGACTTTTGGCCGCGGCATTCTGTTGTTGAACTTAAGAAACTGAGTTTTTTCCCCCTTTTTGGTTGGGAATTGGGATTTTATACCCTTGTTTTTGGTTAATGTTAATTATAATTATTTTTGAAAGAAATGTTACTGGTCTTTTAGCTAATTAGCTTTCAGTCTTGTAGGATAATTTATCAATGAGCCATTATATCGCAACAATGAGTCCTCCTGTCTTCCTCCAGTTTTTCTTTTTACTTATGGAATAGGTATGAAGTTTTTATTGATCTTCTTCGGTCTTATTTTATGCTGAACAAACTATGCTTGAGACACAAACAAAACAAACGAAGCTTAAGACACAAACAAAACAAAGAAAAAGGAAGATAATTGCATGGTACCATAATGGTAATCAAAGTAATAACTAGACAAGAACGGCAAGTCCAACCCAGAGGGAAATAAGGAGGAGGGGATTATTCAGAAAATGAAATGGCGAAAATTCCATCCTAGTTTCTTCTTCTGAGTTAACATTACACAACATATACAGCAGGATCTCTACGCTACAAGAACAATAGATCCTCTCCATAGAAAAACATGTAGGGTAGGGTCTTGAACAACTCTAGATTATAAAGAAAAATTTACAAACAAGAAAGCAAATGTCTCAAGTAATTTAATCTATGCTAAAGATCCTGCCGATTAATCTCCCTTAGTGGGAGGCTGCATACATGCACAAAAGGGTGCTTTCTTCTTCCTCTTCTGGTAGTTTCTTCTAGTCCCACCATAGAGATAATCTCTCAAAAGGACTTTTGAATTTCGTTCATCCACCATTGCTTTTCCCTTGCCTTCTTTTTCATCATTCAACTTTAGAAGTAAAAATTGCAGTCTTTGCACCTCCAACTGCAGCCGTCCTATTTTTTCAGACCCTCTCCGAGCTTGTTCTGAAACTCTCCTTCTGCTCACACTTCCACTCTCATCTGATTCTGCTGTAGACTTCCCACCAAATGACGAGGTACCCTCTTCTACATTCTTCCTCAACTTGTGGTTGGCATCAAATAACTTTGTGATGCCTTCCTGAGTAGCTTCAAGCTGTCCTTTCACAGTATCATACTCAACACCTTTTAACTTTGTGCTCTCAGTAGTTTCTATCTTGCTCATCAAGTCTTGCACGGTAATTTCAAGGTTTGTCAACTTCTGAGCATCGGACTCAAGTCTTTCCAAAACCTTCCTCTTGTTGCCTTCTTCCTGTGGATGTGAATGTGGATGTGGATGTGGATGTGGCTGTGTCAATCTTCTTGAGATCTCTAATTTGTCCACACTCAACTCCTTCTCAATCAAGGACTCTACTGAAGGATATTTGTTTTTGGGTTCCTTGGTTGCTCTCTTTTGATGGTATCCAGTAGGTGCAGCGGCCGTCTTCTGTGCCTTGCCAACTGTCAGACCAATAATGCCTTCCTTATTAGCAGTTTCCCACAATTCAAGCATCTGATCATCACTCCCAAGAGTTCCTCTCCTACTTATCCCATATGAACATTCAGACGTTTGATCAAGCATGATGTCTTTTGGCAGAACTTCAATTTCTGCTACAGGGACATCTGACACTGACTTTTTTGCCTTCTGTTCGTCATAATGTCCACCTCGATGCTGCTCCTTTGCTACATCCATTTCAGTAATGTACTTGCTTTGCTTGAATATTTCCTGGCGCCGGCTGATTCCAGATTTCAACACTTGAATCTCTCTCATTTCATCCTTAGTTTTGAAACTTTCATTCATCTGTTTAACTGCCATTTCAATTGCATTGATCCTTTTCTGCATGTCTTGGAAGTCTGGAAGTGCATCTGTTGCCGCAGCATTCTGATCTTCACCTGTTTGTGGACCACCTTCAGTGTATTTGTGATTTGCTAAATATTTAACCTGGAAACAAAGATTTAAACAAACTACATTACATTACATCAATATAAAAAATGCAATGGGACCCAGTTCCTAGTTGAAGATACTATGTTAATTACCTTTGATACTTTGTAGTCATGAGGTTTTGCATGTGCAAGTGTCTGCATCTCCAAGGATGTTATACAATCATTCAAAGCACAGACACATGGGACGTATGCAGCCAACTGACCACGTAATCTCCCATTTTCACCTTCCAACTTGTTAATTCTTTCTTTCAGCATTTCACTTTCCATGCCTTTAAAGTTGCTTCTGCGTTCAAGATCTTCACATGCATCAGCTAGCTCACGGACCTTCTCTTCAAATAATGTCTCACTGACAGAAGAAATCTGCAGTCTGGTATAGAGTGTAGCAGCCTGAGTTTCCCATTGTTCAATCTCATTTGTTCCCTTAAGTAGTTCACCACTTAGCTTCTCTTCCCTCAGTTTAGTTTCTCCAAGTTCTTGATGTAGGAGCCTCATTTCAGACTCCAACTTCTGATTCACTTCACAAAGGCACCCAAGCTCGTCGTTTTGTCGATCCTTGTCAGAGGATAATTTTAAATTTTGACTAGCTTGGTCTTCAAGTATCACCCTGGCTTCATCATACTTGCTCTTCAGATCTTCCACCAATCTTTGCAATTCTGTTTTCTCATCATGTAAAGCGCTAAACATCTCTGCTGCTTCCAAAATCTCATTTTCCTTTTGAGACAACAATTCCTTTCCATTCCTAATCTGACAATTTAATTGTTCATTAACGGATTGAACTAATTTTAGTTCAATGCTTGACACTATAAAAGACTCTTTAAGATCTGAATTTTCCATTTCTATATCTTCTAATTTACTCATCATTACTTTTAATTTCTCCTCAAGGTCAGTATTTACTGAACAAAGTCTATCAAGATCTTTGCTTAGCTCTTTAAGTGCCAGGAGTTTTTCAAAGACAATGTTCTGGTAGACCAGAGAAAGATTAGATTGTGCTATTGTCTCATGAATCACGAGGCAGATTTCTTCTTCCAACTTACTTTTCTCTTCACCCAGGTCCAGAAATCTTCTCATCAAGGAATTTTTCTCTTCAAAGGTTTTGCAATTTTCTTCCTTTATGTTTTGGTGATCCTCTTCCAAGTCTAACAGCTGTTTGCATAGATTCTCTATTTCAGTAGTCATTACTTCCATTTTCTCTTCTCCTTTGCTTATTGTCAACTTCAATTCCTGATTCTTCTCCAATATCTTTTGTACCTCTGCTTGCAATGCCAAAAACTGCTTAGACTGGGCTCTCAAATCCTTATCAAGGGAATCTCTTTCTGTCAAAAGATTTTCAGCCTTTAATTTCAACTGGCCAAGGAATGTAACAAGAACCGAATTCTCAATGGCCACTTGCTGGCTTTCATTGAGAATTGTGACAAAAGAATTCTGTGTCTCCTGAAGTTTGCCATGTATATGGTTCAGAAGCTCCTGGTCTTCTTCAAACATAACTTCACTCCGAGGCTCACTGTTAACATCAAGAGTCTTTAACACCTGAAGCAGCCCAATCCTTAGTATTTTAATTTTCTCAGACAACGAATTCACATCAACTTGCTTTTGAACGTTGTCATTCTCCAATTTAGATATCAATCTATCAGACAGTTTGGAAGCCTCCAAGAGTCTCTGACACTCAACTAGAAGGGAGAAGTTCTTTTGCTCCAAATCCTGGATACATTTCTGCAAGACAAAAACATCCATTTGAGCATGTACAGCTCTGTCCAGTTCCTCTTCATATTCCTTTTTCTGGTAATCTGCATCTTCTTGGAGAACAAAAATTTGCAATTCCTTCTCAGCCAATTGACATTCATTCCATTGCACAATTCTGGAATGCTCTTCCCTCTCAGCATATAAGGAAACAAGTAGCTCTTCCAACTTTTGAAGTGCAGACTCCCTTTCTGCTTTCAGTTCCAAATGCTTCAGTTCCAAGTCACTGTGTTGTTTCCCAAGATCTTTCAGTGTTAGATGAGTGATGCTCAATTGTGAAACTAAGGTTTCTTTTTCAGAGGTGAGACTGGACTTCTCATGGTCAAGCAACATACAAGAGTCTTCTAAAATCTTTGACTTTACCCTTAATCCTTCAAGCTCAGTATTCACATCAAACAGTGAACTTTCTAAAAGGTGGTTTTTATCTGAGAGCTTCTCCAGCTTTTCAGCTGTCGTTTGTAACTGAAAAAACAAGGTAGCCTTCTCTGCAGCAAGAGTGGATTTCTCGCCAAGTAAAGATTCACAAGTTTCTTCCAATACCTTGACCTTTGCTCGAACACTCTCTAGCTCAACAGTCAAATCTGAAAGGGATCTCTCCAAAATAGCATTCTTCTCCAAAAGCTTCTCCATGGTCTCCAGTTTTTCCTTTAGAGCTGCTTTCTCATCTTTGTAGGTTTCACATCTTTCCTTCAGCTTTGAGTTATCATCTTGCAATTTCTTCACAGATGAGGCAAAGCACTGTGGATCTAAGTCAGTTGATCTGACATCCTCCATCATGGATTCATGTCTCTTATTCACATCATTAAGCTCATCTTTAAGACAGTAAATTTCTTGCTGAAGAGCATTTCTTTCATCTACTTGCAGTCCAACCTCCAGTTCAAGTTTCTTTATTATCTCCCTCAGATTTAATATCTCACCCTGCAAGTTTTTTATAGACAAAGATGAAGATAATTTGAGCTCATTTAGTGTTTTGTTTTCCCCATTGGCCTTGTGTACTTCCTTCTCTAAAGCCTGCTTACAGGATTCCATATTCTCCAGAATTTCAGCCTTATTACGAAGTTCGGTGTCAAGAGATCTTAGCTCTTCCTGAGATTGAGAATGCAAACTCTGAAGAGTTTGGAAAGCAGTTTCAGCCTCGATGAATCTCAATCGCTCCTCTTGTATGCAAGTCCAAAGTCTACCCAATTCCTTCTGCTTCTCGCTAAGTTCCTCACTTTGAGATCCCAACTTCTGTGCCAAAGACTGCAATTCAGATTGTAGAGTCTGATTTGATGTTTCCAAGAGAATACATTTCTGTTCAGAACCATGTAACTTCTCAACCCCATCATTTATCTTGCAATTTAGCTTATGCACCTCCTCTTGGGCACAAGAGAGTTTGTGCTCCAAACTGGAAATTATCTCCAAGCATTGTTGATAACGAAGAGCCGCATCTTCCTTCTCTTCAGTAAGTTTAGCAATTTCTAACTTCATGCTCTCAATTTCAGTTTTTGCTGCATTAGATTTCTCATTAATTCTCCTTGCATTCTCTTCAGCTTGTACCAATCTCTCCTCTAGTTTTGACAACATCTCCAACGACTGGTTATATTGAACAAGGGCAGCTTCCTTTCGAGCTTCTACTCTAGCAAGATCTTGCTTTAAGGATTCAGCTTCAGATTCAGCTCTAGTAGCTCGTTCATTAAGTTCTCCTACATCCTTTTGAGCAGAAGAAATACTTTTCTCTAGATTATGTATTTTATCCAAGCATTGCTGGTACTCAAGAAGACTAACTTCTCTTTCAGCCTGTAAATCAGTAAGAGCTTCCTTCAAGGTTTGAACTTCAGCTTCAGCTTTGTTAGCTCGTTCATTAAGTCCTTGAGAATTCTCTCGTGCATGAGACATTTCTGATTCCAGATTAGACAATCTCTCCAAACTCTGCTGATACTGAAGCAAGCCAGCCTCCTTTTCACTTTCTAAGTTGGCAAGGGCTTTCTTTAAGGCCAAAATTTCTGTCTCAGCTTTGGTCATCCGTTCAGACTCAGATAATACTTGAGCCATAATAGTATCTTGGCTTCCATTGTCTTGCCCATTAATCTCCTCTGTGTCAAGAAAATTGAGCCCCCGTCTAACACGTCCTTCTGCAGACTTTGCACGACTTACAGGCTCTCCTGACATGAATAGATCATTGAGCTGTTTCAAACCCTTTCTGCTTATAGAAGAATCAACTTCATCAGTAAAAGATCCATTTCGTTTGATGGCATGGAAAGGAGTTGAAGCATCCTTTTGTAATTCATCTGAATCAAGAAATGCACGGGAAAAGCAAAGTGTCTCCGGTGTATGTGGCTCACTCTCCATGGAAGAAACTCCAGGTAAATCATCTGCTGATGCCGGCGGGACTTGATTAGGAAATGCTTCAGCCATGGTACGATGAGCCTGACGTATCACTCCAGTTGCATGATCATATCTCTCGGCCAATGCCCGGTATGCTCGGTAAAACTCTTCAACTAATTTCATAAGCTCTGGCCGTTTCTTATAATACATTTCTGCCCTCCTGGCAAAGGAATCTGCATCTTCTTCAATAACCTTGATCATTTGCTTCACCTTGGCATCCATATCTGTTCATGAAGAGGTACCATTGAGATAAATTAATGTGTTTCAGGGTATTGTCAGATCTCTTCTGAGTGATTAAGGAAATAGATGCTATAAGTGAAAGGAAAGATGTAATACAGGAAGTGATATAGCTTATTATCATATGCACAAACTACCATACAAAGTGCCTCTAGCATGTCCATACAAGATAGAACTGATACTCTTGAGTTATAGAAAGAACTATAATTTTAATGAAGATATACACCAACAAAGAAGATTAAGAAAGATATATCAAAATACAATACTATAGTTTCATTAAACGCTTCCTTGCATTGCATCCCCTTAATAAAGTATCAACTCAAGTGCATCATGACTGAAGGTAAATTTGGAAGTGAAACCGGAAACTGGTTTAAACCAGAATATATCTTTATGCCAGACTTTTCCAAAGGGTGGAAAATATATATTAATTAGAAATGATAAGCCAGAACTTTTAGTGGCCAGCCCAATAACCTAAAGGTTTTAGCAGCCAAAGTTTTTAAATTACAGTCGCCATCTTGATATTGCCAAAAATTGTAGACGCAATTGTGTTCACATTATGGTCGCGGAGCCAGAAATTCCAAAAAACCTTGACGTTAGCTATGAGACTATGATAGCAAACAAATATTAAAACTCGATTTAGAAAAGAAGAGTGGTCAATTAGATTTTGTTCCCAGTTTAACAGAAGCACTTGTTTCTCATATACATGAGAAAACAAGAAATGTGTGCAATTTAATCTCCAACCCTTAAGGTGTCAGGTGATGAATAACAACTATGCTAACATCTTAAACAGAAAAGCTTCCAAAGCCAGAATTTACCTGTCAGATTCTCTTGAAGCCATTTCGAGTTCTTGGGGCTTATGTGGCTGTCCCACCACCATGAATACTTTCGTTTAGAATCAGCATGGGACAGAGCCGCCATCACTCCGGCCAAGTAAACCAACACCAACACCGTGTCTTCTGATGTTTAAGGAACTCAATCCGTGAAGGTTCAATCAACCAAAAAGAACCACCTTAACAGTTACACAACTGATGGGATACCGAGTCTCTCTTTCTGCTTGCATACAGTCATTGGAATAAACAAAAACTGAAAGAAAATGCAAATGGTTCAGTTTCAGATAAATCATAGACACACCTTTTCTCTCATCAAGGAAAAGATAAAATCATCAGAAACAGCACCAAAAACCAAAAAGAAAAAAAAAGCATACCAGTTCAGTTAAACTCTCAAGTTCCAAGAGTGAACGAATCAACAAGCATCTGACACACCAGAATTAGTGCTGATCAAACACAAAATTCCAATTAGAACCACCAAAATAAATTAACAGAATTTGGCCAGTGAACAAGAACATAAATTATGTACATGTCAGAAAAAGAAAAAAAAAATATTCAAATTTTTTTTTCATGAAGATCACTTATTAACATGAGATGGCTACACATGTTCAATCAAGAAGGTTGCACTCATGGTCAAGAGATCAAGCTCAACACTTGCTAGCTGTGTTTGAAAACACGTTTTACACCCAAAAAGTCACGTTCATCAGTGATCTGTTTCCAAACACGCACTGCAACGTAAAGCTCATAATTCAGGTAACAAGTTACTCACCCAAAACAAAATTCAAACGTGAGCCATTCTGTTCCAATTAACACCAACGGCAATAAACAACTTCCAGTGCTTTATTTCTCTCTTTTTCTTTTTGGTTCCATTTTCTGAGTCACCCCATGTTGTTTAGATCTCTCTATTTTGAGGACAATGTTGTTTCTGTGCTTATTTCTCTCTCTTTCTCAGCTTTGCTTTTTATGCAGTGTAGGTTGGTGGTACTGTCTCCCAGCGTCTCAGAACTGTTAAAGTGGAAAAGAAAACAAAATAATAACGAGTTGGCAGAGAAAAGAAAAAACAAGGAAAGATGACAATTAAGAAAAATCAAATTACATTAGTGAATAATTTAGAAGGCTCTGCGTGTAAAATATGACCATTAAATAAATTGTAATTTAGAATCTGATACTCTCACATTGCTTATATTAAATTCGAACATTGAAAATGAAAACGGGAGATTGTGATAGACGTAACCGCAATGGAAAGAAATACAATTTGGATTCTAAAGTTTGACTCTTCTTATTTCTTTCCGTTACTAGAATTAGTATCAATAATAATAATAATAGTGAGTATCTTAAAATAATGGTTATTAAAATGAAAATAGAAAAATATTTAACGAGAATGAAATAATAATCTGTTATGTTTATTTAAAATATTTAATAAAACATAGTAATAAAAGAGTCCTTAAGCACTCATTGTCAAAGTGGTGATAAAAGTATCAAACTGAGTTGCGTGTATTTTACGAGGAGAGGTATAATGTGGTTTAGCATTACCAAAGTTTTCAACTACGTCGCCGACTACGGATTTATTCCATGTAATAATAACAATTGTTGCCGTTGCTGAATGGTGCTTCACGGGGCGAACAATAAAAATGTGAAAAAAGCAACACTATTATTGTGCGCCAAAAAGCAATGCTTGTACCAAACAAAAGTCATACGCTCCCACATTTAAGATCCATCAAAATACGCAATTACTTGCTTTTCTGTTTTCTCTTACTTTTACTCTCATTAATATTATTTTTATAATATCATGAAAATTATATTGTTTACTTTCACAAGTCATATCGACAAGCAATTTGGATTATTACTTCATGGAAGGTGATAAACTGTTCTTTTCATGGTCTTAATAAGGAAATTCGAACTCTGGATTTTTTAGTACTAGATTTTTTTTTTCTTCTAAAATCTAGCTGGATTATGTATTCGCCAATTACTATTTTTATTGACAGTTGAAAAAAAGAGATTTTCTTTTGTGTATAAAAACGAAGTGATTTGATAATCTACAGGATATTTTCAGTTAATTCATTTATTAAAACGTAACTTTCTGCCTAATTTCAATATGTAATCTATATTTCTATTATATAAATTTGTAAAAAAAAAAACTAACATGAATATATAATTCATCATACGCGCTAAATATCATATTACAAACAAATACATACGCGTCCTATATATATATATATACACTTTAACATAGAATAAAATAAAAGGTTAATTCTAATTACAATAAATATTATGTATATAAACAATAGGCTATACACTATTTATATAAACTAGTTTTATACAATTATTTAATAAAAACTTATTATATAGAATAAGTTTATTGACTTTTACAATAATTATTTTAAAATTATATCTTCAACTCTTATATATATGACAATTAATATAAATTTTAAATAATTGAATTTTTAATGTTGAAACATTGTCTCCTTATTTGTTGATATAGATATTTGATTTAATTTTAAAACTACAAATTATTATAATTATCAAAGATTTTACATTTTTATTCAAATAATTTTAACTTAAATATTTTTTAATCAATATAAAATAAACAAGTTTTGATTTTAATTTTTAATATAATATTTTTGTTGGTTTTCATCCAAAAAGAAAATATGAAATCGTTAATTTTGGTCCTATAGTTAATGAAAGACTCGTTAATTGTTTATCTGTCTATAAGGTTAATTAATCATATAAGGTAATACTCACTGATGATTGCAATACCATGTGTGATCTTTAAAATTTTTTTCAGATCTCTAAAATAAATATTATTTATATATCTTAAAATGAATATTACATACTAAAAATAATTATTTTAAATTTTAAAGATGAAAAAAATATTTTACAAGAATCATAACTAAAATACAATCAGTTTATAGAGATAAAATAATAAATTTAAATTTTATAGGGATGATTTTTTTTTACAGAAATCAAAATTAAAACTCACTAATTTTATAGAAACTAAGATCATTTTAAGTAAATAAATTTAAATTATTTATAATCAAAACACACATATTTTGTCTAATATTTAAGACCAATAATTTTAGGTATTATATTAAATATTAGAATTATATACCAATATTACATTGATTTGAATGATACTCAATTTTAATATCTTAAGTAAAATTTTGAATTTAATATATTATAAAAAAATGTGATTGAGAAGAAATGAAAGACCTACTAATATTCTTTCCATTTCTTTCAAAGTTTTGATATATTTTCATAAAATATTGATAAGACATTCTTTAACAAATAATATAATATTTTCAGATAATATTCTTAATCTTTCGTATTTTTATGAAATAAATATAAGTTATTAATAACTTTTTAATTTTAATGCAAAGCTTTAAATCACAATATTTTCTAAGAAAAATATATAAACCCGTTTTCACTAATACCGGGTAACTAGTGTAATTTAAAAAAAAAACACTAGTATAAAATAATTTACCTTTAACATTTTCAAATTTTTAAAATTTTATACTCAAGTAATTTATAACGATTCATTATAGTAGTTTTTAACAATTGTAGACCACAGACAATTCTAATAGTTATAGAAGTAAAAAAAAAAAAAGGAAAATTGTAGCCTATTGATACTGTATTCAGAAATGATTCTATTCTAATTTGATAAATTTAAAAAGAAATTATATTAAAAGAAAAAAAGAATAAGAAGGCAAATGAAGGAGGTGTAAAGGGTGAAAAGGACAAGTGTGGTTGTGGAAAGAGGGAGTGGTGGAGAAGCTAGGGACGGTGTTCTTGCAACATCACTCATGTCATCACGCCGCCCCAGCAAATTCCTTTGTCCCATTTGGAGAATCACACGAGTTTGTCGTGGGACTATCAACATTACATTCTATTATAAGCTCTTACTACACTTGGATACATTCCTTATATAATTTCCACTATATTTAAATATTCGTTTTAATCTGTTCTCTATAATAGGTCACTTAAATAAGTTGGGTTAGGCGGTTAACCACTTTATCCACAAATTTTTACTTTTCTTTTTTTTATTTTTATATAACATCTTTATTTTTTTTAAATAAAATCGATAGATAATTTACTCTTATGTTATAGTAAAAAAAAATTATTAGTCGATATACTTAAATACTTAGTTTGTTTATATTAATTATTAGAAATTTAATATTTGTTTAAGATTTTATTAGTTATTTGATTTATGTTTTATTAGTATATTTACTATATTATGAAATTTAATTAAGACATTAATTTTTGTGTATGTTAATGTAAAAAAAATTATATTATCAATTAATAAAAAATTATTTTTATAAAAAAATTAATATAATTATTATAAAAGTTAACAAATTTATTATATATAATTAGAACTGACAAAATAAGTCAAATATAGAGATATGATAAGTCAAGTCGAGCTGATCTCTACAATTATAAAATATAACCCATTTAGTTTTCAAGTCGGGTTAGATTAACCATTTTTTGTGTCTTCTCTCCTTGGATTTTATTAATTTTATCATATATATATATATATAAAATGGTAATATAAAAAATTTTTACATTAAATTTTTTTAATAAGTAACATCTACAAAAAGAAAATAAAAAACCACAGTTTAGATTTTTAGTTATTTTATCTAATTTTTAGTTAATTATATATTTTTTTCGTATTCTTTATCTTTTGATATTTTCTTATTCTTGATCTGTGAAATAGTCTGTTTAACTATGCGTTATGTAGTAGTATATGTATATAAAGAAAAACTTTATGTAGGATAAACATATACACCAAGAAAATGAAACTTATTTATGTTGCATACTCTAGACTGGTGGTCCCATTGAAGTTGCAGGGCAAATACAAACAAACTTTATATACCCACTTCTAATTCTTGTTACAGAATTATATTTATATAATCGATTTATATAAATGGTTATAGAATGAAAAAGAAATAAAAAGAAGAAAAATAAGATAATTAATATGATAAATATGATAAAAATAGTATTATAGAAAGATGATATATGAATAATAAACATAATTCTTATATAGAGAAATAAATTTAACTCCTTTAAAACTAATAATAGATACACTTAAAATCTCATTTGACTCAAAAGTTGCATTAATTTTCGTATGTAACGGATAGATATTATTACACTTTGGTCTCCTATCATTAATGGGAAATTAATATTCTAAATGTGATAAAGCCACGTAGTTGACTTTTATATTACTAACACATTTTAATAAATGGAACATGTTTAATTTATCTCAACGCCTTTACAAGTTGATGAAAATTTCAAAAGTTCAACAACCATATATATCAGCATCCTTCCTTTTGCAACAATGATAACTCCTTGAGAGTCATATTTGATCACAATGACCTGTAACTAACGCCAAATTAGCGCCTTTGACTATATTAGCCGCACCAACAAATAATTGCCACCACGTGATCCCCACCATTATTAACCATGGAACAATGACCACTGGATCAGCCAAACTTCCCCATGAGCTCCATCAATCACTGCATATGCACCAATCAGAGCCTTTGTGGCGGTGGAGAGGGGAATATTTGTTTCTTTTTGTGTAGGGAATAGCAAACCCATAATCTGAACCTTCACCTCTGAAGAAGAGAATCTTCATTTCCCCCACTGGCTAAGTTTGTTGGGACCGCTTTCATCAGGATGTATACACATCGCTCAAGTTAGGTTTTAGTAGGCTTTAGTTTGACTTGGGTTATAATTATAAAATTTTAGTTACATTTCTGTAAGGAGCTAATTCTTAAGGTTTGATTTTTTGTAAAATTTTTTAAGGTTTGGTTTGGCTTAAAATTCTATTTGTATTCTATGTTATATATAAAGCATATATATAAGCTTAAATAGGCGTTTAAAAAATTATTATTATTTAGATATTTTTATGTCATTTTTAGAGTTTAATAATCATTTATTATCATTATAAAGTAGTTTTATATTGTCAATAATAAAATATTACCTATGTATGATTTTTAAGATAATTATTCTAGAAGTCAATAAATTAATCATACATAATAGTGTATAATTAGATGTCAATGTAAATCAGACTTTATTTTCTTATTTTTAAATTAAATTGTAGTATATGTACAATATAGTGTAATATAGTTAACAAATAATCATGCTTATTAAGTATTATGAGTTTGATTTTCATATAAAAGAAAATTCTATTGGAGAGTGTGTATCATCTTTAAGTATAGGACAATTCTAGTAAGAGAGAAATATACTAAAAAAAAGTTAATGAAAAAAATTTAAAACACTCATTTCTCCTTTGTGTGAGTATCCATCCTATTGATTTATTAAATACTTAAAAGATAATAGTGCTCTTGTTGAGAAATGTTACTTCTTAAATTGAAGAATTAGCTTTTAACTCTTGGTTAATAAACATTTCAGATTCAACTACAAAAATTGTAATACATGTATTATATAATATAATATATTATAATATTATATTTTGTATGTATATAAGCAAATAAGCATATTATGACTAATAAGTCCTTTTCAAAGCTTGAAGTCTAACATTTTACTTAAATAGTTTTTTTTATAAAAAAAAAAACTAATTTTGGCTTTGGAATCATTATGTCTTTTTAGTTTTTAAATTAATTTTTAAAACAAAATACGTTGGATTAAAATTGAGTTGAAATGATTTTTAATTCAATTTTAAAATATTTTAATATTTATTTTAAAATAAACAAGATTTATAAATTTGATTTTTAGTTTTAGAAAAAAACATTCTAATTATGTGACAATTATCATTTTTTATTGTTATCGTCACTATTATTATTTCCATCAATAATTTGTCATCACCACCACTATCCCACTTGCACCACCATTACTACCATCATTGGCACCACTACTACTGTCATTATTGACATAATCATCATTATCATTATTATTGTCATTATCATTTCTACCACTACCACTATTACAACCAACATATTATGTTGCTGTCACCACTACTATTAAAACTAACTCTACCACCACCGCTATAATCGATACCTTGTTGTTGTCATCACTGTTACATAAACATACTCTTAAACTAATTTTTATACGATAGAAAAATTTTAAAATAAATTTATTTTGATATCAAAATTAATTTTTAAAACTAAAAAAATTAAAACTATTTTTTAAAAACTAAAAAATAATTTTAGTTTTTGAATATTTTTTAAACAGACAATTGAAAACTACTCCCAAATGGATCCTTAATAAATAAAATGGACCTTATATAGGTGGAATCGGTCCCAAGCCCTTGACAAATTTTCCACTCTACTTTTACCTCCAACTTTGATCCCAATTTTATAAATCTAAAAGAACATAGAATGAACTAAAATTCAAGGGTGAGTCTTTTGGGTTCTAATAAAATATCTCAAAGGTTGTTAATGCCGAGAGAGATCAATTTAAATATTAGGGATAAGAAGGAAATCAATTTCATATTAATGAGTTGGCAAGTTGGTCATAAAAAATAATGAAAATAAATTATAAAATAATATATTTACATCACGCAACACATATAAAGGAAAATATTTTAAAAAATATCTTCATCAAAATAATCCAACATCACACATAAGATTAAAAAGTAAAAAGATAAAAATCAAATCCTACTAAATTACCAATAACAACTAATATTAATTAAAAAAAAATAACATTGCCACTCATCCCACTTTGACTAGCAAGTTGAAGAATTATGAGTTGATAGATTCCAATGACTCAACTAACTCTGTCAATTTTTTTATTTATTAAACAGATCCACTCATTAAACTCAACTTGTTTTTGTTTTGTCATTTGTAAAATATCTTATTTTTATATTATAAAAATTTTTATTTTTATTTTTAATTGTGTTTTATAATACACTATATTTATTTGTATGCTTTTTAAAATATAAAATCATTATTTTTTTATGATTTTATTTTATGCTATATTTTAAATTATTTTTAAATTATTTTTATATTATTTTAAAATTTATTTGTTATTTCAAATCTTAATTACTTTGTTTACAAATTATTTTTTTATTTTTAAAAATCTAAACTACTTATATATGTTATTACTTGTTTATTTAAATTATTTATGTATATTTACCTTATAATTTTGCTTTGTTTGTCTTATATTTTTTAACTTCATTTTGAATTGAAAAATACGCATACATTGTACGGGATAGTCTTTAGCTTTTAACCTGTTTTAGTAATTATTTATGTTAGTCAAAATTAGTAATTAAAAAATACGCATACATTGCACGGGATAGTCTTTAGCATTAAACTCAACTTATTTTGTCCCTCATATAAATGTAGTTTTGTCAATATCATAAATTAATAATTCTCTAAAATTACAAATATAACTAGAACAATTTAGTAAAATATGGATTTATTATTGCTTGTCTTTTCTTGAAATTAATAGATTTCATCCATAACTTTTTTTATTGCATTCAGAAGAAGTGATGTCCTATTCTGGAATTAGAATAAACAAATTGTAAAAGAGTTGTTGCTTTGAGTGCTTTTTATTGACACTAGCTACAATTTCTTCTAAACTTTTGACGTATGAGCATTAATCACTTCGATAGCTATTTCATTGCAATAACTGATGGACATCATTACTTATTTACTCATTTTCTCAAACTCATGAATATATCTTTTTTAGAAATTGCTTCATTTAAGTTCTTTGGAACCTCTTACTACGTATTGTTTCAACTCATAACCTTTCAACATCTAATAATAATTTTATATCTGTTGAATAAAAATACTCTTAAAAGTAATAAATTATTAATTAATTAATAGTAGTATCTCTATAAATTAATAAAATTTTGTGATTCCAATACTATTTATTAATTTATAAAGGTTTTGCTTTATATATTATGCCATGAAGTGCGCATGTGTGCTTGTGAGCTCAATGGCACGCGTAGACCATATAATAATCATAATCATGGCCTTCTAACTTCACCCTAACGTTTGTACACTGCTTTGCCTTGACTGTTCTACCTTTTTTAGAAATCTGCACATGGCAATTATAAAATAAGGTTTTGATTTTTCATGGCTGGTTCCAATTAAATGCTTATCATCATGATAACTCGTTAGTCGTCACAACTTACAACGTTAACAAGACCTCTACACATTCATTACATGTATGGTTTCACTCTTAAAATCCAGTCAAATCTTCAAATTCTAAACTCTATGTGCGTCGTATACTCACATTATAAGTGTATCATTCTTTTTCCCACTCGTTAATTTAGATTATTTATTTAGTTCTAAAAGTTAGTTTATGAAGTGCGAATCGCTAACTATTTTCACACAATACTAAAAACTGAATACCTGGATTATACTATTTACATGAGTGGACATTTGTAAGCGGTTTAAAATTAATTCGATAACATGCATATTGTCAAAAATAAATATTAAGATAAAATATAATATCATCTTATAATTTAAATTTAAATTTAACTTAACCTATATTATTTTAATTATATGATCAATCAACGTGAGATCTTAAAATAAAAAATGAATCAGATAGCCGTATGACCGTATCACACTATCACATGAACAATACATGCAGCTATTTAAAGTTTACGCATCTTGTTTTAGAAAAACTATATCCTTAATTAAACAAATTAACTCGACTGTTGGCTTATCTTGAAAGTAGGCTGAAAATGATCAACTACAGATTAATCCATGTGACTTGGTGAATTAAATGAGCTGTCTTATAAAAAAAAATTCAATTTTTTTGGACAATCTAAAACATTGAATTAATAGTCAAATTAACCCTTAAGCATAAGATATGCTAGAAGATTAGCACAAGACAAACCACAGAAGAACACCCAAAACAAACAGGGCATTGCTGTTGAATCCATGGTCAGAACAAAACTTTATTTGTCTAAAATTAATATACATGTTAGAAAATCTCATTTTAAATGATTTTTATTTATTGGTCTCCCATTGATTTAATAAAAAAACATTGATTGAACACTGATAAATAAATAAAAAAACATTGATTGAATGGTATATTGATTTATCTTGAAATATCCATTTAGTGATGGGTGAATGTTAAACATATTAAACATCAAATGTAAAGTATGCATGAATAATATAATCTATAATTGTATTATTAGTTATAATGTGCAGAATACTATGATTCTTCAATAATTTGTATAGCTAGTATAAACTATTGTAACTTGTCATGAAATGATAGTTTTTTACTTTCACTTTCTCGATCTATAAATATATGTCTTAAAATACATAATCACTATCATTTCCTATAAATATATGTTTATAAACGTAATCAATTCTTGAAAAGAAGGAGAGTGAAATTTTTATTTCTATAGTGTGCGTGTGAGCATAATTTATTAGAGAAGCTTGCAAAAGAGATCAAGACTCTTCAACTATGGCAAGAATCATGTCTTCAAGAACTATTTATATACACACCATCCTTTAATTTTCTTTATTCACTAGTATGCTAATAACTAACTAGCATACACGATCCTTATTATTTGTGGATTGAAGTGTTTTTTTAATTTAACCCCATAGAATACATAACAAGTATTTGTGGATTAAATAGATATATGGGAAATAGTAACGAAATGATTAAAAAATATATAATTTAATTTTGAAATATGTTAAATTAAAATATTTCATACTTTTTAGGGCCTATAATTTTTAATCATTGTAGCTAACATGAGGACGAGCTCGGCGTAACAAGTTGTGTGATCCTCAGATCTGAATGGTCTAAGAAAAGAGGAAAGGGAAAGGGATTGTCCACTTTATAAAAGTAGAGTAGAGTAGATCCAACAACAACTGGCATTTCTGCTTCTTTTGTAAGGTTTACAGTAACTACACCAAAAGTAGTATATGGTAAACATGCACCAACAAACACAAACAAAAATAAAAAAGAGAAAGCCGACATTGTTTTTTTTTTAAGTGGAACCTTGCACCAAAAGCATAATTATCAATTATACAAGTTACTGTTACATATTTACACTAGTTAAAAACAAGTTTTTGTTTTTTAATTAGACATCTACACTTTTTTTCTTTTCTCTTTTAAATGTACATTCTACATATATTATCTATACAACTAGTCAAAATCATCTCACATTACACTCTTTCAGTATTTTTTTTATATACCTCATTTTCTTGATAATTTATTGTTTTCTATTTTTTCTATTTCTAAATTAAATTTTAATATTTTTTGTTAAAAAATATTATCAATTAAAATATTCATATATCACAATTTAAATTATTTATTAAAAATCTAAAATATAATTTATATATTTATAGATATTTATTTATTATAAATTTTAAATATATAAAAATAAATATTTATTTTAATCCATTAAAATACTAGTTATTATCATTTACTTTTGGAATTGTACAGTATAATACAAATTCACAATGACTTTGTAATTTTATAATTATTTATACTTAGTGTTTTATATTAAATGTAAAAAATTACCGTATCAAATATTTTTAATTAACAGAACACAAATAAAAATATATTTCCTTTTTTTAATTTAAATTTTAGTTTAATTCAATTCTTTAAAATAATTTATAATAAGGATGAAAATTATTTATATAATTTATTAAAACACTATATTAATCTATGTGTAACATGAATTTTTACCAAACATCTAATATGGTGGTGACCCAACAACAAATTTATGATATCATACCATCAACGTAGAATTTATAATTTAAATCTGATTTAACTTTCCAAAATTAATTTATAAAAAAAGAATTATCTTTCACTTACATACTTCATTAAAAAATTATTTATAGTCAACATGAAGCTTGGATATTTTTCTCACATCTTCCATTTTTTATATTGGTTTTTTAATATTGCTACTTAAGAATCAGAAACATTATCAAAGAATTTTTATTATAATCAAAATAAGTTTATTTAACTGAATTATTTTTCATTAAAATATTATTATTTTAAAAATATTCTCTCACTTTTTAAGTTAAGGATAAAACTAAAATAAATAATAGTTTATTATTTTTTAAAAATACATCATTTAAACAAAAAAATGAATAAAGTAGTAAATTAAGAAAATAAATAAAACAAACAGAAATAAAGAAAAGATATAATGTGCATGTTTAAATTATAATAATTTGTACACCTCAAATTTTAGTTTAAAAAATATAAACTGAACTTTATCTACATAATTGATAAAATCACAAACCATAATGGGGAGATGAGACGAAGGGGGCGCTGATGACGGCAAAGTAATTGTAAATATTGAAAATTTAGTTCGTGGTTGCCTCATTTCATCATAAAGGTTATCTCTTTATCCATTATCAACTTTTCATTGTTGACGCTACTAATATTTTATTTGAATTACAAGAAAAATAGAAATAAAATCAAAATCGAGTGAAAAAAATATATTATTTTGATGATAAAAAATATAAGAGAATTTTCCTTTAATTGTTTGGACGATTGCAAAAAATAAATAATTTATAAAATAATATTTTTATATTAACTATAAATATATATTTTTCTTAACAAAAAATATTTATTATTTTTTAAATTCTTATGTTATACAAAATATTTATTTTTAAGAAATTAAAAAGATATATCATTTTCCTATCATTTTATCATTTTCATGTCAATTTGGTGGGGGAAAGTATTTTTTTTATTGAATCTCACGAAAATAATTTTTTTCTCTTTTTTTTTACTCTTTTTTCTCTCTTTTCTCTTAAATAAACGATAAAAAAATAGTATTTGTATCACATTTTATTTGTTATCTTTTCTACTTTAATTCCAGCTAAATAAATATCGGACATAACATTTTTATATTATTTAATAATTCATGTAAAAATATTTTTTATTAATTTATTTGTAAATTTATAATTATGCTTTTTTGTAGATATTATAATTATGTATTATGATGATTATTTTTGAATTTTACAAAATTAAAATAATAAGAATATAACTAAATCTCTATATATTTCAAAATTTTATTTAAGTTGATTTTTATGCATTAATAAAATATAAAAAATATTTTAAACCAATATGTAATTTAATAATTAATTTCACAATAAAAAAAATCAGTAAAGTTATTTAATAATATAAAAAGCGATTTTAATAAAATTACTATCACACCATTAAAAGAATTATATTTTATGAATATTATTATTTTATAAAATTACTAACTAGCAAATTTTATTATTTATTAATATTATTACTCTGTTTAATTATTTATATTATATTGGAAAAATATTTTTATTCTTTCCTAGAAAATTAAATTTTATAGTGTGGGCGAATTTTATTTGTAATTTAAAGATTTAAAATTTACTTAGAAATCTTTGCGTTTAAAACTAAGGTGATGCCCAACATATATTAGAATAAATTAAAAATAATAACAAGTATGTGATAGTGTGATTGCAAAATAAAATAAACTAGTAGTTAATAATCGAACTATATTAAGTAAAATATATTCTCTCGCGCATTTACCATTTTTGTGAATATATATTTTTAAAGAACATAAACTATTTTACGAGTATATAGTTATTAAATTGTTTTATAATTTTTGTTTTTGGTCGTATTATTTTTGCATGAGTCGGGCGCACCTGATTGTGCCGCGATTATGTCCGTTTCAGCCTTAGAACAATCCGAAAACACTCTGTCCCACCGCAGCAACTAAATCAAAAGAAAAATAAAATGTATGCTCATCGATACTGCCCCACTGCAACAAATAAATTCAAACTTGCATGCCTGTTTGTCTTTCAATTTTTTTATTTTTTTTTCTGTATATTTTTTCAGAGACAATTCTAATCGAAGGGATACTAAGTATGAACATCTTTTAACAAATATTTGAACTTAATTCCCTGTATCGGGAGAAAATAACTCTTTTTACTATGCTCAATCCTTGGTTGGTTGCATGATTTGGCTTGGTTGCTTAGGTCTGCATTGTCTTTAATTTCCTCAATGTAAAAAAAAAATCAACAAATAAATTTTATATATTACTTATTTTTTTCTTTTTTCTTATTTGAGGTGATGGTAAGTTTTTATTTTTAATTTTCAAATATATATTTAAAATAAAAATATTTGGTAAAAATAGTCTTGAATTGACTTTTATCTTAACTTTAAAATACTTTTTAAAATAATTAGTTTTTAGTTGTAAAAAAAATCATTTAATTTGAGAAGATCCATAATATATAATTACTATCAATCAACTCTCGCTATTAATACTACAATCAATGCTGACTATTACACTCAGCAAATGATTATTATTGTCATCATCTTCTTAAATTTCACTTTAAAATTAATTTGTGTAGTAAAATTGGTAAATAGTCAACAATTGAAATAAGTGATGATGAGACCTTTTATTATTCATTTTATACATATATGTCAATCTAGATGATATAAAAAAAAACTTCGTAAATCCCTTCCTCAAACCATAAAATATAAAAGCAACAAACATGAGTGATAAACCTTCATGCTAATTTAGATTTTATCTTAAAATTGATATTAAATAAAGATATCTAACATATGTATAAAATCTATGTAGCAAATTAAATAGATGATGTGAGACTCTCTAACATATCATCATGATTAATATTTTCGCTGTTGTCATCATCATAATTATCGTTATCACCACTATAATTGACACTGTTATTACTAATAGTTAGAGTTGGTTATATAATTTTACCTACTCGTTTAGACTCACTCTACA
The DNA here is from genome assembly GCA_025330945.1 of Mucuna pruriens. Taxonomy (NCBI): domain Eukaryota; kingdom Viridiplantae; phylum Streptophyta; class Magnoliopsida; order Fabales; family Fabaceae; genus Mucuna; species Mucuna pruriens. The sequence continues at coordinate 10,790,347 of JAENHJ010000528.1, forward strand.
ATGACTTGCAACTTAAATAGGTTAGATCAATCTAAGTTGCAAAATAAATAACATAATTTTTTAGGTTTGTGTCCACCCTGCATAACCCACAACCTAATGGAGCAACCCACCACTCATTAATTATAAAAGAAAAAAAATAAAATAGATAAACAAAACACCGACAAGAAATTGCAGTAGAATAATCTAAACTAATAAAATCATAAAAAAATAATAATCTAAACTTATATGCATAGAATCATTAAAAAAAATCTAGTAGTGGAATTAGAAAATTATAAATAAATGTTAATGTTGAATATTTTTAATTAGTCCTTGGATGGATTAAATAATTTAAACTTATTCAATTATATTAAATAATTTAAATTTATAACTAGTCTATGAGCCAATTCACTAACTGGTTGATCAAACTCATATAACCCACAAGTTATGTGGTTTAGCCTAAAATGCTCACGTCAATTGAACTCTATATTACAGGGCTATTTGTCCACGTAGGTCAGGGTGACCATTCATAAGCTTTGATCCATATCCATATAAGATTCCTAATTATTCCTAATATCATTCCTATCACCGTGCTAACATTCATTATTTTCATTACTACTATTTTTTTATCACTATCTCCTCAATCGAGCTTAATTAGAAAGTAAAAACTGGTTAGTGAAATTTAGACGTAAGATCTAACATTAAAGTTAAAAAATTGAAAATTTGCAAAATTAAAAACTTGTTTTGAATTATTTTCGAATTTTTAAAATTTAGGAGTTGTATGATTTGACAAAATATTTTTTATTTTTACTATCTACTATACAAATTTTTAGAAATAAAAAATAGAGTAAAAGTAAGGTGATATTTTTTTTAACTAAAACTGAAAAAAAAATCTCAGCCTAAACCACACTTAAAACTATAACGACTATTAATAGGGTTCTATATACTTCCGAGTGAGATCTGTACATGTGGAAATTGCTGGTGTTGTTGTTTTTGAACAATCCTATCATACTAAATTGCCGTTCCTTACATATAATTTAAGTGCAAGTATGTTGGATAAGCAGATAAATAAATGTGTGCGATATGAAATCAGTAGTCTTACATAAAGTAAGAGACACGTTGAATAGACAATAATTGTTGTGCTTTGGCAAAACTCCGTTTAGTATGAGAAAAAAACAATGAGGCTTTAATAGGATCACGTATTTGTTAAAACTGGTGGAGGAAGCTTCTTTAGGAATTGGAATGCTCTTCCAGACAGTGAACAATGGGTACCTGCGACGGTCCCACGTTGCTCCTTGTCTGGGTCAATGGAAGGTAAAATACAAACTTAAACTGCTAATAGTTTGACTTTATGCGAATGCACTGTACGTACGTTGTCGTGTCCCCATTTCATCATCGGAATTCGGAGATGCCAAAAGCCCAAAGCTCAACATATCAATCCACTCCTACCTATCATATAATTAATTTGTCATGATGTTGTTAGGTTAAATAACCAACATATATATGCCAAGGACAATAACCCCTTCTCTTTTTCCATTCCATGTGCACATATTCAAACACTCTTCATCACTTCTTCCAACTTTAATTTCTTGTTACAACCCCTCCCATTCTTTATATCATTTTTTTTATACAATGATCATTAAGTCCAAATCAAATTCATTAATATAACAATGATTATCCTAGAGCTAATAGGGTAATTAGAATGTTATTATGGCCATATATACTTTACCTCTAACTATCATGTAAAAGAAATTAAATCAAATTACATGTGTTGTAAATAAATATACAACACAAAAATTTGAAATTAGATCACAAAGCCTTAGTAGTGTATATTTTTAACATATTGTTTACTACGATGTTTTCAACTTATACATTAAGTGTGTGTATTAATTAACTAAAAAAAATTAAAACGTTCTAAATGTAATAAATGATTTTTATAGTTTGGTACAGTAATTTTTGTAACAAAGATTTCTATTTTTAATTCTTTAACCTATGCATCTTAGTATAAAGGATAGAAAAAAATGTATCATATAAAATTTATGTAAGACCTACCCTTTTTTTCAATAAAAATTTACTTGATAATATATTAAAAAGAATGCATTATTATTAGTATTTTTTACAAATCAAATAGTCAAAAAATTGGTCCATCAAAATATAATTATTAATTAATTAACGAGTGATGTCATAAAACTAAAAATTTTTATAAAAATAAACATAACAAAAGTCCTCAAAACATTAATTTCCAATCAATGACAATGATAGGAGATATAATTTAGATTATTATTCACTCAATTTTATCGTATGACGTAAGTGTATTTATAATTTATTTGATTAATTCATATATTTATTTGAATAAAATAAAGATGTTTGATGTTAATTTATCTCACAAGTTTATATTATTTTTTAAACACCATTTAAAGTAATATACTAGCTTATAAATTATATTTTTTTATTTTTATCTTCAATATTTTAATAAAATTTCTTATTTGTAACCTCTTTTACTATTATATTATTTTATTTTTATTATAACCCTATTTAAACAATTTTAATAAAATATTAACTGTTTAAATAAAAACATGAGTTCAAAATTAACTGAAATATAAGACTGTAATTACTTTAAAACACATTTTTGTGCATAAAATAAAATATATATTACATTATTTTATATTTATTAATTAATTTAACAGTTAAATTTATAAAATATTCCCAAGTCAATAATCAATTTAACAGTTTTTAATTAAAAATTAGCTTTCAACGTTTAATCCCAAGTATTTTTTTTACCAAATATCTATTTCTATATTATAAATTAGAATTATGAATTTAAATATTTAAATATTTTATTTTATTTGGATGTGCATTTAACGTATTATTCCTAGTCAAAATATTTCCTTCTCAACCATCTTCAATATTAATCTACTTTTATACTTATCTATCTATATACTTAATTTATGTTTCTAAATTAAATTTTAATAATTATTTTTAAAAATATTGTAAAAAATAGTTAAAAAATCTTACATCAGAATTCTAATTATTATTTTAAATTTAAAATATAATTTATATATTAAAATATTTATTATAAAATTTAATTATATAAAATAAATATTTATCTTATACAATACACAAATTAAAATACTAATGCTTCTATATATTTTAGATGCATTTTATTTTTTTTATTTTTTAAAAAGTGGAGGTTTCTTCATCCTTAGTTAAAGTTTATTTATTTAATTATTTATCTTTTGATCCGGCAAGTTAAAAATCTTACACATGTCAACTGATGTATCATGATAAACTGGACTGGCAAAACGAAGCCCATATAATTGAGGTCCGTTTCAAAAGGATCATGTCACAATAACATAACTTCTTTAGCTACTGACTGGATTTTTACTATGGGTCCAACTAACAGAGACATTAGTGTCCCCACTCAGGTAGTGGCCCAAAACAATTTGTTCTGAAACAATTTGTTATTTTTTTTATATTTTTTTCCCCTTCTCAAAAGTGTTGTTATTGTTATTTTATTTCGTATATAAATTTGTCCATTCAATATTATATTTGAAAACACTATTATTTAATGTAAAATCAATAATTTAATTACGAAAAGATATCAAGGTTGACAATTTCCATTCTCTGTTGTGTTTATTAATATTAATAATTATTTTCTAGTACCATCAATATCTTTATTTTTTAGGTGGAATTTAAAAAAATAATTGGAATAAAAAAATTTAGAAAATTATACAAATAAGTCAATATAAAAATAGTTAAAATTTGGAAGGAAAATACAAATTTTGTAAAAATTTAGGAAAAGTTTTGATGTTGAAAGAAGAAAAGTGTAAAAATTTTTAGGATTTTTTTTATAAAATATAAAAATTAAATTGAGATGAAAGTATTTAAATTTACAATGCTAAGATTTTGTCATGTCATGATGCATTAGAAATATCAGATTTAATAGTACGGGCCAAACTTAAGGTACCAAACAGATTGGGCCATGAGATATCCATTGAGATTGGGCTGGGCTTTGATTTGAAAATGAAGTTATAAATAAAAATGTGAAAACCCCATTTCGACTTTCCGGCGTAAAAATGTCGTCGTTGATAGCAGATTTCCTCCGTCAAACTGGCGGCACCGCCGTCATCGACGGCGGTCTAGCGACAGAGCTGGAGCGCCACGGTGCCGACCTCAACGATCCCCTATGGAGCGCCAAGTGTCTTTTTTCCTCCCCTCACCTCATTCGCCAGGTACACTCTCTTTCGTTTCGATTTAAAATTGCTGACACACTAACCGCATCGTTTCGACTCTTAACTTTCATTGTATTTTTTAAAAATAAATCTCTGCGATTTCATGTCATTACAATGTTAATTCATTCATGCTAATCTTCGGTTTCGATAAACCTGATATTTTTTTTCTTATATCACTATTCTCTGTTAAACAGTTCTTGCAATGTTAATGATTGAGTTACTAATTGCAAATTAATGATTGAGTTTCTAAATGGAGCAGGTGCACCTTGATTACCTTGAAAATGGTGCAGACATTATAATCACAGCATCTTATCAAGTGAGTTGGTTGAGCAATGTCTTGTTTCTTTGTTTCTTGCTAATGCTGAAGTCGATGTAGTTGTTTGTGCACAGGCCACCATTCAAGGTTTTAAAGCCAAAGGCTATTCTGCTGAAGAGAGTGAAACTTTGCTCAGAAGGAGTGTTGAAATTGCTCGGGAGGCTCGCGAAGTGTACTATAAAAGATGTGCTGAAAGCAGTTCGGGTGATGGGGCTGATGGTAGAATCCTCAAACATCGGCCTATCCTGGTTGCAGCGTCAGTGGGGAGCTATGGAGCTTATTTAGCCGACGGATCAGAGTACAGGTGAAATAATTAAGATCTAGTGTTTAAATCGGCTGTATTTTTGTTTACTTGTGGTGTTGTGTTTACTTCTTATCTGTTATGTAGCCCATTTATTGATTAACAATCAAGATGGTCTTCATGAACATGATATGTTGTGTTTCCAAAGTCGTGTGTTGAGCTTTGTATCAGTTATTTTGGCACAATTCTTTCTTGCTCTTAAAGGGAATGATATCAGAATGTTGTATGAAATGAATTTCTTGGTCCATCATCTTACATGCATTTACAGTTTTGAGTTTTTTAAGCATTGGATCATTAGCATTTTAGATAGGTTGGGGTTTGTTAAACTTTTGCTGCAGTTCTAAGCACTGATAGAAATTATATTTTTTGATTGTCACGTTTCTTGATATTTTGTATTTAACAGTGGGGATTATGGTGATGCTATCACGATCAAAGTTCTTAAAGATTTTCATCGGAGAAGAGTTCAAATTTTAGCAGATTCAGGTGCTGACGTGCTTGCATTTGAAACAGTGCCTAATAAGCTTGAAGCTCAGGTATCCTAAAGCTTTGGCAGTGAAATGCTAAAATCTACTCCCTTCGTTTTTGCTAACTTTACCCTTTATTTATGTGGGAGAGAAGATCAATACAATCATAATAATATTTTGAGTATTTTAATGAAGGGTAATTTAGTCAAATGAACTTGTTTTGCTTATAACTGAGGCTGCCTAATGACTTTCTTATTTCTTGTGTAATAACTTTAAAAGCCAGATAATGAACAGAAGGGATAATAAAATTCTTGATGATTGAAGAAATTCTGTTATATTTGTATAATTCATTTTGGTTGATGTGTTTTTGTTCCATTTTACTGTGAATTGCCAAAACTTTTGATGAATGTTTTCTTTGACTGAAGAGCTTTTCAACAAAAGCAATCAAAATAAATAGCAATCCTGCACATGGGGAAAATCCTCAAATTAAACATATAAACATGTTGACTTTACTTTCAGACGTTTACATTAATATTGCATGTCATTTACAGGAATATTATTATACAAGGTTTATTTCTGTTAAAAAAAAAAAGTAAAAAGCTGCTCCTGTCATAATATTGCTCTCGTTCAATCCATACAATCTTTCTGTTTCTAAAATAGTTTTCCCAACTAAATTTGGCCCAAATTCTGCCTTGCTTCCCTAGACCACAAGAAAGCATTAAATTTCTATTCTGGAGTTTCCATTGCTTTTGTGAAAGGGTAAAATCACTAGTAAAGTAACTATGATGAGTAACTCACTAAGACATATATAGTCAATTAAACTCCCGGAACAAGTACAGAATAATAGTTATCTAAAGGTAAATAATAGTTTTGACAATTAAAATTAATAAGTTTCTGCTTACAATGTTCATTTTGGTCTTGACTCCAGAATTTACCTAACTCTACTTATTGACTAAGCAGGCTTATGCTCAGCTTCTGGAAGAAGAGGATATAAAGATTCCAGCATGGTTTTCTTTTAACTCTAAGGATGGAATTAATGTTGTTAGTGGTGATTCTTTAATGGAATGCAGCTCTATTGCTGAATCATGCAATAAAGTTGTTGCTGTTGGAATCAACTGTACCCCACCAAGATTTATACATGATCTGATAGTTTTGCTTAAGAAGGTAGAACTTAGGTTTTCTTGTTTCCAACTGAAGATGATGTGATAGGCAAACTGTTGAACTATTATTTTTGTACATGCCATAAGTTCATAATATTTTGTTTCTATCAACCTCTCCTACGTTCTTAGGTCATTATTAATTAATGCAGTTTCAGTTTTAAAAGTGTTAGTATCCACGTTGCCAAGTTGTTTTCATGTTGAAAGTCATGTGCATTTGGGTGGATAATAAATAAACATGGATTTTAATCTGTATAGGTTCAAGAGTTGCATAATATTGAAAATAGCCTTCAACTTCCTTTTTTTTATGAAGATGAAAATGGCTTGTATGAATATTCTTTGACTAAAGTACTTAACCTATAACCTGATACAGTTTTCATATTAATGTGCAACTATTTATCTTTTAAAATATAGATAATATCTTTTTTCCCTTGTTTTTTATGTGTTACTTTCATGTAAGAAATGTGCAGGTGTTGATAAACTATTATATTATTATAGTTATGGGACTTGTCTTTGTGGAATACTTATCCTTGATTCACATATAATATCTTCAGGTGACTACAAAACCAATTGTTATATATCCAAACAGTGGGGAAACTTATGATGGCAACCTAAAGCAATGGGTAGTAAGTTCATTTCATTACTGTTTACATTTTAAAGGAATAGGTAGGCCTACTTTGTCGTAAAAATTGAACAAAGATATATAATCTGTTACAGAAAAGATAAAACTATGGTATCTAAACTATCATATAAAAGATGAACCACTATGCATTGGAAATTTGGGTTGGGAAAATTATTCTGCTTGAAATAAAGAAATTCATATGCTGTAAATAGAAGAAAGAAGTTGTAAAGGCAAACTTAATTGAGGAGTAAAAGTACATATTATTCATTTATATTTGAACTGTACAACTGATTCAAAATTTCAAATTGCTGTGTGATTTATCATTTAAAAATAGAAATTTGCCCGGAAATAGGAGTCTAAGTGTAAGTGGAAGTCTGGTACTGGTAGGTATTGGAATGACAGATTTCACATCCTCTTATTAGTAATTGTACATGTAGAGATTTTAAGGAAAGGCTTATGATAGGCATCCAGAAGTTAGGAGAGGGTATATGTATGGCAAGATAATAAGAAAGAACGGGTAACTAACTCTAAATGTAATTGAGATACTATAAATAGCGGGCTCAACAAGTAGGTAGGCAAACTGTACAGTTCTTAGGAGAGTTCAGGTTCTCTCAAATATCATCCCGTGTATTTGGAGTTCTTGGCTGCCATATCCTTTGTTCTGAAGAAAAATGCTAGCAATACATTCTCTATTATACTTTTTTTTAACATACTCTACTATTAGTCGAAATTTATTGAAAAAATTATAATTTTTTGTGGATCTCATTTTTTATTTAATGAATCTTTCTCATACTTTGTAGTTTTCAATAAATATTAGTCAATAATGGATATGTGCAGGTAACACTCCTCTTGTTCTGACATAACAATTCTTTGGTCAATTTTGGCCAATTTCTTCATTCTTTCTTTTCTCGGGTTGAGTCTATCATCTTAAATAACTTTTTAATCCCTTTAATATACAAATAAAAATAAAAAATTACAGGGACTATAATTTTTTTAAGAGATCAAAATAAAAACAACCTTATATTATAGAGATTAAAATGTTGTTTAAGCCTTAGAGTAAAAATTGGATGCCAAAAGCAGGATCCTACTTTCTTTCAATACTTTCTGAATTATATTCTAAATTTTGGGCTGTTTTCTCATTTAACCTTACACGGATAGTTGATAGATTTGTAGTTATCTTGAAATTAATGTGTGCGTTCATGTTGGGAAGGTTTATGATTGCTCTTACGGAACTAAACCATATTCTTGTACTAGTGATACATGATTTTAAACCATGTTTGGCATAGTTCAGACAGAGATGAACGATTATTTAATCATGTTCAGCCTGTGCATTATCTATATTTCTTGGAAGACAACGGCAAAGAGTGCATGCAACATTAGTATCATAAGAAATAAATGGAAAAGTACAAGTTTATGCGTAACCTAACTTTTAAGTTATTTATCTGTTTTTATTTTTATCTAGTTTGTTGTATTTTACAAGTTGACGAACTCGATGGTTTGTTAAAGTTGACAAGTACTTCATATTGTATATCCTTATTTATGAGAAACCAAATATAGCATGGAGATAATTGATTAGAGATTCAATCGTTTTAAAAGAAAATATTTTTGGGATAGTTCTTGAATTATGTAATACTGATATTATGTTGTTATTTTTGCAGCAAAATACTGGTGTGACAGATGAAGATTTTGTGTCGTACGTAAATAAGTGGTGTGAGTTAGGAGCTTCCCTTATAGGTGGCTGTTGCAGAACGACACCAGCTACTACTAGGAAGATATACATGACACTGTCTAGCAGTCAATCTGCTATTCTTGCCAAAAAGTGACTGTTCTGTCATCGGAAAGGAGGCCAATCAATCTAATTTACATGTCAACAAGCCTGGCTGCTGCACTGAGTTATGCTGCTACTCTGGGCTTAAGATAGGACCATGAATATAATATGATCTGGCTAATTAGTGAAGATATCCATTATGAAATATTGGTCAATATATCTTGGAATATGCTTTGTCCTTGGAGCTAGCAACCTGAAACTCGCATTTTTTGCACATTACATTAAAGATCAAGAGATAACATAAGTGACTTTTGAATTTCGGGAGGGGTTGTTTACTAGGTTGGCGAATTATATAATTTGGAAACTATTTCCTAGTGAAAAATATGTTGCGCGTATGATATTATTATTATTATTTGGCACTGTTTAGGATTATAGATATTGATTAATTATGAAAAAAGCAAAAGAAAAGAGATTGAGCTGCTCTATTATAATGCTGTGAGCAAATGCGTGCATTTAGCTTCCGAAGAGTCCCATGGGGTGGAGACTTGCCCAACAAACAAGCTCATGCTAGTTGAGTCAGATTGTAATAAAGGACCATTTGGTCCGTTTAGTATGTTTTCCGTTTGATCAAAACATGCTGTGAACAAATGATCATTTACACATAGTATAATACCAATAACCCCTCTTGACATAGAAAAATTGGATAGTACGAGACTATCATGTTTCTGACTATTTTTTACATAACATGTAATAGAGTATTATTAACTTTTTTATAAATTAAAAATTTTGAATACATATTATATAAGTTGACAAATTATAAATACGCAGTCTATGACTATCCAATAATTTTTGTTTAACATACAGGTCGGATATATGCCGCATTTCACAATTAATTAAAACAGCAGATATCCACAATTCCAGGTTGAACAACTTGTGGTGTCACAAAGGGAACGAAAAACTCTAAAACGGCCATTGTTGAATTTTTTTTTTCTCAGCAATAATTCCTCGTGATATTGAGGTAAAAAGATATTGTAGTGATCGTTATTAATGTAATTTATTGTCGTTGTGTGCACATTTGTTGTATAAAAGGTTTGAGAGAAAATCGATGAGTTGAATAATGTACGCAGATGAGTTGAAGTACAACGTACAACTAGGAATAACTACAAATTAACACTGATAAATAGACAACTACTATTTATCAACTATTTCAACACACTGAAGTATATAAAGTACAAACAGTATCCACCAAACTTATAACCAACCTAGCTAATTCGAGGGTGGCATATTTAAAACATTGAATAGCCACCGAAGAAAGTGAACTTCTGCGTCTGTACATTGATGCCCTAAAGTATTGTTTAGTAGATCTTTCTTTTACTCTTCTTCCATGTTGTATTTCACTATTTCTCACTCTTATATTTCCAAAATTATATTCGCTAAATTTGTGATAAAGTTGTGCCCGCTACCTGAAATGAAAGAGATATTGTTCCAAATAGCATTAATGATCAATCTGCCTCCTTCCTTGATTGAGGCAAGCAATATGTTAAATGCTTATAAATAATAATAACATGGTACATATATGGTGTACAATATAATTAATGCACCGAACTAGTTAAAATTGACTAAAGGCTTCACATTTTCAATTTAGGGTCTTAACATGAGTAGTAGCAGCGATCCAGCTTACTCGAGTTAGATTTAACTGACTCGAGTAAGAAATACAGTTTAGTTTTCATGACTTAAACTTGTTTTAACATGAGCTCGGAAAGTTTAAATTATGATGTATGTGTTATATTGAAGACCAATATTGTTGTACCAATGTGTACCATGTCTCACCCAATAATTTTTCTAAGGATAAATTTTACAATTAGTTCTATAAGTGTTGTTGGTATTATTTTTAACTAAAATTGAAAATTTATTCTTTTAACATTTAATGAAATTATTTACTAAGTAAATTATCCATATAAAATTTCAATTCTAATTAAAAAATAACACTCCCAGACTTATAAAATTGCATATAACTTTTGTCTCTCTCGTAATTCGTAAAGGGCTAAACGACCAAAGTGTGCTGTCGGGTCCAAAAACAGTGCTAGCAAAGGATGGAAGGAGGGTGTGAAGCTGGTTTTGTCCAGAGATGCCTTGTATGGATTGAAAAGATTAATGACACAAGATATAGAAAAGCGTGACACTTTTATGATATTCAAATTTTGAGCCTTGTATTGGGATTCTTCTGTGGTTTAAGTTGATGATGGAGGAATGTTACCAAACTGTTTAATGTTGTATGAACAATACCAAGATACTGAAAACATAAAACAAAACTAAAATGGTACTCACCAAGAAAAGTAAAAAAGAAAAAAAGTTGAACAAGTTAAATATGAATCGTCAAGAACATCATGGTTATATATATAACTACAAGCTTGAGAGCACTGTTTTGCATGCGAAGATTGTGCATTCTTTTGTCCGTTGATGGCCAGGATAAAGCAAAGAACCAAAAAAAGAAAAATAAATAAATAAAAGAAGCCTTATTTATAGTAATCTTAGGCAAGTGAAATATTTTTACCTAGAAGCTCATTTTCCAAATAAGGCCATGGTTTTACTCTTATGCATCATACCATGTCGTTTTCCTAGCTCCCCTAGGTGTGTATCCTCTGCCACATATATCATTATAACTTGTTGAATAGTACAGAATACATTTGTGAAATTTTCTGATAGGAGAAACCATCACACAGTTGCCAAATTGTACCTTGAAGTAGTGTAAAATAAGTAGCGATGATGTGATGATCCAACATGCAAGAAAGGGTTGCATGCGTGGGTTTGGTCTGGCAGGAAGATAATGGAATTAAAGACAGTGATGCAAAAAGCTTGGCAAACAGAGAAAATATCTTTTGCCTAGTTCTATGAAAACGAGGAAAGGGACTCAGGTTACTCAACCATAACACTAAGTATTGTTTGGGTGGAAAACCCTCTCATTTTCTACCCCACGGTGAAAAGTTTCACATCAACATCACCATCACCATCAATATCATATCAACCTTATAAATATAAAGTCAACACAACAGCCTTCATTTTTTTTTTATTTTTTATCTTTTCACACAAACTGCAAGTTGTTTATGTAACTCTAAGGTGAGTTTGGCAAAGCATATGATGTTCTTGTATAGGGTCATGCTGAGTTTCCTTGCCTCCTATCTGAGCCACTAATTGGAAAATTAAATTCTCACCTAGTAATATATAAAGATAAAAAAAATTGAATCTAATTAGTTGGAATTTTTTAAATAACAGTTTTATTTTTAGTTCAACTGGCACTCTCATGTTGGATCCATGCGGTAAACATGTACACCAACCTAACTTGTGCTTGCTTCTCTGCTTTGTTCTGCTTTACCACTTGAATGTTGGGCCCATTCTGGTATTCCATTTACTCTGCATAATGCTGTTTCTGCTTCCAACAGCAACGACTATATGTGCTGTTTCTGCTTTGCTTTGTTCTGCTTTACCACCTTTTTGGTCTTCCTAAGATTATTATTATTGTAATTTTACGATACAAAAGAGAGGATATGCTGTGCTGATCAAGCTTTTAATTTAAAAGCAATTGTTAATGCAGCATTCAATATTCAATAAGTGAGAGCTCCTGGGTTGATATACATGCACTTATTTTCTTTCGTATATAATTCTGTTTTAAGAGAACGCTTTTTCTAACAAAAAATTTATCTTTAGTTTTTTATATATGGAAACATATTTTTATTTAAGAAAATGTGGATAATAATTATTTTAAAATAAATTATATTTCCTTTCTGTCCGTGTTTTTTAAATTACAATTTTTTCGTCTCTTATAAATAAAGAGGTGAATAATACAAAAGCATTTTTTTAATGATATTTTAGCTTATTTTATATTTTTTTAGTATCATAAATAACTATTTTTGAATGTCTTATAAATAAAATTTTGAATACTTTTATTATTAACCTTGAATTTTTTTAAGATTTTTATTTCATTTTTAATACCATAAAATTGATAATAAATATTCAAAATTATTTATTAATCATGTTAAAGATGATTACGTATAAGATGAAATATAAATCTTATATAAACTAGAGATAGTTTGAAAAGAGTTTACAAGTGAAAATAATTCTTACCTTACATTCGATAATGTAAAATCAAGTTAGATTCAAACTCACATATTTAAATTTATCAAAGTTTATCCTAAATTCATAAATGAGATATCTATTATATTATACATAAAGTCTAATAGTGCTTGACGATTGGATATGAGAGGATATATTATAAAAAAATTAGTCTTACGTTGACTTTAAAAATAAATCTTGAAAATAGTTTGTAAGTAGGAAGAATTCTAATTTTATAAGTTGATTTTGTATAATTAAATTAGGTTAAAATGTGTCATTTTAATATTTAAAGGGATAAAAATATATATTTTAAAATAAGAGGAAATGTAATTAAAATCTATTATGAGATAGGATTATAATTTTTTTTTATAATAATCGGTTCAAATTTTAAATCAAATATTTTTTACATTAAAAACAACTCTCAATTTTACTAAAATTGCAAATAGACAAGATTTATAGTGCATTTGGAACCGGGTTAAAAATTTGTGTACAACGAGTAAATCACGTCAAAATGAGAAGGAAGATACCGTTAGTAAATGTATTTATATTTGTTATATTTTTATTCTATAAACAAGAAACATAGAATAGTAAAAGAAACTAAATTACAAGGTTTTAATTTTTAAATATTAATAAATTAAAAAATATAATGTGTATATCAACCAACAAATACAATATAATGAATTAATAATATTTTTTACTATTTATAATGAGACATGTTTATAATTTTAAAAAAATTGAAAGCATTTTATCCAAGATTTAAAATTTATTGTGATTTATTAAAAATAATATAAAAAAGGTTAAAAAATGTTTAGACAAACTCTTCTAGTATTTTTTTTATGTGAAGATTTAAATTCAAGACTTTGTTTAAGAAAAATCAAATTCTTACCGCTAAAAAAAATTGATCATAGAAGTTTTCAAGTTTTATACAATTTAAACAATTTTTCCATTAGTGATACAACTTTAAATTTTTCATTAAATGAACCTCACAATTATCTGATATTCTTAATTCCCATTGATATGCATATTTATTTTACAAAAATTGAACTAATTGGCTCTGTTATTTATATTTTCAATAATTCAACAATGGATTCTAAAGGCGTAATTATTATTTTTTCTAACTCGCATAATTTGTAATAAAGATGTAACTTCTTTTGTTATTATTTCTTATTCTGTAAAGTATGATTTAAACCACCATTTGAATTTCTCTTAATTATGTAGATTATTTAGAAACATTGAACGTATATCTTCAACCCAATTAATAATTACTTTTATATTATTTTTCTAACAAGTCCTGCCTTAATTATTTTGCTCTTGTAATGCAACTCTTACAAAAATCTTGGTAGTTTCATTATGATTAATCTAAATAGGTGCACCTAAGTTTATCACCGTACCACTTGAATACAATTAAATAAAGAAATAGAATCTTAAATAATTGACACATGGTGTGAGTTTCATCATGTTTGTGTGCCAAACATGTGTCCTGTAATATGGTTACAGTTGAACAACTGTAGTCTGCTTTCCATTATTCAGATAAATAAATCATTGAGTTTTAAGGAAAAAAAGTTGTATATATATGGCCCTTCATATAATGGCCCCCATCATTGAGCCATAATAACTCCAAATTTTGATTGACCTAGAAAAGAAAATTTACAAGAGAGGAATAATACCTCATATCTGGAGAAACTTTTGTTTATGATTTTTTTTAACTAAAACTATAAGTTTAACTATTTCCAAGTATTAACTCTTATTGTAACCATAAATATTGATCTAGTTGATGAATACTATATTTATATATCATAAAATTGTGATTTTGTATTTTATTTTTTATGTAAAAAATTTGTTAATAAATAATCTATAAAAAAAACAGTTAAATTTTGATGAGTTTTTGAAAATCAATTTATTTAAAAAAATAATATATAAAAAAAGTATTAACTCTTGTGGGTCCATAATCATTAATATTTTGCAGTGTAAGGACATACGTATATATAAAATGTGGTTGAGAAAGTAAAAGCCATGATGTTTCCATCAGTATCTAAGTGCAAGTGTACTCTCCTTTGCCAGATTGTGAAGAAAATGACAGGAAAATAAATTCTAAAAGACAAATTAAAAATAAATAAATCAGAAGCCCAATTTGACACCTTAAAATCAGATGCTATGAGGGGTGAGGGAGAAAAGGAAAGTAGAATAATAACAAGAGATTTTTCAAAGCTGCAAAAGCAAAAGAAATAGAAAGAGACCCCCTTCCATCCAAGATCTAACTTACTTTAGTTAAAGTACAGTTAAAGATCATCCTTTGACTGCCTCGTTAATCTATCAACCATTTTTCTATCTCATTCAGAATTAATTTAGCACAATTTTTTCTTTATTTCTGAGAAAATATTTCTCTTTTTTTCTTAAAAATATTAATAAAAATAAGTATCTATTTTTCTAAAATAAACTAGATTAAAAACACACGTATTTGTATTGCAAATCTTACGATGTTCTTTACAAATTGCTCTCATCAAAACAATCTTAACTATCCTATTTTTTTTTTGGTAATCAAACAAGGGAAGTACACAATTCTCAAAACACTTTTTTTTTCAAATATGTGTAGTAAAAGATGTTAAAAAATGGTGCAAAGAATTATTTTCTCTTTAAAAAAGTGTTGTTTCACACTATTATTCAACATATATAAATAATTTCAATTGTTCTAAAAAAACAATAGTTTCTGTTGTTCTCTAATAACTCATAAAAAGGCACAAACGAAAATTGCGAAATTTACCATTCTTAGAAGAAAAGGAAGTATGTTTAGAAAGCGAAAAAAAGATAGTATGGCAAACATGAATGATTCGTTGTAAATAATATAATTTTTAATAAAATATTTAGTTGATGTACAATGACAATCACGTGGCAGATATAGCTGGAGGATACTCCAACAATGCTTGTTTTGTTTAATGTATATCAAATTTGACGATTAAAAAAAGAAAAAAAAAAAAAAATTATAAAATATAAAATATAACAAATACTAAAAGCATAATAAAAGAAAATAAAAAATAATATTGTATAAATGATTATATCTGTCCTGAAATATAATTAAGAGAAAGGAGAGAATGAAAAACCCTGAAAATGATGAGAGATATTTAATTATTGAATCCAATAATAGGATGACCCTGTGGATGATAAATCCCAATGTTGTTGACAATGTAGTATGTATCTACTACATAGGCAGCAACCTTTCCCTAGGCAATTTAGAAGATTCAAATTGTAGGGCAGCATTGGGCCCATTCGTATTTAATTTTGATACTGCCCTTTCTTGTAAGCATCATTGGCACTATTAAGAGGAGGGAACACACAAAAAAAGAAGAAAATATGCAATGGTGACCTTTCACCTGTAGGATTCGGATATACCATATATTCTTAGCCAACATTTTGCATTATCAAACTCAAGAACTCCAATTTCCCAAATGAAAATGTTTGACTTGTAACTTCATGTTTCGCCAATGATTCCTATGACGATTTACATTAATAAAAAAAACAACATAGGTTGGTCAATCAACTTCACACACGCCTATGCACGTACATTTTACACATGCCATATTGACGCTTGTGAGACATTAAATTATTTTTAAAGTAAATTTAAAAGATTTATTTATTTATTTTTATAATTTTTTAATCTAATCATCATGGTGAGTAATTATTTTTTTGTTAGATTAAAAAAATAAAAAACAAAAAAAAAATAATTATTCTTAAATAGAGAATAATTCTTCTAAAATTATACTTTTTCCAACAATTTTAAAAGAGTTATTATTTTTTTTAATCTAATTGTTTTAATAAATAATTCATATTTGATCGTTATATTAAAAAAATGAGAATGTTAAGGGTTTATATATATATATATATATATATATATATATATATATATATATATATATAAATAAAAGGTTATTTTTTATTTTTATCTATTATTATTTTTAATTTAATGGTTACAATGATTAATTTATCTTTGATTGATATATTAAAATAAAATGAATGTTGAATAATAACAATAACTATTACCTAATTAGTTTTATAGTTAGTTGATCTATTTTCTATATATATTAATTGTTTTTAGTGAGAATATGAGAAATAAATTTAAATCATATAATAAATTATTAAATTTTAATATTGTGCATCCACTTAATAAAATAATGTGACTTTTTTTTTTTGTCTTGTTGATATATGTTTGATTACGGTAAATTCACATACTATTATTAATTATTGACAAAATGGAATCGCATCTAATTATGCGTAATTTTTTTATTATTTATTTAGTTAGTTTTTCTTGTTTTTATTTTTTAAACAGTCTTTAAATTAAAAAAAAAAACTCTACATATTAAAGTGTTTTACTTTAAAAAGAGAGGAAATACATATTCGAGAATAAACTAAATATTTTCTGTATTTTTCTCTCAAAGTGCAATTATGTCGTATGATAAGGTGACACGTAAGTTAGCAAAGCAGGGTATTTTGGGACAACCACATGTATTGGCCTTGACAAGTTATGCACTATTGGGGGCAAGGCTTATATGGTGATAGTGGAAGCTTCACTGAAGCTAGTGGGTCACTATGTTGGGTTCATTTGAAATTCTAATTGGGGTTCTTTGAATCTCTCCTCTTGAATAAATTCATGATTTGAAGTTTCTATCATCAAAACTTACGAGCTCATTCATATTAAAAATGCTAACTGAAAAAATATAACTTAACTATGATTTTGTTATATGGTTAAGTATTTGTGTAGCAAAATAGATATATGGTTTCACTTAGTTCAAGGAAGTCACATATTTTCCAGTGGTTTGAGTAGGAAGATGAACTGTAGCGTAGTTAAGAACTTCCAATAATGAGAATATAATTTGTAAAGTAATTATTACTAAAGTTTAATGCACATGTTAATTTGTAATTAGATATAATTAATAGTTTTTTCTTACAATTTTATATACTATGAAATGTATTTTATTGATGATCGAAGTGTCATCTCATGTAAAATATAATATACTGATCCATGTGCAAATGCAAGCATGTACAAAATGAAAAAAATTCAATGCGATATGTATTATTTGGAAATTTTGTCTTTTATCTTCTTGGACATGATGAGTTTAAGATTGCACACCAATATAAAAGGCCAAAGTTTCATTTGCTTAATATATAATATTTATATTTAAAAACAAAGTTTTTGAGTAGACATAATGATATGTAACTTATAGAACCAAAGAGTTTTTTGAATTTGTCAACCCCAACGAGATAAAAAAGCAACATGAAACATTCTCTTCAACTGGGTCACACACACCATGTTTATAAGATACTACCTCAAATTATGTAGATTCAAACCCACTCCTGAACCTTTTTCAAATAGGAAAATAAAATTAGTAAACAAAGAAAAAGTTAAAAATGAATTTTGTCATATGTATCAAAGACAATATGAAAATAAGGAGAGAAGTTAAAGAAACAAAAACAAGAGAAAAACAAACGATCCTACGTACATCTTTTTTATCTTTTATTTTCTTTATTAATTGCTTTGATTTCTCTTCTACATCATCAAATATAAGATTTTTAGATATTAAGATCAAATTTAACTTTATTATCTGTGACACAATCATCGTTCTTGGATACCCAAATGTTTGAAACTACTTGTATTATTCACTCGTAATCTAATATCTAGCTTATGTATAAGAGTTGGTTAATAGCTATATTTAAGTAAACCTCTTTTGCGAATATTTAAATACTTGTAACTTTTTTCTATTTCGCAAAACATCATTTTATTAATATATTTCATTAATAAAAATTTATCATAAAAAATAAATTAAAATAAAATTAATAAAATAAAAATAAAAATAAAATATCTTATACAATTAATATTATAATTTGTAATTGACTTAAGAGTGTAAAATAGTTTTATATTATCTATCAATAAACTGTCTTCTCAAAATTAATTAATATACAAAAATTATAGATATATAAGAGTTTAATAATCATGTTTTGATATTGTGATATAAGTACAAATTATGATTGGTATCTTTTATATTATTATTTAATTATAATTTATTTTTAATAATACATGTTATAAGTATCTTAAAAATATATTAACAATAAATTATGATTATATAATAATATAAAATTATTTTATATCATTTATATTTTTAAAATTAATAAGCAAATAATAATTGATTATTTGACTAGAATATAATGGTGTGGAATTACCTAATGATTTCCTGTGAGAGTGGGCCTTGGATTTGCAGTGAGTAAAAGACCTCCGAAGAGAGCCAAACTTGCCTCGCTTTTCACTCTCTTTATTCCCTTCAAATTCGCTGCTTTCCTCTCTGTTCCACAACGAGGTTTCTCCAACTCTCTCTCTCTTGTCTCTTCATGTCTTCTACATTGTTTTCTTCTTCTTCCTTGTTACTTCATCCTCTCTACCCTCAAAGCCTTAAACTTCACAACTGGGGCAGCACTTAATTACTTCTTCACCTTCATCACATTGCTCTCATCATCAAACCCATCTTTTCCCTCCTTTTTTTTTTACCTGTTTGAATAGAGATACATAAACCACACCCACCGTGAAGTTAAGGTTGTCGTGTCCCTAGATATAAACTTCTCCTCTCACTCATTCTCTTCACTCAAGAGAGTGAGGATCCAGCGTTGATTGAAAGAAGGAATAGACAGTGTGACGTCAATTCAGAACCTTTGATTCCGTGAATAGAGAAAGTTACATGAAGTTGTGAGTGAGTTGTCCCAACAATGAGAGATGAGAACTCCAAGAAGAGCAAGGTTTGGGAAATGCCAATTCTTCTTCAAATTCATTTGCATTTGATTTCTGGGATTGGCATTGCTTACCCTGTTTTTCTTGTTCAAGCTTTCTTGGCCTAAAACTTTGGTCAAGAAGTGGTTCAATATCAAGAGCAAAGCTGAGGATTTTCAGGCAGATGATGTTCTCTGCGAAGGTGATTCATCCATTTTTCCACCACTTTGATGCAATCCACATTCTAGGGCTCTCGGATTGGGAATCTTAACTTTTGTTTTAAAACTAAAAAGGACATTTTTCCTGCTTCTACTTCAATTAAATTATCCCGTTTTTTTTTTTTTTTCGAATTTTTACTCGTCTGTTTCAATGGGTATTCTACTTGCAGCACAAGATCTGCCCTTTGTTGTTTCCATGGTTTCTAATTTTACCCTTTTGGTATAAAAAATAATTCTACTTTTTTGTTTTGTTTTGTTTCAGTAGGATGATGAAATGACTTTGAAAAGAGCACAGCTTTGTTAACTTTATGGCTTTCCTTTTTCAGGTGTTGATGAAGAGTGTAGTAGCAACTACTCGGAGAGGGAGGCATGCACTATCAAGAAAAGTAAATCAGGTTCGGTATCTTCACCTTCATATCTCTTAGGACCACACCAGCACCATTCCAAATTCCTCAACTAGATAGAGATAAAAAGAAATTTAGACCGCAATTTCAGAATCTATTTGTTCCTTTTTTCTTTTCTATTCTATTGTCTTCTGCTAATCTCAGATGTTTAATCTCCATTTTGATGAATAGAAAGATCAAGCAGATGGTACTCCCACAGAATGCGAAGAGGTAAGAGTGACCTTAATGAAGCTCAGGTTACTGATGTGTGTAACTATAGGTATGTTTCATGTAGCTGTGTATGTACTTAATTATCCTGGTTATTACTATTGTAATGAGATATAAGAATTTCTATTCTACTGAGTTTCATTTCCCCTTTCTGTATACAGAATCTTTGTTGCCACTTGGAATGTAGCAGGGAAGTCACCTCCTAGTAATTTGAGTCTTGAAGATTGGCTTCACACCTCTCCACCGGCTGATATCTATGTCCTTGGGTAAGTTACTGACTATATAATGTTCCATCTTCTTCAGTTATGCAAAAGTTCACACTGAAATATTTTGCATTTTCTTGGACTCAGATTTCAAGAAATTGTACCTCTTAATGCTGGTAATGTTTTGGGAACAGAAGACAATGGTCCTGCAAGAAAATGGCTAGCCCTTATTAGGAGGACCCTGAACAGCCTTCCTGGAACAAGTGGTGAATGCCTCACTCCTTCACCCCTTGCTAACCCTGTTATAGAGCTAGATGCTGATTTTGAGGGATCAATGAGGCAGAAGGAAACCTCTTTCTTTCAACGAAGATCCTTCCAGTCCAGCCGTAGTATGAGAATCGATAACGATATGTTAATGCAACAAGCTTGCCTTGAACGCCGTTTCAGTGTCTGTGATAGAATGATATTTGGTCACAGAACGAGTGACTATGATCCCAATTACCGATGGGGTTCCTCCGATGAAGAAAATGGCACTGGTGACTCCCCAATTACAACACAATATTCACCGATGTCATATGGCGGTAGTTTCTCAATGGAAGACAGTGATAGACAGACAGGACAATCAAGATACTATTTGATTGCTAGTAAGCAAATGGTTGGGGTATTCCTAACTGTTTGGGTGAAAAGCGATATCAGAGATGATGTTCACAACCTGAAAGTGTCTTGTGTTGGCAGAGGGTTGATGGGATATCTTGGAAACAAGGTACATTTGACAATCTATTTCAATAGCAGAGTTTATAATGTACTGGGGAAGGAGACAATTTCATTCTCTTGGATTTTCCAGGGATCGATATCAATTAGTATGTCATTGCACCAAACAAGCTTTTGCTTCATTTGTAGTCATTTGACTTCTGGACAAAAGGACGGTGACGAGTTAAGGAGAAATTCAGATGTAATGGAGATTCTCAGAAAGACAAGGTTTCCTCAGGTCCACGACATGGGCGATGAGAATTCTCCTCAGACAATTGTGGAACATGAGTAAGCCTCTAATCTCTATTCATGATCTATACCATGCATCTGATACTTGGAGATTGTGAATCTAAATAAAATTCACTACTAAATGCCAACTTGTATCCTAGTTAAGAACTAAACTTTGGTTTAACTGGTGTAGTCGAATAATTTGGCTGGGGGATTTAAATTATCGGATAGCCCTTTCTTACCGTGAAGCAAAAGCTCTTGTAGAGATGCATGATTGGAAGACTTTGTTAGAAAATGACCAGGCATGTTACTACTTTATCCCTTTTCAAGTAATTCTGATTGATCTTTGCTCCTTTCTCATATTAGATATACCTAATCATTTGATGTTTTTTCTTTCAGCTATGTATAGAGCAGAGGCGAGGACGAGTCTTTGAAGGATGGAATGAAGGGAAAATATATTTCCCTCCCACATATAAGTATTCAAACAATTCAGACAGATATGCAGGCGATGACAGACGCTCTAAACAAAAGAGAAGAACTCCAGCATGGTAGCCTTCTTTCTTGCAAATAATCTCTTGTGTGAATCAATGAAGTGACAAATGTAAATAGAAAGGGGGGGATTGCCAAATGAAATGTCCTGGATCATTATTTTGAAATTATATTATTTATGTAAATCTAATCAAAATATCTATTCATGAAGGTGTGACCGTATCTTGTGGTACGGAAGAGGCCTTCACCAATTATCTTATGTTCGTGGGGAGTCCAGATTCTCTGACCATAGGCCAGTTTATAGCATATTCTTGGCAAAAGTTGAGTCTATCAGCTGTAACCAAACAAAGAAAAGCTCCAGTTCCAGGATCGAAGTAGAAGAGTTGTTCCCACATTCACATGGTTATGGCTACAC
Source organism: Mucuna pruriens (assembly GCA_025330945.1). NCBI lineage: Eukaryota > Viridiplantae > Streptophyta > Magnoliopsida > Fabales > Fabaceae > Mucuna > Mucuna pruriens. The sequence continues at coordinate 10,812,955 of JAENHJ010000528.1, forward strand.
TGATTTGAACTACTTTTGATAAGTGACAATGATTCTTATTCCAGGAGATCAACTTGACTGTTTGAGTGAACCGAAACAGCTTAGTGTACCACACAAGGTAATTCACCTCAACAAGAAAATTCCAATAAATATTCTCTACCTTGCTCGGACATCCTTTAGAATTCAGCTTGAAAAAAAAAAAAAAAAAAAAACTCGGCTTTGCCATTAATTGTATTTCCTACAACTATTCAGTGAAGGCCAAGATCCAATTTGCAGATTTCTTTGAAGTTCTAACCAATATTTGTCATCAAAATTAGTTAATTGGTAAATAACCATATAGTTAGGTCTAGCCATACCTACTTTTCACCAAATAAATAGACATTTCTAACCACAAGATCCATTTCAAGGAATAAGCACTTATATTGTCTGTTCTTGGCTATTAATAAATTTGAGTCTGCAGAAGCTTGTGCTATAAATATTTCAAAGATTTCTTGACAGCAATGGATTTGACCATGTCGTTCTTCCTAATAAAGTTTCTAGTTGAGATGTCATGCAAGCCTTATCCTTATCCTTGACTTGTGGCCCCTCCTCTTTTAGGTAGGCAATACTATGAGGAATTGCCAGCCACAATGATGATCGAGACATTCTGTTACCCTCACACTCCAAAACAAGGTTGTCCTTTGCCCCTCTTTCCTTTTCTCAGTTTCTCTGTATTTTTTTCTTTCCATAACCTCTAAACCTTCTCCATACCTCATTGTTGCAGCTGAAGAGTTTGAGGTAGAATAATGGCTATGTGGGTCAAAGAAAACATACAACATCTGTTCTCAATCCTCATGAATGAGATAATGTAACTAAAATTAACTTGTACTATAACTTACTGGAGAATAACAAGTAGTAGTTTTACTTCACTAATTTGCCTGCCTTCGCTTTTTTTGCAGGATTTGAAGATTCTAACTAAGGTGTTGACTTATTCTTTAACACAATTTAGATAAAGCAAGGGAATATTTGTACCCCGTGTTAATTATCTTACAAATATTTCTTATAGCAGCTTTAGTGAGAATCATTGAAGCTAAATGTACGTTGTTGTTTTCAACTTTGTTTTTCTGAACAAGTTGCAACGAAAAGGAAAAAGGAACTATACTACTTACACTGCTTTGTTGGCTTTTACCAGTAAGTCATTATTTGTACTCAATTCTAAACTTCTTTTTTCCTTTGTTTCATTCTGATTCGGGCATGTTTCTTTGAGCAACATCTATTCAGTTTCGGTCAATGTTTATTTTTAAAGGAATAATTTCAATCCACATAATGCTAACAAGAATGATGTTGTCTAAATAATTTGTTACACCAAAAACAAAAGCTCGTGGTCCTTTCTTGGATCGTCTGGTTTAGAATGTTTCATGATAAATTTCGAAATAGCTAATCCGTTAAAGAATGATATAATTGTTTTAGCTATGAGATGTACGTAACAATAGCAAAGTGTACTTTTTCTTGACTAATTGATCCTTTCAGAGAAGAAATTTTCTGACCCTCAATAATGAGTCACGTCTAAGTTGTCAAAATCTAAAATATGGACCACCATCACCATGGCTGCAGCTTCCGTTAACCTTCTCAACTATAAATTCTTAGTAAATAAAGTGTTTCCTAGTTCGTTGTTATTCGTAATGCCTCAATTATTGGACTTGGTTTTTTCGGCTAATCTGGAAGTTGTGATTAATTAAGTTACGTTTACGTCAGTGTCAAAAGCATCGAAATGACTGCAGTTTAAAGGGGCAACAACACCTTGAAACAATTGAAAAAGATAAAGAAAAAGTGTTTTGTCTCGCTACTTTTTTTCATTAGGTATTGTCTCACCTTCATTCATTTTGAAATAACTCGAGAATGAGATTGTTGCTTAAATAATTGTATAGTTTTACTGTATTTCAAGCGCACGTATATCTTTCTTTATAACTTGAGCGCATTTTACAAATAAAAATTTAGATAAGAGAAGTGCACACAAAAGTTTAGGAAATACTACAAACCTTAACTAATATAAGCAGAACACACAATCAGATGTAACAACCCTGGACATAATTTAGTGAACTTCACAGTGATATATAACTTTTTTTAATTTAGATCTTATGTTTAATTAATATTAACAAATACTCATGCAATGCACAAACTATTCATTAGAAATTAGTAATATTTCATGTATCAAATTACATAACAACTTTACATCTCAGTTTTAAAATTGTACCAAACTATAAAATTGGAATAAGATATTTATTCGAATTTACTAATTCCTATTTTCATAATATAGAATTGACAAAATAGAATAATGTGTTAATTAAGTGTAGAACAATGATTATATCATATGTACAGAAAAAAATTCTCACAAAATTTTCGTAATCTAATCATAATTATTTCATTTTTCTTCCCATTTTTGTTCTCATCCCATCAATGACTTAAATTTTGTTAAAGGATTTGGATACTTAACAAAGAAATTTTAGATTCAAACTTCATTATTGTTATAAAAAAAATTACATGGAAGACTACCGATATTTATATTTTGTGTAGAAATTTTATATCAGAATAAAATATTTTATTCTTAATGGTCACCTTTTTCCCATTCCCTATTTCCCTTTACCACATTCTCCCTCCTTCGCCCGAGCAAAAAAATTCTATTTTTAACCTTTATCCAATAAGATATTCCTTTCATAACACTTTCTTACAACTGGTAAAAAGAGAAGAAAAAGAATGGAAAAAAACATGAGTGGAATAAATAGTGAAAAAAAAATTATAAAAAAAAATGGATGTTAAAAAGATTGTCAGTTGAATTGATTGGCAAGTATGAGCAAGTGATATCATTGCTGTGCAGGCAAGCAGGCAGGCAGAAGCTCTTGTTTTTCCAACCCTGCTATTGTTATTGTCTAGTTTATGCTGTATTGCTGAGCCCTGCATGTACTACCATCACGCATATCCTTTCCCTTTCTTTGCTTCTGTCACTACCCTGGTGCCTCAGAATTCACAAATAACAATGTTCTCAGCGGAAAGTGTTTCTCCCATTGACAAAATACATCAACAAATATTGTGGAACATATTTGGGGTGGGATTACATTCCTATGGACCAAGTAACCAACAGCCATGCATGCAAAAATGTTGGTTTGAAGATCTATAACTTAATTGAATATTTTACATAAAATAATGTGTTGGTTTATTCACATTGGTAGTACGTACTAGTACATTAGTGAGAAAAGGAGAGAGAACAGAATTTCAATTGCCTTGAGTAATGAAAATAATGGCTTGAAACTTGCAAGAGCTAATACATGGTTTGGTTGACACTTTCCTCAAGTCAAGCCTATCCACTTTTTAAAAGCCATGCCTGCTTCCCTTTTGTTTAGTTGGGATTCTGTCTGAAATTTCGGAGCCTTGCCTTTGTAAAGTGTTTTATGATATTTCAAGAATAACATTCGGTACTTGTACTTGTCAACAAACATGTTTCCTTTTTCCATCATCACCACAACTTCATTGGCTCGAACAAAGAATCCGCCTCTCACAAACGTATACAACACAGAATCGAGAAGTTCTTGATCAAACTTCATGGAGGTAGAAGAAGCAAGAGCTTTCATCTCACCCCACAGCTCTGTCACCTCTTGATATTTCCCTCCAATGGCAGCATACCCTGTGGCCATAGAATGGAAAGTTTGCACATTTGGCGAGTGGCCTAAGCTTCTCATCTTCTTCAGAGCCTTTTCTGCATCCTGCATCAGTCTCTTCTTGCAAAAAAAGTGGATTACATTATTCCAGTCATGAACTCCATAATCCACTCTCTGCCCTTCCTTGATTTCCTGCAACAGCTTGGTCATCAGCCCAGCTTCATCTGTTTCTGCACTACTTTTAGCCATCATGGCAGAGTTCTGTTGTGTGGCTTTTGGAATTCTAGCTTCTTTCCTCTCTTTAAATAGTTGGAGTGCTCCCTGTGTGTCTTGCTGGAGCACCCTGGATTGGATCATTGCCTCATAAGAGCTTGAATCAAGCTGGATACCAGCTATCCTAGCATCTCTCAGAAGGGATGTAACATCTGCAGCCCTATTTGCTCGGCAATATGCTTTCAAAAGAGAGGAGTATACGGATGAACCGGTTCTAACTCCAGCTAGACGCATCTCATCAAGGAGATCATGTGCTTGATCCAGCCATCCAAGTGAAATGCATGAATTAATAACATGAACCAAGGCTGAATTGTCATTGGAAAATGGAGAATCTTCTCTTTCTGCCTTGAGAAGAAATACTGCTAAATCCTTGGTCTTGCCAGCTTCTAGAAATGCTTTAACTAATTTCACATAAATTGTTTCAGTTGGCTGCAGAATACCATGTTTGGTTGTAATCAAGTCCACCTGCATCTGCAACTTAGCTAATAAAGAACTAAGTATAGCATTTGACTCTGCTTCAAGCTTTGAGTGGTTTCTATATTTAGAGAACTCATTGAAAGATAATACAGCATTTGTAATTGGCCTGTTATTTTCTACACTATCTAAATCTTTACTGTTGGTCAAACCATGCACAGAAGCCTGTCCAGGAGAATATTTACGATCAATTTCAGCAACATTCATCATAAATTTGGAAGCTGCAAGAGAATTTCTTGCTTCCTTTGCTTTCGTAAGCATTTCCAAAACCATGTTTGATGCAGAATCTAGATCCCCAAATTTCAAATGGCATGTCAGCAAACAATTATAGAACTGTCGGAACTGTAAATCAGTTAGATTTGGAGCTTCCTCTATGTGCCTTTGCAGCTTCTTGAGCTCCTCTCTTCGCCCATTTCTCTCGTATACACGTGCCATTATTATCAGTAAGTTTGCATCAGCTTTGACACCAATTTGAGGCATCATATCAAGAAGCTGCTCTGCCTTCCTAGATGTCTCAAATAAGAGGCACCCCGCCAAAGCAATGCTAAAAGCAGCAGTGTTTGGTTTCATGGCCATCAAAGGTGCATTGCTCTTTTTACGTGGATCTACTCTATTGTTCTGGAACAAATAACCTATTTCAAGAATCAACTCAGCAGCAAGGTAGCTTCCATCCGCTGTTTGTGACATGTGTGCCAAAACTGCAGACCAAGCAGTGACCGGGGGAAAATGCTCCATATCTATCATCTTTCTTAAAACAGTTGATGCAGGAACTGGTAGTCTGGCTTTTGCAAGGCCAAAGCTAAGATAGATAAGCACCTCCTTTTCTAACAAGTCTTGTTTACCTTCCTCAATAGCAGTCTCCACCAATTCATAAGCTTTTCCTAGATATTTAATATCGAGGCTGTCCACATAACTTGTTACAAGCTTGCTGATGACAGATTTTCTGGGAAATCCTTCCATGTGCACATGCTGCTCAAACAATTTCCATGAATTATCTAATTGATTCGCATCGATAGCATTTTGTATCTCTAAACTAACTTTGGCTGGGTCTCGAGCCTGGACCAGGATTCTTTCAGCCACACTAGAGAAACAAACTCCTTGAAGGGTAAATTTGTTCTCCGATGCCACTGTAAATGCTTGAGAACTTGAGTTGGCTAAATAAGGGCCAATAGACTGGACACTTTTGAAATTGGAAACTCGGGCTGTGCCATAATTGCAATTAGCAACCATGACACATAAAACAAACGGGATATCAGGTCCTGTTTTGAGCTTTCTTATTGCAAGCATCTTCAACCATCCACAATTTTCTGAAGACGAATTTCAGAATGAAGTTGATAAAGACCTGTACATTCATAGTATCCATTGGTTAACAACATGCATAAGTCGGTTATTATTCTCACTAAGTGAAATGAGCATTGTTGAAACTAGAAGGTTCAACAAGAGGATTCTGATGAAAACAAACAGAAGAGGAGGGCTTCAAGTGCATTATCGAAACAACCAAAAACAAACTTAAATTGGAAATTGAAAATTTCTGAATTATTTCATTTCTAAGTTGATAAAACATCTCCAGAAAAACGATATCATTATATTGTCCAAAGTAAACCTTTACTTGCTCTAACTACATCTAACCAAAGTGACAGAGACACATGAAAACTATGCTTCGGCAACATTTCTTCAGTACTCTTCACAAACTACAGACAGTGATTACAGAAATAAAATAAAAATTATACAGAAACCCAATTAAAAGTTTGAAAGTTGACATAAGCAACGGATACTTTGAGCAGTAGAAAATATAAAGAAGTGAATACAAATCCCATAAACCCAGTGGGTCGCTAGTAAATTGGAAAATTCAAAGAATTTATGTCTCACCAGGATAAGCGGTGGTCGGTGGCCGTTGATCAGCACAAATACTAATGTGATGCATGACACTCTCACCCTTTGCAAAAACCACCGTCGCCGACTTCCACCTCTGCCACCATCAACCAAGGCCTGAATGCCTTTGCTTTGGGTTTATGAGTCAATTGTTAGTCGGTCCTAGTTTAGTTGGGCTTACTAATTTCAAGCTATTTGGGCCTTTTCATTTTTTAAACTAAAAGTATGCTTTTTTGTTTTCTTATGGTTAAACAAATAAAAGAAAGTGTTTTTACCTAGATTTATGAAAAAAAAATGATAACATTAAAAATAAAATAAATGAAAAGAACATAAAGCTAAAATATAAAAATAATTACAAAAAAATTTAGGAAAGAAAAATATGTGTTAACTAAATCAGAAAATTCTTGAGTTTTGGTTCGTTTAACTTGGACTGAATTCAAAGTGTAAACACCTTTCACAAGCTTGATGCTTATAGAGTTGTGGATTGTCTGGTCATAGGAAGCTAATTGAAACATCTTTTCCTTTTTAAAGGTCATTGCATAAAGGTTACAAATTCTCCAAATATAATAAGTCTCAAAAAAGCCAAGTATTTATCTTGAACACAATCATCATCGCATGTGGTTTAGTTGACAATGCCTCCTTTATGACAATCGAGACATTGAAGAATCGATGATACCTTGAGGAAGTACAAAAAGAACAACTATTAATGTGAAAGAGTGTGGTCTTGCAAACAATGAAGGACCTAAGTCCACTTACGGAGATTCTAGAACTTTCTAAGCAACCTCTGACACCAAATAAAGTAGGAAGACACTACCATGCAAGCATGCGTTGAAGATACATCATCTTATGAGAAGTTAAAAGGGTGTATTAACACTACCACATAGGAGAAACGACCAAAATGCAAAAATGTGCCACCTTCTAACATGTAGTGAAAGGTAGTGATAGAAATTGTTAGAGGACACAATATAAAGAGGGGTGAGGTTACCACCCTTTTCTCCAAATTCACCAATAAGTAGAATTTGCTAGATTTATTGAGTTACTCCCTAACTTATGATTCTTTGTTGGGTGACATTCTCTTATGTGAACATTTTTCTTTTGCTTGTTATTTTTGTTGAATGATGCATTATGTTAAGTTTAATTTATTTATCATTGTTTTTTTTTTTTTTGCACTTGATTATAAAATGAAAGAAATTTAATAAACTTCTCTCTCAAGTACTAAATTCACTCAAATAAATAAACTCATCTTATTTCATGTAAAAATACATAATTTTTAGTATTGTTTATTATGTTAAAAAATTATATGTATCATAAGATTTATACATGGTTATGTAATTTAAGAGTGAATTAGATTATTTCTCAGAAATTAGTTACTTAACATAGTTAATAAATTAATCAAATCAAGATTTTTTTAAAGATTTTAATTGAGAAAGACATACTTTAGAATTTAGATAGTTTAAAAGTCTTAAAAAGTATATATCTATTTAAATAAATAATAATATTATTATATTAAATTTATATTATAAAATACTTTGAAACCATGCATTTATTAATCTATTTAAAGATTTAAGTCTATTAAGTTATTTATACATTCAATCATAAAGTTTGAAATAGATTTTTAAGTCCTATTTAAAGGTGATGCTAAAATATAATATAAGCTTTTAAATAAGTTTTTAAGTAAGTTATACGAGATCTTAAAAGAGATTTTATATTAAGTAAAAAAAAGTCATATCCAAGTCTTGAATTTAACAATTAGATGAAACTCAAAACTTCTCATGATTAGTTTAACTTAACTCATTTAAATTTTTAATGTTATTAAGTTTTGTTTAATGTGATTAATTTGTCAAACAAATAAATTTGTTCCTCGTAATTCATGCAATGTATACAAATATTATATTTATTGTAAAAGGCTAACAGATAATTATATTATTTTAAGCTATGTACAGTGCAATTTTATGTTAAAAATGAAATCATCTTTCTTTTTTATTATTATTAAATATAGTTTCTCAATTATTTAATAAATATTTTTCAAATTTTAAATCCTCTCCACTATTTTCCACATTAATTATAGGTACATTGTATATATGGTATGAATTTACATACAAACATATTCTCACTATATAAAAATTAAAATAGTTTTTTAAAATATTCTCACTATATAAAAATTAAAATAATTTTTTAAAACAAAAATGTTTAGTTATAATTCTTTAATAATATCTTCTTGTGTCTTTTAACTAAGATGTTAGAAATTTAAATATAATTTTTGGTAAAAAAAAAACATGTTGGTAGGAAAATACTAATGTTTGGTAAATTCACACTCTCACGGAGATTAATCATTATTTTCAACGATAGATATTTAGTATCTATCTCATAGATAAAAAAAAACTTGAATAATAGCACTTTTTGTTATTTTTTTCACTTAAAAATGTTTTTAAAATTTTTTTAACCTCATAATTTTGTCCATCTATCATTTTTAATATATTTAGTTTTAAATTGAATTTTAATATTTTTGTAACAAAAATATCAAGAATTAAAAAATAACATTATATCAAAATATAAATTGTTTATCATAAATAATAAAATATAATTTATATGTTCAAAAATATTTATTAAAAATTTTAATTATAATATAGTTTATATATTAAAAAAATATTTATTTATTTATAAATTTTATTATAAAATAGAAAATTTTTTTTCTATAATACGTAGACTAAAAAAATACTAGACATCTTAAATCACATATAACGTTGTTTTTATTTCAAGGCAAAATAATTTTTCAAAATATGGATTTTTTAAAACTAAAATTAACCAACTCGATTACAATTACTAAAAATAAGTTCTCCATTACACAGGACACAAGGAGATAGGTAGGAATAGGACCCATCATGCTCAAGTCAAAACTTGTTTTTTTTTTGTTATTTTTATTTAATTTTATTTTAAAAGGGGCAATGTATATTTGGATAAAATATGTTTTTAGTCGGATGATTAAATTTAGTTTTCGTCATCAATTTTTTGTTTTAATTCATAACCAAATTTTTAACTGGTTGAAAATGATGATTAAATTACTATTCACCAGAGTGATTTTACTTACGTCAAAATTGGCCTATCCTATTAACACGTTGGGATTTTGGTAAGGCTGTGAGAAAGCAAAGTAATTATATTATCTTCTGTGGAGAATATGCTTAAACGTAAAATTTAGTGATTACGAGACATTTATGAAGCGCAACCGGGTGGTCCAAATAACCAATGTACGAAGACAACATTAATATGTGTATGAGCATAATGAGAAGGAAGAAACTTGGGTATTGTACTTGTACAATGTAGATTAAGAATTAGTAGAAGCCAAAAAGCATGATTCCTACGAGGAATGCAAAAGGTGATAGAGAGACAACAGATGAATGAGATGCTGGCGAAGGACGTGGAGTCAACACTGGTCGGATTTGTGGAATTCTACTTCTAGTGGGCGCTTCTGCTTCCACTGATTCCAATTCCACATTCTCATATTTCTCTGCTTCGTCAACACCCACCATTTTTGTAACTGCTAGTCAATTTCTCATTTTAGTGGATCTATGCCTCCATTTTATTTTAAACAAATTTCAAATCTTCTCTTATAAATTAGTAATACAATAGCTGCAACTTATGTCTCCCAGTCATTCATTGCATTAATGTTTAAAGAGCGACAGGAAGAAAATTCAGTTTTCATTTATTTCAAATTTTAAAATGTTGTATTATGAGTTAAATTTCTATACAAGGTTAATATTTTTTTTTACGCAATTAAATACTAATAAGCATTTTACATGAATTTTAAGATGATTATTGTAAAAATTAATAAATTTATTATATATTGCAATGTAAATTTTCATTCTAAGAACAATAGTTACTCTTGTGAATATGCAGTTTTCAATGTATAAATTCTTGTGTAAATATTGAAATAGTCTACAAATTATATCGATTTTCGGCTACAATTATTTCAACTTCTATATGCAAATAATACTTTCATATTTTGACTTGCCATATTCACATATTTTATTTCTTTTTCTTTAATTGTATCCTTTTGTTTAGTTAAGCCCAATTCTTTTATAAATCTTTGGACACATTATTTATACCTTGTGGGCTTAAGGGAGAAGTAGCAATTGAAGAGAGAGTTGGGCCGTTCAATCCAAGAGCTGAAGGACCTGCCACAAAATGCCTGTTTTTAGCTTATTTTTTTATTGACCAAAGAAAGAGCATAATTGAAGGAGAAAAAAAATTAAAAGATTTTGACAATCTCGACGACAAATAAAAATTGATCACAAAAAATAGTGTTAATTGGAATTTTTACCAAGATAATAATATATCAAAAGTAGCAAGGAAAAATAAAATCTTGGGAAATGCAGTTAATCAATACCTGGAGCTGGTAAAGGAGAACCAGAAGCTGCAATGTACCCCCCAAAAAAGTAACACTATTAGAAATCTAATTGGTTTATCAAGAAATGAAAATGGGAAAACTAAAGTTTGTGAAAATGTATAAATATTTAGATGCAATGGAATTTGCACCTTTGCACTGTAGAGGAACTCCATTAATGTTGCATGCTTGTGAAAGGGAGAGTGCAAGAGCTTGGTTAATGGGTAGTTGGAAAAATGGAGCATTGGCAGAGATTACGAGGCAAGCACAATCCATATTAGTGCTCATCAAAGACCTTAATGAATCACAACATGTACTTGGTGGCACTAAACCATTATTAGTGCTTCCTGTAATGATGTTGGCACATGGTGTGAAACTACTGATCATATAGGTTGTGCAGGGAGTACTAACCTGCCCATTAACCAAATTTACTGAAGCCACTATAAGGGCTACTAGTATCACTCTTATTTTAAGACCTCTGAGTCTCAGTGGTTCCATGAGGTGTAGGAGATTAGTCTTAGATGGAAGAAGATTATGTGTAATAGAATGATTAAACTATGATGAGGAGTGATTTTATATACTACCATGGTTCTTCAATATTCTGGAGAAGAGGACAGGTAGATTTGAATATGATCAAGGAGTTCAACTAACTTGACTAACATTTCCAGTGAAGACTATTCCTCTCAATTGCCTCAGTTATTGTTATATATTTGCAATTTGGTATGGTTGGCTAGACGAATTTCCCTAGTTTGATGGAAATTGGTTTTAGGATTTTTGACGTTTTGTATTAGAAAATCATGCACAACCTAGTGCACAACATGATCATATGGTAAAAATTTCACAAATTACAATTGTCGTTTGAGGATATATCTTCCTATATTGTAAGAATCTCATTCATCCAGCAAGGGACGCTTTCTCAACTCTTCAAGTTGTTATTGCCTTTGTCAGCCACAAACAAAGTGAAGGAATTGAAAACAGTGAAGAAGAGGAGTAAAGATGACTATTCAGATTTTTGGCAGAGATTACGAATACTTCGCACTTATAAAAAAAAATATTCATTCTAAAATGTTATGTAGGTCTTGCCGGAGAAAATGGTGGCACATAATTTCTGATGAAATTTGATTGTTAGGCACACGTGAAATTGACCATAGTAACTAACCAATTTTCCAAACAACTTGTCATCATTAAAGTGAGGAAAAATCGAGAATAGAAAACTTCAATGCTTAACTAAAAGTAACACATCTTACCATCATAAGGTGAAGGAAAAATGTAATGAAGGTTTCATTTCTTAGAGAGCGATGGATGTGAATGCTAGAGTTTTAGTTAAAACATCAATGAGTGATAACCCTTCAAGAAATAGGGGTGGGTGGGTTATGTTAAATTGTCAAACATGCCCCACTATGTCAGTGACAAATATTTCCCATACATAAAAAAAGAATCCCTTAATATTAATCATTGTTTCTTTCTATTCCTGGCGTGATCATCTGTGCAGGCTTTGGAAATAGAAAAATGGAAAAGTTGTTGGAAAAAAGTATCCCATGTTTCAAAGGGCATGCCCACAACCTGCCTTCTCTACTAAGCATTCTTTTTTGTTATTACTCAATGCATCATAATTATTGCACCAAAAGCATGAAAGTTGCATAGGCACACTAATTTCATTACAAATCATTCTCAAAAGTAAAGCCATCATGAAAAGATGATATGCATTTGGTGCTTCCAATACCCGCAATATTACCCATGCGTTAGAGACACAGAAAAGATAAGAAGCATAGGCAACTTTATTAAATCAAAATGGTAAAGTTCCAGTCAGATTCTTTGCCTACACAAAGTAAAAAAAGTTGTTCACCACGCACAAGCTAGCCAGCTATCACTCTTTAATTCACACTTCTTTTTGTCACCATAAGCCATTCTCTTGTGACTTTTCCACCTAAAGAAACCCATTGAATACTTAAATATTCTCATTTGATCACCAACATTGTTGGGGGAATATCTGATAGCTAGCAACAGCATCATCCCATGGCAGTTAGAAGAATTGAGATGCTGCTGAGCATGTCCCTTGTGGTGACTCTTTGGGGTGCCACATTGGCTCAATCTCAATCAAGTTGCACCAATGTGTTCATAAGTCTTTCTCCTTGCCTTGACTATGTAACAGGAAATGCCTCAACCCCTTCCTCTTCTTGCTGCTCTCAACTTGACTTTGTGGTGAGGTCACAGCCACTGTGCCTATGTGAAGTTGTTAACGGTGGTGCCTCATCTATTGCTGCTAGTTTCAACATCAATCAGACTCGGGCTTTGGCACTCCCCACTCATTGCAACGTTCAGACACCTCCTATTAGCACCTGCACTGGTATGTCACTTAAATTTCTTCCTGAATTTTTTTTACAATATAGTATGTAACTCAGACATGTGGAAGACCTTACCTCGTTATGTTATGTTATCATTTCAGGCTCAACTACTTCCTCACCTGGTGTTTCTGTTTCCAACTTTCCGAATTCCCCTTCAGGTACAAGACACAGAAAAATTCTTAAGGTGTTCTTAAAGTAAAGCATTTTACTTTACTCTGATCATTAAGGTGTGTCACATTAAAAATGCAGTTTAAGTATGAAATAGAAATTGATGTGACACTCACGCATGCTCAACAATTTGGGGGTAAGAAAGATGTCTTAAGAGTAAAACGCTAAATAGTAATAAATGTCTTACTATTAGTACATAGAAACGACAGGAGCATACTTTTCTCAAAATAAAATCACATAAAACTCTAAAAATGACCTTATTTATTAGGTCTTGTTTCTAGTTTAGTAAATCCAACGTAAAATTTACCGTACAGTATGTATGACACCAACTGAGCGCATGGAAGTCAGGGAAGAGAAATGTTTACATTTAGTTTTTTTAGTAGATTTTATTCGAAAAAGGATATTTATGAAAAAAGAGTTAAAATATAATTTTAATCATTCACTTAAATTTTTTATTTTAGTTTGATTGCTTAAATTTATTAAATTTTATGTTTGTCTTTTAAAATGTTTTTGTTAAACCAAAATAATTCTTTCGTTGAATCTTTGTACTAATGATATTAATTTTTGCTAGCAAGACAGCTCTTACAGTGTATTACTTATGATCAATTTAATTTAATAAAGCCACTTTAAAATATCAAAATAATTTTTTTAAATTTAAGAAATCAAACTTAAATTAAAAAATTAAAAAATTAACACGAAGGAGCAAAACTAAATAAAAAAAAAATGTATGTGACGGGAGAGTGTAATGGAAAAATTGATAGTAGTTTTCCTTTGATCCCGAGTGGTCCCAATGAAGAATTTATGTTTGTCCAAGTTTGATTACTCTATGAGGAGCCCTGTGGAAAAGCAAGAGAAATGACAACATTATTTTAGCAGAGTGAAATTGATATTTTCTTTTGGCATAGGGATTGGATCCAACACTATTTCATCAACGACTGGAGGCAGTAGAAGTGTTGGTGACTTAACTCAAGGAAATTCAAGTTCAACAAAATTGTCATGTTCTTTGCTTGTGATGTTTCTCTTTACAACGACTTTGACTTTCACCTTCAAGAACACGACCTAGACTGCGTCGCTGCACAAACCTTGTTATTATCCTTTGCTGCTTTCATATTTGTCTTTTATCCTTAGCCTGTATATTTGATGCACATTTTTATTTTTACTTACTTACCTTGTAATGTTGTGTGCGGTATGTACCTTGATACTTAGTTTGTATTGTAACATACTGCCAAAATTTTGGCCAGAGCCAGGTCAACCCACTCCGATAAAACATTAGTCTCCATTGTGGTCCATTTCATTCTACCGTATCTAACAAGTTAAATAAGAAATTTTCTTCAAATTGTAATATGTTCATAATTCATTCAAGTACAATTTAAATTTAAATTTAAATTTATGACTACTATGTATATAATTAATTCAAGTAAAATCTAAGAAAGTACATATTAAAAAAATTAAAATTATAAAATAAATATGGATAGTTAATTTATTGAGTAGAATTGGAATTGAAAATTTAAAATATTTAAAATTATAAACACTACGAGTATAATTAATTCAAGTAAAATCTAAAAACGTATATATATATTTAAAAAGTTAAAGTTATAAAATAAATATTCATGATTAGTTTTTAATAATTTAAATTTAAAATTTAAGCAAAAAGGTAAGAATAATTAAAACGTGTAATGTTTTTGAATTGAGAGTAGATTGCGAAATTTAATTCTCTTCAGAGTATATTATAATCTATTTGAACAAGAGCGGTCACGGTTTGATTTTATAGAAAAATCAAATCAAATTTAAGGTTATTTTGATATAAAAAATCTTTTAAATTACCTTTTTTTCAAAGGAATAATATTCTTTAAGAATTTATAAAATATATTTACTTATTACCAATAAAACTTATTACTCAATTTTCTAAGAATAATATATTTATCATCAATTATTACCTAAAGTTTTAATAATTCTACAGTAAATTTTAACATAGGAAATTTTTATTTTTACTTATGAAAGAAAAAAACTTTATCACTATCTATTTAATAATTAATATTCTTTAAAATTTATTATACCCAAAAAATATTTTTATTTTTTATCAAATATGAAAAAGAAAATATGCCCATATAACTTTTAAAAATGTTAAAATATTCTCTATACTAAAGTTTGTTATACTCTTCTCTAATATCAAATTACTATATACAATAAATTTATTAATTTTTATAAATAATTATTTAAAAATTATAATTAAAATTATTTCTGATTAATTGAGAGTATAACAAAATTATATTTATAATACATAAAAATTAAACTAGATAAATGCCACTTAAATCTGACCCAATTGTAGACAAAATTGGATGAACCAGTTCCAAGCTAGATTCAAGCCAGTCCATAGATAAAATTGATTCTCATACTAATTCAAAATCAATTTTAAAGGTATTTTTTTTAATCTAAAATTTATTTTAAAAATAGATTTAACACCAATGTCCATGTCAATTTTAACAAAATTGATTAATTGAGCCATTATTTTGAAAATAAATTGATTTGACTTAAAAATCAATTTATATTATTTAAAACATTTATAGTTTAAGTGTGTTTAACGGAGAAGAAACACGGCGTTGAATTGAAGATAATGTATGTTTGTGTTGATTTCAATTGTTTTTCAAATACACTCAGTGTAATCAAATTGATTTTATTTTATTTTTTGCATGACTCTAGTTCTGAAAACAAAATTTCATTATATTATTCTCTATAAACCAGTTTTGAGTGTAAACATGTATGTAGAACTGGTGAATTGGGAAGGTTTAAGAATATAATCGAAGAATAATAATGTACGAAGACTTTATATCATTTGATATATTGAGAGAGAAAAAAAAGGTATAAATATAATATTTAATATTTTTTATCTTGTATTTGTTTCTTTGGGTCCATTAAATTAAAAATGAATATGGTTTTACATATTTGAAAGTGTTGTTAATTGGAGAAAATTTGGACATAATATATTTTGATTAATTGAAACGAGTGATTGATTGTGTTGATAAGCGGGAGAGAGTAAAACGTGATGCTCTGATTCCATGGTTTCAAATCTAAGCGATACGTCAGTTTCCAATTTCTTTGTCATTTCATTATGTGCGTGTATATATGAGTGCTCCGTGACTCGTTAATTTTAGCCCAGTTACCACTCGTGTAACATTTTTTAGAATATAAATCGTGATATTCAAGTTGTCACATTAAATTAGATAAATGTCACTTGATTGGAACTAGTTAGGTATGCCTAATTAAGTTAAGCCAGATGATTGAACAAAACTTAGAGGCTGTCATGGGTTGTACTTTATTCAGGTTATTGTTTTTTTTATTTTTTTTTGGTTTGTGAATGATATGAAAAAGGTCGAACTTGGTGGATTTGATACCAAAGGCAATGTTAAAAAAACAACTTAGTGCTGCTGGGTTTTAAATTTGAGAAATATAATTACAAGAAATATATTCTGATATAATATTATTTTATGTTATTGTTTAATTATAAATTATTATTAGTATAATTTTTATAATATTATTGTAAAAATTAATAAATTTATCATATACAATAAATTATAATTAAATATTCGTTTAAAGTTGTTTTAGGTTATTAATACATTTTATTTATTTATTAGCAGTAAACATCTTCGGCATATGCTTTCTCTTCTTTTTCTTTAAATAAAATGTATTATATTTTATAAATAAATGCAAAAATAAGAAGCGGAGAAATAAAATCAATTAAAAGCACCACTGCACTAACATAAATAAAGTAGCATAATTTTGAAGAGGGGTATGTAAAGTGAGGGATCCGCATTTTACAGAATAAAGTGTAAATAGTAATGCTTGATGAAAACATTACCAATTTTGAGTACCTTAACATTTGAGAAACTCTTGTGTTGGGCACAAACGATAATTGATTTCATCAACAGTGAAATAATTTTAATAATAAATTATATTAAGAAAAATTATTATAAATATATTTTTATTTATTTTAATATATTTTATATTGTTAATTAAAATTTATAAGAAAATTATCTTTAAACAAATAAATTTTGTTAAATAAAAATTAAGACACATATTATTTTAATAATCTTAAATAAATATTAATTTTCAAACACTAACTAATCCAAATATTAATTATACACAATTAATAAGAAAAATATAGTTTTCTCAATCTAAGATCATAGCATGACATGCAATGTAGTGAGTACCAATTTTTTTTATCAATATAAAAAGAGTGCATAAAGAACAAAAAAATTTTATGTGTATTTACCAATATTTAAAATTAGAATTTTAAAAACCTTAAAAATAAAAAAAAACAAAAATAAAAATATAATAACCATATTAAAATATCATGTAAATATAAAAAAAATTATCATATTATAACATTTAGTCAAGATAAACTAACTCAATTTTAACAAATATATGAAAACAAAAAATCATCTTAATATATTCTTACTACTATTCAACTTTTATACAAATTGACATAAATAATCAAGGTAACAGTTAACAAAAATCACATTCAATCTAAAGTTAATGATGTAAGAATACTGAAGTCTTACACCAGTATAAATTTACCCCTCCCATTATATATATATATATATAACACCCAATTCTAACTTAATTCAATACAAATAATAAATAATCAATAGATAGTATTACACATGTCTCCTTATCACATGTATGTCAAAAAAAACAAATATGTGAGTTTACGAACCAAAATTTTAGAGAATATGAATCCTCTGACTTCCTGGCTAAGGTCAATGAGTGAAAATTTTCATTATAGAAATTTTAAATTACAAGGATTATTTTAAAGTGTTTTTAATTGTATAAATCTAATTAAAAATGTGAATAAATTATAGGAATATACATATTAATTTAAATATTTTTTAAGATTAAATTATTATTATAAAAAATTAATTATATTATATTTTTTAATGAATCAAAATAAATTTGATAAATAAATAAAAATTATAAATTGTAAATTTCTTATTAACTATGTGTAAGGATAAAATATTAAATTTTTTTCCCACGTAAGGATTTCTCTTACCAGATTATCAAAATTTGATCCCTTTCTTGTTTTATTATTCTAATTACAGCTTAAGTTTAACCTTGGTTAAATACCAATTTTAAGTGTAGGCCTGAAATTTAGGTGAATAATTTATAAATTTAAGTTTTTATTTTTAATGAGATTTTTTATTTTAATTTACTTTTAACTTAAATTTTAAATATTGATATATCATATCAAATTGAAGATATTTTTATTTTTAAAATAAATTGATTTTTTTAAGTTATTGTAATCTTAATTAATTTAAATTTAAATTTTGAATTTTGACATAGTATGTAATAAAGATTATGTGTCTTGATTTTAATAATTTATTTCCATAATTTCTTCATTAATTTAAATTTTTTTATCTCTTTAATTTGTTATTATTTAATATAAAAAATTATTCATAGTTAATAATAAATATATATACTATTTTCTTTATTTTATTTTTAATTAAATATTTGTATTTAAATTAAAAAATACTCATTAAATGTATAAGAAACTTACTAGTTAAATTACGTGTGAATCTCACATGCATGTCTATTGGGAGTAAATGATAAAAAATATTTTTAAATTAATTGTTTTAAAATTCTCTTTGCAACTTATTTGGGTCCAATCTCCTCAGCCCGAACAAGTTAATCTACTTTACTGTTGAGTTTCTTTGGGAAAGGATATTTTGAGTACCATACCCTCATATTTTTTTTGTGTTCCGTCTTGTGATCTAAATTTAAAATAGAGAAAATTTACATATAATTATATAAGTATTTGTAGTATTATTTTTTAATTAAAATTAAAATTTTATCTTAATAATTCATCCAAATCAAATTAGACAACAATATTTAAAATACCTTTAAAAGTATATCTAAATTTTGTCTTATAAATTATATTAAAAATATATTGAACCAAAATGCTTTATAAATATATTTGTGGATTATTTATCTAATATATATGCTTGTATTTAATTTTTAGAATATAAAAAAAAATTGAGTAGATACAATCATTTATGAATTGAAATTAATTTTTAGTCTAGTGGATTAGAAAAACTCATGAAGACAAAAGAAAATTTATTATGTTTTGATGGATTATCGAAGACATGTGTGTGAATTATAATTAAAGTTATAAATAAAATACTTTATTCTCAAATATAATAAAAAATTTGATTTATGTTAATTAAAAAGTAGTGAAATATTATTTAATTATATTAATTTCATTTAATTTATTTTCTTTTTTAAATTATCATTTATTGAAATTTGATATAAAAAATAAAAATGAATAATTAAAAATAAAATATCAATAAAAAATATTTTATAAGTAATATTAATAAATAAATTATAATTAATTGAGATTTGTTTATATTTAAAACCTACTTACTTATTTTATATATATATACTTGCTTATAATCCATACAAATAGATATTATTATTAGAATTATCTAAATTTGAGATTCCTATTATAATAATTTAATAAAAAAGGTAGTAGTTATTAGTATGTGAGATGCAATTTTTTTAAAGGAGGTAATTTTTTAAAATATAATAAGTAAATTTTGGTATTTATCTAAGAAATTGTTTAGAAGTCATCCACTGTCATTAAAGGTCCTTAGAAAAAAGACATACCCAATCTCAAAGAGACTGAGAAAGATTTGTATAAGAAAGAATTTCTTGTTGGTGATGGATCATTTAGGGGGTAATTTCAAATTTATCCTAAAAATTTGTAATCTTATTTAATATAATAAACATTATTTATTGAGGTTCCATGAATGTCAAATAGTCAGTTCTATTATTTCCTTTGATGTGTGTTTTGTGTGTTTTCATCTTCATTTTGTTGTCCTGTGTGCCCCAAAAGTTGTATTGGCGTATATGGTTCGTATGATTATCGAGGCACAACAAAGTAGACAGTAAATCCATATTAAATTTTTTGTATTAAAATTATACCCAATAATATGGAGGTCATGCAATTAATCTTGTCGATGTGGACCAATGACAATACAATACAAAAAACTATGATAAAGAATACACCAAAAATTACATAGTAAAAATATAATGGTGACATTAAAAAAATGCGCAAGTTGATATGAAGGAAAAAAAAAAGTTGTAATAGACTTCTACAATGACAAGACTTGAGATTTGACACCAAGGAATTAAAATTTTAATTGAATGAGAGGTGATTAGGAATATCAATTATAAAATAAAAAATATGATATTAAAATTATCCAAATTTGGGGCTTTGAACATTTTTAACGGGGAACTAATAAAAATATAATAATTAATCCATTGATATTTATCCAAATGTCATTCATTGTCGTGAGAAAATAGGCTGCGTAACCAAATAGAATAAATGTAAGATAAAGAAATTTGAAAATATCTCTTAATATTTATTATTTTTTATAGCTTTTGAGGGAGAGACTTAAGTTTGTTTACATAATGATATATTTACTGAGGATGATATTTTAATTTTTTCGAAAAATTGTAATTTTATTTGAGATAATAAATATTATTTATTGAAGTATTTATGAACTTAGGCAAAAGAAACTTCTTGGGGTTGCAAATATCAGAACATTGTTCTATAGGTTGCCGCTAGTACAAGAAGAGTTGTCAATTCAGCACCAATATGGAAATGAGATACCATTGTCAAGGGTTTATATGCATAAAGACCAGGAGTGAAAGTTATGCCATACACTTCCAGAAAGGAACCATTGTGCAAATTATGTGGCCAAAATAGGCTTAAGCTCTAAGGACAAGTCGGTGATTTTGGAGACAAACCCCATAGACACATACTCATTGGTATTAGCAGTTGCCATTGGAGTTTGTGTCGTGAATAATAGTTTTTTGTTTCTATCCTTCTTGCTTTTCTTTTTTTTTTTTTGCAATAGTTATAATTGTAAATAATTCTTATTTAAATTCAAACATATTATTATGCTTAAATTAATGAAAAATACTTTTTAGTAGAGTGGAATTGAATGAAATTTTAACATATTCCATCACTTGAATTTGTTAAATTAGAATGAAATAAAATAGTACACGATAGAATAATTTTGATTCTATTCCATTCAAAACTTCAATTTTTATTTGCTCTCAATTTGGGTGGTATGTGATATAATTAGAACAAATTTCATTATATTAAGTGGTAATTTTATTATACTTTATTCCGTTCTTATTATGTTTTGTTTTATTTTATTTAATTTTACTTATTATTAGACATTGGGGGTGATAAATGAGTAGAACTCGTCGTACCATTCCATTTGTTTCGCATACGCGTTAAAGTTTTTAACTCCATCGGTCTATGATTTATTTCGTCTAATATATTATGAAAATGGACTGAGAGTAGGTCCAGATGAGTTAGCTGATCAACATTTAAAATAAAAAGTTAATTATGTTAATAATTTTTTTTGAATTTTGTTATATTTAAAATTCATTATAAATGTTTTAGATAATAAATAGTGTATGAATGCATGGTTGAGTTATTTTACTTTATTTATTTATTCATTTACTATTTTTTAGCCAATTGATCCATATTTTTTTTTTACCAAGTCAACCTATTACAAAATATGGTGAGTTAAAATTTTCAAACTCACAATATCAAAAGCGGTTCAACCTATTGGAACCTATTTTGTTTACTATTTAAGATGAGCTAATTCATTTTGTATTTTATTTTGCTTTAAATTTAAAAAATAACATATAAAACATACATAAACAGAAATGTTAACAACATATTTTATTATATTTTAAATTACAATTTATTATTCAATAATATCTATGTAAGTCTAAAAAAAAGTAAAACCTACCTTGTTTAGTATAATTTATATGAATTTTAATCAATATAAAAATATGGTAAAAAATTTATTACTAGCATTCAACGTATAAATAGAATAGAAGATTAAAAATATTTAAAACCAAGTAAAAGCTTTAATAAAACAAGAACACTGCAGGTGAGATTTATTATATTTATTAGTTTGCAATATTGTTACGAGGAAATAGATTATCCAGTAAAATAATTTTTACGTTGTCTTCAAATTACAATCCAATATTGATGATAAATTTATTGATTTTATAATAAATATATTAAAAATTATATTAATAATAATTTATGATTGGATGATATATAAAATTATTTTATAGTATATATATATATATATGTATAGTGATTAAACTTTGTTATTATTTATGTTTCTTTCCTAAGTACACTTGTCATTAAATTTCATAAATTTTTGGAAAAAGTTTTCAGTGTTTAGAATTTGTATCATGTATTTTCAATTAGGATACAGATTCATATAACTAAAGACTTCTTTAACATCTATGGAGAAAATTGAAACGTAAGTAGTTAATACAAGTACAATGCTTGATTTTTAAAATTAAGTCTGCATGTATTTTTTTTTAGCTAATTATATTTGAGTTGAAAAATGCATGATTTGTTGAAATTAATGTTCTCAGTAATTTCTTTTCATATAAAATAATAAATTTAATAAATTTAGATATATTTTAAGTCCTTGTAAATATAATTTTGTTAGCTTTTAGTCTTTTGCAAATTTTTTATTAATTTTAGATTTCTAACATTTTTTAGTATTCTTTTTATTTTTTATCATTAATTATAGTTAATATAATGCTGATATAATTAATAAGTTAAGAAATATTGATTAAGATAAAAAATTAATAAAAAATATTTTAAATTAAGATAATTAGATTTTTTAGATACATAACTCATTTAAGTATTTTAATGTATTAGAGCCATGATTATTCATACTTTTAATATTATTTTTATTTTTAATTAACTAATTTCTTTTTAAAATACTTAAAAATATAATTTAATTATATGCTTATAACTTAATTTTAAAATATTACTTTTGATATATTTTTATATTTCAAATAATTAATTTTTACTTATTAAAATATAATATATTTTTTTAATATATCTCAAGTAGTAGTTTTGTCTCTAAAAACAAAAATAAATTGTAATGTAATATATTAAGAGTAAATTATATTATAATTAATTAAAATTAATAAATTTAAATATAAAAATAACATCAAAATAATATATTAATGTTAAATTATAAACATGTAAATAAATTATATTTTTTTTAAAAGTGTAATATTAAAAGTAAGTTAGTAAATTGAAAAATAAGAGTAATATTAAAAAGAATAAAATTACTATTTATAATATATTAAAAATAAAAAATATATAATTATTTTATTTATAAAAAATAATAAATATATTTTTTAATTAAATTGTACATTTAATAGTAATTTAATTATTTAATTTAAAATATTATTTATTACTTTAATTATTTTAATTAATATTATTTATTTTATTATCCATGTATCAGTACTAATTACCTATGGTTACCGATAATGATTAAAAAAGTAATAAAAATTTGTCAAAAGTAAAAAATATCTGTTTATCTTCTAAAAACTAATATAAAAAAGTCACATGCGTAACAACTTAAAACACAATCAAGTATCTTATTTAGAAAGAATTAGACATGTTAATTAGTCAGCTATTATTATTTATGTGTTTCTTTCTAAAGTACATTGCTCGTTAAATGCCATAAGTTTATATTAAAAGTTTTTAGAGTTTCAAAGTGTTTAAATCACGCATGGACCTTATCAATTAGGTACAGATACACGAAACTAAGGTTTTATTATTTTAAACAACCAGGGAGAAAATTGAAACTACATAAGTAGTTAATAAATGTTTGATGCTTTTAATTTAAGACTAGGCGTATTTTTTGTGAGTAATTATATTTGAATCGGAAACATTTGATCGGTTGAAAGTAATTCATTTTCATATATAAAAATAGATCTAATATCTTAGAAAGAATTTGACATGTATCACTAATGATAAGCCCGTAATACAATGCCTTATCTGTCATCTATGAATAGATTTTTTATTTCAGTAATTATTCCACTATACAAACATAAAACCCTAACTTATTTGCCTAATTTAATTGGTATTGATTATTTTTTTAATACTTCATAAAGTAAAATAACTTATTAAGAATTTTAAAAATTAATAAATTATGTAATAAATAAACGATATTAACATTCCATTTGTAATTTTAAAAATAAGTTAAAACTTAAAAGTAAAATAATTTTTTAACGAAAAAAGAAAAAAGAAAGTAGTCGATTACCTGGTCCATACGAAATGAAGAGTCAATATCCAAATCAACGTAGCCAGCTATGGATTGTAAGAAAAAAACGTGGTTGTTGTTGAGTCTTTTATTTATTTATTTATTTATAATTTGATTGTCCATGCGGAATTGGCATGTCAACCTAACGTGAAGAAGAATATATAGATTTCACATGATAGTTAGAAGCAGGGAAATAAAAGAAAAGAGAATAGTAGAAAAAAGAATATAAAATAAAAAAAAAAACTGGAGATTCCAGAGGTTGTGGGGGAAGGAAAATGAAAAGGAATTTAGAATATGCGGAGAGGGTATTCGTCTGTCTGTCTGCGTAATGAATGAAGAGTAGTGAGTCGGGGCACGCAACAAGAACGCACGCAGCTAGTATAGTAAACGAAAAGGGAAAAATTAACGGAAATTAAGCCCCTTATATGACTTAGTATTTTGTTTTGATTCTTAAAATACCAAATCAACTATAATACTCTAACCTAATCTTGAGAAATAGAAAACCATATCGGGTTTGCATTTTTGAAAAACAAAACCTTAGGGGAGGGGAAGTAACGCACAACATTCACATTCCCATTCACATTGTAAACTCTTCAATTCAGCGTGCCGTTTCGTTAGCTACCTTACCAATTTCCTTCCCTTTGCTTCGTCTCTCTCTCTCTCTTTCTCTCTCTCTCTCTCTCTCTCCATTTCCCTTTCTTCTTCGCTCGTCTTCGCTGCCAGGTAAATCACCTTCCCCTATTTCCTGCTACCTTTTATTTTTTATTTTTGTAATTGGAATCGTGAGTGAGGGATGATACTTAATTTGTGTTGATTTTGGTTATCTTTCCACTTGATCCAATACCATTGCTCTATTAATTTCGAATTTGCCACTTTGTCACAATTCTCGTACTTTGCTGAGAAAATGTTAGGGCTGGAATCCCTATTTTAATTCCGAGAAGTGTTTCATGAATCCAACGCAACGTCGCCAGCCGCGACTTTCTTTGTTTTTTGTTTTTCCCCATTTGACTTTGTTCGTTGCTTTATTCTTCGTAGAACTCTGTTTGGCCTCTTTGGTATTCAACCATTTTCAGAAACTTTCAGTTTCATTTGTTTTGGTTAATGCACTGAAACTGGGAACTCGAGGCGTTTCTCTGTCAATTTTCCTTTTGAATGCATGCTCATCGTCTTATGAAACCATTGCATTGTATTCAAATGAAATCATATTTGCTTTTGGCTTCTCCCTTCCATGGGCGGTTTTCATGTAGGTTTTCTTCACATGGGCGTATAATTTCCATTGAAATTTATTTGTTCTTTTACATGTCAATATTTTCTTTTTACCTTTGTTTTTGCTTGAAAGCATCTGCATCCTAAGTTTCAATTTAAGTCATTCATGGTTTTCTCAAATGACAGAGAAACATTTTGCTATATTTTGTGCTTGATAAGGAGAGGAGTCTGGTATATGACCCTTTTACAATTTCAGTGAATTAGGTTTGTCTGATATTGGTATTTCCTTAACCACTCATTTAGTTTATGCCTTTTATTGCTCTATTATTGGGGTTGGACATTTAGTGTTGGAAGTTTAATACTAAACTAACTCTTCCTTGACCCTTTGTAGGCATTTTGTTGTATTTTTGAAATCATGAAACTGAGCTGTGCAAAGCTAAAGTTAATCCAGCTTAGGGAGGGTCTACTTAACTTTCAATAACAGGTCGGGGCATGGAGTGCAAAATGTAAAACATAGAAGTACAAGGTTGTATTTGGGCATGATTTTAGAGTTAGATCCTCATCCTGCTGGTTAATTAATCTTTACAGCATCTATTGAACCCTACTATTCCCATGAGTATATTGAAAATTGGTGTTGAAAGCAAAACCTTGATAATGTGTTGAGTGGAGGGATGGACATATTTTGTTTGAGGGTAATCACTCTTTCTTCTCGTGTCCTTTATATAGGAAATCAACATTAGATGAAAGTTGGTTGCATTTTTGTGCTTCCTATTTCCTTTATAAACCCAGATTTTATCCTCCAATTATCAAAAATGGAATGAGACAAGGTCCCTAAATTGTAGATATGTCAGTGAGTTAACTTTAAGAACCAGGCTGGTTGATTTATCTTTATGAGAATGATCAAGCAATCAATTCAAGTTATTTTTAAAAATTTTTCAGAGGGAGTGATGTTGTAGGCAGTATTTCTGTATGTAATATACAGTCTCAATTCTACAATGGGATTCAGGAGGTAGATAAAATGCAAATACATGATTAGTTTGAAGACTATGAGAGAACATGGGATAGTTGCTAGGGCTAAGAGGGTGAAAATGTGAGATATCTTAGAAGGCTCTTTTGGCTTCATCTTAAAACAATCAGCTTGTCTTTGTTTGACTCTTAGGAAATAAACTATTATGTGCGTGTCTACATTGTCAACATGACTTCTACCATTAGGTAGAGGGAGGGACCACTGGTTTGAAAATCTATGTGAGACTTGTTACTGTTTACAATTATAATGAATAAAAATAAACTAAATATGATTTTACATTTAAATTCAATATTCCCTAATATCTTTATTAGTTCGGTGACCTGTATCTTTTCTCAAGTTCTAAAATATAGTGAGTTCAATAAAACAAATCACTTACAAAGGAAGCCAATATTATCATAAATTATATTCATCTGCACTGTTTTTGTTTTTATTCTTGCTGATGTTTAATTCACACAAAGGACATTTTCTTTGTTTAATTTCTACTCATGTCCAAGAAAGTCTACCATGTTTTGTAGACAACAAATTTTCATTCAAGTTTCTAAATTGAATTTGAACTTCATTCAAAGACTACCATGCCTTTCAAATTAGTATTGCGTCTAACAATTTGAACTTGAGTTTCTAAAGCATCGCAATATCAGTATACATTAATGGATAAAAATTGTGATTGCAGGTGCATCTTCTACAATAACAGTAAGTCAGTGGTGGAGAGTTATCAGAAATAGATGAAACAGCAGTTATAAATTTATAATGACTGGACTGATTGAAGGACTTCCTGACGCTGTTGCAATTAGGTGCCTTGCACGGGTTCCCTTCTACCTCCACCCGAAGTTAGAGGTTGTCTCTCGTTCTTGGCAAGCAGCTATTCATAGCCCTGAACTATTTAAAGCTCGGCATGAGGTTGGTTCGACTGAGGATCTGTTATGTGTCTGTGCTTTTGATCCAGAGAACTTATGGCAGCTGTATGACCCTATGCGAGATCTCTGGATTACACTTCCTGTTCTTCCCTCAAAGATCAGGCACCTTTCCCACTTTGGCGCTGTTTCCACTGCTGGAAAATTGTTCGTGATTGGTGGTGGAAGTGACGCTGTTGATCCTTTGACTGGGGACCAAGATGGTTGTTTTGCAACAGATGAAGTCTGGTCATATGATCCTGTAGTTCGGCAGTGGGCCCCTCGTGCATCAATGCTTGTCCCTCGTTCTATGTTTGCATGCTGTGTTTTGAATGGGAAAATTGTTGTGGCCGGGGGCTTCACTAGCTGCAGAAAATCAATATCTCAAGCAGAAATGTATGATCCCGAGAAAGATGTTTGGATTCCAATGCCTGATCTTCATCGGACTCATAATTCAGCCTGTTCAGGAGTAGTGATTGGTGGAAAGGTGCATGTTCTGCACAAGGATATGTCAACAGTGCAAGTTTTAGACAATGCAGGGCCTGGGTGGATTGTTGAGGAATGTGCGTGGCTCCAAGGTCCGATGGCAGTTGTTCGCGGTGATCTTTATGTGATGAGCCATGGATTAATCTTCAGGCAGGACAAAGAAGTGAGGAAGTTTGTAGGTTCAGCATCTGAGTTTCGAAAGAGAATTGGATTTGCAATGACTGGACTAGGTGATGAGTTATACGTGATTGGAGGCTTCATTGGCCCTGACAGATGGAATTGGGACATTAAGCCATTATCCGAAGTTGATGTTCTTACACTTGGAAGTGAGAGACCAGCTTGGCGCCCGGCAGCTCCAATGACACGGTGTCATGGTACTATTCTTGGCTGTACGTTGCTGAGAATTTAGGATTTCGCTTTCTAGGTACTAGTGTATTTTGTGCTCATGGGGATTTGGATCCCCCTTCAACTAGACAAAGAATCACTTGTTCAATGGCTTCTCTGTTTTGTATGTAAGCCATAATATTTCTCCTTTTTTTACGTTCATCACATGCGGTTACCAGGTGGCTTTCCGGATTTGTTCTCTTCGTAGCAAAACATCATTAACCACAAACCAGGCAATTTCTCGCCTTGAAATTTATCACTTCATGAGTAAAAATCAACTTCATTTAGCTATACTCGGTGAAGTTCATAACTTCGTCATCTAATCCTACTTTATAATAGAACTGTCCAAAATTAATGTATTGTAGGTGTCAGGTAAGTTTCTACTGTGCTTTTTTTTTTCTTTTGCATCTTCTAGATTTTTTTTTTGTTTTAACACTGAAATTTGATTGTTATAATTTAGAACTTTCCTTTAAGATGTGGGGTGAACTTTAGAAGATAAAATGCATTTATAATTAACAGAATTTTGGATTAGAGAGAATTTGACAAAGATAAGCAGAATTCAGAAAAATCAATTTATAATCGATGCGTATGTCAAGAGAGTTCGAATTTAGGAGCTAGTTACAAATAGAGAATACTTTTTTTGTTTCGGTGACTACAAGGAGCCTAAGCCCAAATAGAGTACTTTAACGCCTTACTCACCTCGCTTAATCTGAAAGAGCCATACCCCAAGTTGAATGTGCAATTTTATAATAAGATTGAAAATCTTTTGTCTAACCCCTTAAACAATGGAATCAAGATATTTTAGAATAATAAAATGGAAATAAATAATTTTTTCTTGTTAGAATAATGATTTTAGTCCTGCATATTTCTAAGGCTATGGGAAACTTAAGGCCGTGTAGTTCTTAAAGAAAATGCTCAGTTTATTCTTTTAATTTTATAGAAAATATTTTATAAGGAATTTTTTTGGAAGAAGTTGCTTTAAAATAAATGTACACCGTACAAGATTCAAGATAACGTGACTATACACGACATAAATAATATTAGAAGGTGAAGAAAAATTACATGTCAACATTCTCATGAAGTCATTGCGTGAATAAAAAATGATCATTAATTATAATTTTTTTTTTGAGAAATACTTTGTTTAAAAGAAATACACATTTCACAAGATTTATTATAGTACAACTATATTTTCGTAAAAGTTTTTACAATATTTGAAGATAATGTTAAACTACACGTTACATGAATAAAGAAAGAGAGAAAATTAATTTTGATCATTAAAGGAAAGATGATTATATTATTATATTATTTATTTTAAAAATAAATATATTACACAAGACTTTAGGTAGCACAATTATACGTGAGTTTTTATGATTTTTATAATGTACAAAGCTAGAGAAGTTACATCGTAGATAATTGTGTGAATTACTTGAAATAACTCAAGTTTACTTCTGCGTTATTTACTTGCTTTGGACATGAATTTATAGGATAATATGCATTTTGAACGTTAATTGAAACATGCATTTTAAAAAAATATGATATGATTTGATTCACGATTACACCAATATTAAAATAATATCACTATACGTAAGTACTTAAATTCCTAAGATGTGCGTAGATAAATAAGTTATACATTAACATTAGAGATTGTTACATAAATTACAAAAAATGAGATAAAAGTTACATGTATATAAGAATTAATAATCAACTCAATTATTTTTTTTTTAATAATAACCCATGTCTCTTTGACTAGTAGCTTTTTGTAGTTATATTAATATTGCAATTAAATTAACTGAGATGGGTTTTACATTTCCTCATCCACTTATCTCTATAATTAGTGTTTAAGGGTCATGAATCACGATGATAGTGCCGTTAAATTAGAATGTTGGTCTCTGATCTCCTTCTTTACTTGACTTGGAATATGTTTTGTACGATTCTTTCCCTACTTTTCGCATGTATTTCCCATTCGTAGAATTTCTCACATGTTCCTAAAAAGAAGTATCTATTGCATCATATATTATATGTCATATCAGTTGTAACATTATAAATGCTACTAAAATGCGTCTGGTTCGTTACATTTTGAACAACACCATATAAGTATTTTATTTTATTTTCACTCATTAAGAATTTGTCCTCCTTTTCCAATTATATATATGCCGACTATTATTATGTTAACCAAGATATCGTTGAACATCGAAACTTTATCTACGATATAAATATAACCAAGATATATTTTGATACAGCAATTGAAATGTGCATTTTTGTTATATAATATCGTCAACAACATCTAAAAATTGCAACAGCTAGTTAATCTGTTAATGTGGAAAGAAATTGAACTGAAATTCTCAAGAAAATGCAAACATCAAAATAAAATAATAATGGGGGATCTGGTTTCAATTCTTTAAAAAACTACAACTAAAAAACGCTGTTTAAATAGTTGGTCGTGGTGGTACAAAATATAGAGTATCGAATTGAGAGACGTTGAATACGATAAAAATAGAAGAAGAAGAAGAACTATTTTTATTTTTTAGTTTTTAAAATGTTTGTTTTATAAACAATTTTTTAAAACTTCATAGATTTTGGATGAAAAATTGTTTGTGGAGTAGTGTTAAATTATTTTAAATTTTTTAGCAAGAGTAAAGAAGGGGAGCCAACATGAGTAAGTGTGTGGGCCTGTGGGGGGTTGGGTTAGAAGTTGTTTTTCCTTGGTGGGTCAAGCGAGCAAAGAGAGCCCAATATTTGGAACGGAGAAGCGCCAAACCCTAAGTCGGAAGTTAGTTAGTTTCTGAGAGGCATCATGGAAACGGAATCGAAGAAGGACATCGAAGTGGCTCCGGCCCTCATCGCCGTTCACCCTGACCAATGCTCCGTCGCCGTCGCCGTTGGCCCGCACCTCCGCGTATTCGACCTCGTGTAAGCCTTCCCAACTTCATCTCTCTCCTTTCATCTCAACTTATTATGCTGATAAACCCACAGTGGCGGTTCTGCAGCTTCTTTAGTCGACGACTCTGATGCCGTCCCGTTCCATAAGGATAACATCAGAGCCATTCGCTTCGGTGCCAAAGGAAAACTCTTCGTATCCGCCGGTGACGATAAAACCGTCAAGGTTTGGTCAACACAGTCGTGGCGTTGCATCACCACCGTGTAATAATAACCTCTCTCTCGCTCGCTCTCTCTCATTTTCTGTTGCGTCACATGCACTCTTTCAATTCAATTCCTTCGTATTATAATGCTTACAATAGGTCCTCCGAGAAGAGAGTTACTGCAGTTGCAATTAGCAACGATGGAACCTTCGTGTGCTTCGCCGACAAATTCGGCGTCGTTTGGGTTGTGGATCTCGATCCACCGTTACGCGATAAGAAACCGGCACCGCTTCTTTCTCACTATTGCAGTATCATCACTAGCTTGGTCTGTCACATCACGTGTTATTGCTTTTTTTTTTTTTCGAGTTATGTTATCTTTTCTTTAATTGTTATTATGTGATTGTCTTCTGCAGGAATTTTCGCCGGATGGTCGCTTTATTTTAAGTGCTGATCGTGATTTCAAAATTCGCGTAAGCTAACATTTGATTTCCCCCCTCTGAAACAACATCGTGTGTTGTGGCCATATTTTTAATTTAATTAGTATATCCATATCACAGGTTACTAATTTTCCCAACAAGCCCTTAGATGGAGCTCACCAGATACAAAATTTCTGTCTCGGTCATACAGAGTAAGACTTGCTTCTATTATTCTCGAATCATACGACTTTCAATGAATTAGTGAATTACAATACCAACTTTTCATGATTGCGGATACTGAGTATTGCACAACTCCATTGCGGTATGATCCATTTCAAATTATTCAGATAATCTTAGAAGAAATTTTAACTCGAGATATTTTCAGCAGGATCCTTTCGCTACTTTTACTTCCCTCCTAGACAAATGAGTGAAGTTGAGATGTTTTTTGCTAAATACAAGTTTTCTTCCCGATTTTAGATTAAAAAATATGTATCTATTTGTAGGTTTGTTTCCAGCCTTGCCTTCGTTCAGGCTCAGGAATGCCCTCAAGGCCTTCTTTTCTCTGGCAGTGGTGATTCCACAGTTAGTAATTCATTCAACCTTTTAAGATTCATCCTGTTTATTTTCCTTATAATTCTCTTTTATATGCATGTGAAATAATTTCTGCAGGTTCGATTGTGGGATATGGACTCCGGAGCACTCCTAGATACTTGTGAGGTTGCACTTGAGGTATTTCTTATATTTCTCAGTTATCAGAGGCTCAGAGTTGTATGATTATTTTCTATCTTCACTATGAAAGCATTTTGAAAATTATTACTTTTCTAGTCAATTGTTGTTAACATAAATAAAATAAATTCTAGTGATTTCCGTAATGGTTGGTATTTCTTTTTGCTTTTGCACTTGAATTTACTTTCTTGTTCGTCATTCTCTGTTTTCAAAGGCAGGACTTTTAGAGTCTAATGGCAAAGCAGAGGAGCATGGCCATGCTGTTACCGATTTATGCACCGTCCTGGATGGTTTGCTTGTTGCCGTGGCCATTCAGAGGCAAGTCTCTCACTGGTATTCTATCATATTTCTTTGCGGGAGAATTTTGTTTGGTTTATTGACAAGTTTTATTTGATACAACTGTAGCTTGCAAGGAATAGTATTGTTGAGTTGCAATATTTCTGCCCAAACTATTTCTGTTGCCAAGGTAATAGCTGCTAATGCGTGCTTGAAATGACCATTGACTTGCATCATTGTGGTCATATTTAGTTAGGGTCTGTTTCTATTTTTCATGTGTGAAGTTAGATTTCTACTTATGTGTTATTGTGAAGGAAAACATTTGTTTCTAAAGGCTGGCATTTTAAATGACGGGAACACTGCAGGTGGTTTCCATTGCTGGAGAGGCCTTTGTCCCTACCTGTTTGGGGAGCAGCCCTTCCACAGGGAAATTGTGGATGGTTACAGGTGTCTCTAGTTTACCTGGTTGTGATTATCCCTCTTTGGCTCGTGTCCGAGTAATTTCTGGTATTGATGTTGAGCAAGAGCCAGCTGTTCTGGTAGATGATAACATACCTGGGGGAGAAAAGCTGCTAGAAACGTTGCAAGGAACTGCATCCGTTGATGACAATGCTTTTTTAGCAGCAGCTGAAGCTGTCAAAACAGCAATGTGCAACCTATTAATAAAAAAACAATACCCTTCAGAGAATAGAGAATGTAGGAAGAAAAGCAGAAATGATAGAAAACTCAAGGGCTAGTATTTTCTTTTTATTAATACATGAAGCAGTTTAGCACGGTTCCTTTATCACTAGTTTCCAAAGACTATTCTTGACGACCTATTTTATTTATTTCCTTATAAACTGTGCATCTGAAATATTAAAACCAGATTGCCATCAATTTTGTGGTCCGTAACATCTTGTAAGTTGTAACTGTTGTTCATTGAGTGCAGTGTAGTAAAATTACATTAGCGGTGCCATGGCATGTGAGCCCTTCTAATGGTCTGATAACATGAGGCGAGTTGGTTCCTTGTGTGCGTTTCTTTCGTTGAAACTTTAATGCTAAACTGAAGGCACTGGTAGTTGCGTGCAATCATCTTCACCAGATAAATTCCATGCTTGCATCTAGCTATGAAACATGTAAACATTGGATCCTCCAAGCAAGTGTCCGGTGAATCGAGGAGAATCAGTGTCTTAGGAGTTATATTATTAAAGCTTAGCTATGCTTTTAGTTTCTCACTTGGCAAGATTTGAATTTAGTTTCCTGTTTTTTTTTTTTTTTTTTAATTTGATCTCTCAACTATTTTAATTATATAATTTTGATCTATTAGTTAACTTTATGTCCAAATATGATCAAACTCGAAAGAAAAATGACGGTACCAAACTTAAATTTTGACATTTGTAAGGGAGCCTAAAATTGTAATTAAGACTATTATTTACATGTACTTTTTATGACACTTTTGAAAAATCTTCTATGCTTTTCCTAGGTTATTGTCAATTAAATCTTATTTTTAAATTAAAGTAATAAATTATTTTTTTGTTAACTTTATTCTATTTAAAATCTTTAAATTTTTATTTTCTATTTATAATTTTTGCAAACTGAATTGATTATTATTTGAAACTTTTATATTAAAAAATTAGTCATCAAAATATTAAAATTTATCTATTTTGTTTCAGTTCTTAATCTTTCATTTTATAAATCTTTCAAAATTTATCAAAATTTTGCTTAAATTTTAATTTCTAAACTTTTAAATTTATTTCATATTTCAAATTCATCATTACCTTATAAATATTTAGATAGAATACAATAACTTGAAATTTTATTGCAGAAGAAAATAGATACAAAACTATGTTTACTTAATTAGCTTAAAAAATTGCGGGGCTAAAATTGTACCTAATTTAAATTAAAAAATGTAATTAAGCGTATAAATTAGCTTACTATCATCAACTGATACAGATATTTTTTAAAATAAAATTTATTTAAAGTGTATTTATTTTTAAAGTTAATGAACAAATTTATATTTATCAATGACTTAATTTAAGATATATTATAATTTGAAAACAAATAAATTTGTATTTATTTTAAAAATGAGTTTAATTTTATGTATTATTAGTGTAAAATTATAGACTAATAAAAAATTATGATAGGAATAACTTTTAAGATGATTATTATAAAAAAATTAACATTCATATAAATTTGTAATTAAATGATAATATAAAAATAATTTCTACCATGTAAAAAATTTTTTTTTGAAAATAATTATATATTTTTTAAAATATTTTTCAATTATTGTTAGACAAATGATCAGTAATCTAAAATAGGAGTGAATTAGATTTTGAAAAACTTGAAAACTTTATCAAATTAGAGTTGTGAAGGACTCAGTGGACGCAAAAATGATTATTTAATATACAACAAAGAATTAACCCAACATGTCAGATGAATAATAACATAAAATATTAAATGCAAATAAGAGAAATAAGGTTAAAAAATTATACTAAAAGCTTCATTCAACCCTTAGATTTCTTCTGATTTTTTTATTACTATTCACTTATATCTTTACATGCATACATCAAGAAATGTACTTTCTTGCACCTTCGAAGCCAAAACCAAGATCTTTCTTTCATTACTTTTGCTCAGAACCAACTAGGATTCATTACACAATCTAATATAGAGAGATACCTGACCCTAGTGACAAAGATTACAACTTGAGACAAGCTTTCTTTTCACAACACTTGAAATGGTTTATATAATAAGAGAGATACCTCAGAGTTCTTGATCAATGATTCACACTTCTCGGTGGTGTTTAAACTTATATTCTGTTGTATTTGTTGGTATTTCAAATGTCACAAGTCTCACGTTATTTGAGATTATAAACTCCAAAAGGTTTATATAATAAGAAGCGCTCAAATAAACTAATGAAAATACTTATAATTGTTTGAACTTAAACAAACTATAGAATCGAGTTGTTTTTGTTATTTCGCAGTCTTGTAATCGATTACTACATTTTTGTAATTGGTTATGATATTCATTTTTGTTTCTTGTAATCAATTATAGTATTTTTTTTTTGTTTCACTTGAGTTTCATCCAAGAACGATATAATCGATTAAAATAGAAATGGTGTCAAATCTTGCTTCCCTTGTTTTCGTAATTGATTAGGATCTCCATATAATCGATTATTATGTTCTGATCTTCTAAAAAACACTTCAAGAACAATTTAATTTATTACGTAACCTTTGGAATCAATTACAATAGTATCAACTCGAAAATTTTGAAAGTCCTAAATTTTCTCAATTTTATCTTTTAAAAAATATTTTTCAATACATAAAGCGTATTTTCATTATCAAATCAACCAGTAACAACATTTAACACAATTGTTGAAAATGAATTTGCACATTTTATGTGCCTGATTAATTTTAATTTCCTAATATAATTTTAACTTATTTTAGAGTTCAAGAGATGTTTATTTTTTTGTGTTGAATTGAGGAATGACGAACGGTTAAGATTACATAGATACACAATTATACAAATCATTGAACTATATAGGTCTTCTTTATACCTTCCCTTCCATCATAATGATTTGTCTCTATCGAAATTTCTTCATTAAAAATTTCTTTAGGACTTGTCATGATCACATTTTTATTGACATCCCCATAGTCAATGTGTTTTAGTTTTGTAAACAAGATTGTTAATTCCATCAATGACGTATTTTGGCCCCATGTCATGATAGTAATGATATATCAACACGTCAGCATCGAGGTGAAAAAATTAATAACAATCAAAATGATTGGGCTGATGCCATCAATGACCATTGGCCCAACCAAGCAACTCCACTCATTTGATACTCTAAACTGATAGAGATGGCAACTTAATTGGCGCTGTTATTACAATAACAGATAAACTAATAGCTTCACCAAAAACAAAAAATAGAAACTAATAGTTTTAGATACAAGTCTCGTAAGTAAATAAATAAATAAATAAATAAAATCACTAATATATTTGATGAAGTTTGAATGTCCCAATATACAATATGTAAAACTGACGTGCCTGCTATTTTCTATTTCCGTGACATGCTAACATTTGCAAGGAGATGATTTATAATAAAGCTGATTTTAACTAAAAGAATTTTTTATTAAAAATAAAATATTTATTATGCTTTTATATTTTTAATATAATAAGTATTTCTTTTATAAAAATCTTTTACTTTTTAATTACTTAAAATGAATTAACAAAATGGTATGTTAATTGGGTCTGAATCATTAACTACCACCACAGCATGATGGAGAAGTACTTGATTGAATAATTGCTTGGTAGATGAGGACGTGGCCCTCTAATCTTTACTACAAAGAACAAAGTGAGAAACAATCCAATGGAAGTAGAGAAAAAGTGACATGACACGACAAAAATCCGTTTGTGGCACGACTCTGATCATTTTAGGAAATAAAGCTGGCGTATACATATGTATAAAGTCACCAAAGATATTTGTATAAACACAAGTATTCAGACAAATAGTTAACCGATATGTATTCTTTACATTATTAATTAACTATAAATATTTTAAATAAAAGTTTTATAGTAGTTATTACAAAAGTTAATAATTTTATGATATTTATTTATTTATAATTAAATAATAGTATAAAATATTTGTACACTATTAATATATTAATTAAATTCATTATTTCAAGTAACAAGTGATTGAGATTTTTTATTATGATATTTAGTGATGATTATTTTTATGTAAGTATACATTTTTAATATTATTTTGTAAAAATATGGCTATAATCGCAATAGGATCTATCTTCACCAACATCTTACGTTCATACAACGATAAGAAATCAGGTCCGATCATGTTTCATGGCTTGAAGTCGAGCTCTCACAGCGAATGCTTGCTGCTCGGCCCGTTCACCCGTGCAAGATTGAGCATTTGGGCCTTTGGACCCCAGGGAAAGGGGGAAGAGAGTGATGATGACAAGGGATTGTGACCTCGGTCAGTGGAGGAGCTCCTGGCCTCAAGCAACGACTCATTTCTCTTCAGCCCATGCGAGCTGCCAACCTCGTTCGTCGGCATTAGGGCACGAACTGTCTCTGCCACGTCCTCGCAAGTTAGTGTTGCATCCTTCCTAGCATTGTATCTCTTCCTCAAACTACAAAAATCAAATTTCTCCATGAGATTTGCACAAAAAAGGGAAAGTAGTCAAGAGACATTGGCGTACGACCGACCTACCATGCACCAAAACACAAACTTCTTACCATACAACCTTGATGGGGCCATTGACAAAGACAATTTGATGAGGTCTCTATAGTTCATCCCTCAAGGGAGCTCGTTGACATGTCATCCTGGGACCAACCATTAAACTTGTGCGGCTGTTGCCAATAGAGGGAGATCAGCCTGCGATAAATGGTGAATGAGACCTCACTGACTGCTCAGGCCTTAACAAAATAGCCCTTGAACCCCTTGTATGAAGTAGAATAGGCGGTGAAAAGACAAGTCTTCAAAAGGCTTGTCAACGACACCTATCCGGTCTTCAAACCCAAGCGAACCACGTATAATGGAGAAACTTAGCCATGGTGGGTTCCATGCGAAGGCAATGACAAATCACCCTAAACACTTGCATGGATTCTCACCCATTACGGTACAGTTGGCTAGGGGCGACGTCTAGAGTCCGTAGAATGTTGGCCTCAAACCTATCAAACGAAAGGTTGACGTTGATGTTTGATAATTCATGTTTTAGACACCCTATAAGGTCTTAAGATGGGTAGAATAAACTCTAATTTGTAGTTAAAAATCACATATTAGCAAAGATTCAAATTTTCAAGATAAAAACAGGGAAAATACAAAACTATGCTAATTTGCGGATTTTAACTAACAAAAAGAGTAATCTCATTTTGCAGATCAAAACTGGAGTCTAGAGGAAGCCAACGTAGCTAAAGCCGAAAGCATCCCAGCCAGACGAAGCCGACTCCAAAGATCGAAGTCATCCCAATTGAGGCTGGAAGCGTCCCAACCAGATGAAGCCGACTCCAAGTCATCCAAGTAGGAGGCTGGAAGTGTCCCTGCCAGATGAAGCCAACTCCATCTCTAGTAGTCGGATGCCGACATCGTAATACCAACTCCTCTAAGGTTGACTCCGTATGCCAATCCAAATGCCAATTCCGCAAGCCGATTTCGCATGCCAATCCGAAATGCCAACTCCACATGCCAACTCCTGTGAGGCCGACTCCACATGCCAACTCCTATCCGTCCGGATCCCTCTCGGCATTAAGGACCGATTCCACTCTAACAATTTCGAGCACGTGGTCATGTAGGAAATTAGTTAGTGGTCGTAAAGTAGTTATTTCTGTTATGTTAGGCAATTATTTTTGTTAATTCTGTTAGAAAGTTAGGTAGTCTAACATGTATAAATAAGGAGATGTAGTTCGTTCATCGGTTAGCCATAGCCATAGAGAGTGACGCACAACACACTTACAAATTCATACTTCGTTGCACACACCTTCGTTCACGTTTCACTCCTCAGTGTTCAATGATGCTTCAGTGATGTTCAATCGGTTGAGTGAACATAGGGCAGAGTTCGAGCTGAGCAGAATCGTTAGAGATAGACTGACCAGGAGGGACAGATTCATCTTTCTTCACAGCATGCTCTAGAGGGTACCGCCTCTCATGCTCTCTGGTCTTCTTCGGTTGAACACTACAGCTCTACAACTGGCGGTCGTCATGGGAGGTTGAGTCATCTTTACCTGTATCCACTACACTTCATGTATCGCTACAATGGTTAATCAATGAATGAGTTTGCTTTCTTTTATTGTTATGTTTATAGTTCCTGCTAAATTCTCTATTTCTACTTGTGTCACGGTTGTGCATGATAGGAACAAATCACGCTAGGTTAGGGGCCGGTTGGAACCAATCTAAGCAACATTATAGGTAATTAATAAAATACCTATATTAACCACGGGCGTAATCCCTGCTAACTTGAGGCCACAGTTGTGTAAGCACTCAGTCGGCAGTAGACGAAGGTTAAGCGGTTGTCTTAAGATTTAGTTTGGTGTGGAATTGCATGCGTAATAGGAACTGGAATATGAACCATTTAATTGCTAACTAGGGAAGTGATACGATAACTATATGTGTCGATTAATTTTAGTAATTGTAGTAATTGTAGTTTTTTTTTACTTTCGTAGTTGTAGTTTACTTTCTGCACGTACTTAGTTAGTATACAAAACCTCTCATTTTACTTAGAGTTGTTGAGTCTTCATTTTAGATATCACTAAAATCACGTGTCTTTAAGAGATTCGACCTAGGTTGCCCCTATGCTACCCAAAACATAGGAAATCTAGTTATTTTGATAGTTGAAATAACAACTAAATTCAACCCTATCAATGTTCCACAGTTGGGTCTCGTACATGTAAAAAAAGTCGACCTCCCCTTCCTTCGGCCCCATGTATATCCGCTCATCGGCTGAGCAAGGCTCTAACACGAAGTTCGATCACAACTCGGCAACCCCACCAATACAGCCTTGGACAGCTCGGCCACCACCTCTCACGAGCACAACAAAGAAGGGTATGCCTCCACCTCTTCGCTTAGCCACGTAACCAAGGAGACGTGTGGGAGGGAACACCGCAGAGTAGCTCCTGAAAGTCTTCCACTGTTGAGTTTATGATAAGGAGAACTTGCTAAATCCTTAATAAAGTTACATGCTCGAGAACATTTTCTGTTATGAATTCTTCAATATACATGGCATTTAAAATTCTACTATAGAACAGAATCACTGTGTGAGAAGCTGAGGACCCTTGCATGCCTCTTGTGGTGGCTCTCTTTACCGTAGTAGGCATGTCCTTTAAGAGTGTGGTGCAATTTTTCTCCACCATTAGAAATAAACCTGCATCTGATGTTATTGCACTTTTAAGCTTTAATTGGTTTACTCTTGGCACTCTAACCTACCCTACGTACCTTACCAAGGGTTGCTCGCTTGCTGGCTCAAATAGTGCTGCGTCTTAAGGACCAAACCATGAGCCGGCTTGGTCTCCTTTCCTTAGCTTGACATTGCTTTTCTTTTCTGTTGTGTTATATTATGTGCAGTATAATCTGAATTTTGAGTCTTTTTTTTTTACTGTGGTGTGCATTTCTACTACTTGTACAATGTATGAGGAATCTCTGTACTTGATTGCCTGTGTTGAGATATTCTGTTTTCTCAGTTTCCAGCTCACAAACATAAAATGGAGATGGGAAATAAATTCTTGTTTTCTTCACCATTTTGCCGAGTTCAGTCTGAGCTTTTCCTTTTGATATCTAGAATACTTTTATTGGTGATTTTTAACCGTCATTAAATAATAAATGAAAAAAAGAATAAAAATACATTTTAAATACTAGAAATACTGTTCGATGCAGTTTTTCACCCCTAAAAATTGTAATTTTAATCTCCACACATAATGGATTCTTTTGTAGTGGAAAAAGAACATGAGAGAGAACTTGAGACTAAGAAATTGAGAGAGAAAGAACTTAAGAGAGAGACAAAACTTGAGAGAGAGAAGTTGAAAGACAAAGAACCGGAGAGATGTATAACTTGAGAGTAATAGAACTGTGGAGGTTAACTTTCTTTTTGGAGAGAACTCGGTATAAAGTTAACTCGAGAGAGAGAACTCAAAGGAGAGAACTTGAGAGAGACTGAACATGAGTGAGAGAGAACTTGAGAGAAAAAAAATTGAGAGAGGGAGAACTTGAAACAGAGACAACTTGAGAGAAGGAGAACTTGAGAGAGAGAAAACTTGAGAAAGAGAGAACTTAAGAGAATGAGAACTTGAGAGAGAGGGAACTTTAGAGAGACAAAACATGAGAGAGAGAACTTGAGAGAGAGAGCCACCACCAAATGCTCTTTGACATAGTTTTGTGAACTCACACGATACTCTTTGACATAACTTTGTGAACTCACACCACGACATAGCTTTGTGAACTCACACCACCATCGATGCTATTTGACATAACTTTGTGAGACATTATTGTGTGAATCGAAACTGTTTGACATAATTTTGTGAATTTTCTTAAAATGCTAGAGTTTTTGCTATTTGATATATATTTATGAATCAATCACCATCAATGCTATTTGAAATAACTTTGTGAACCGATACTCTTTGACATAGCTTTGTGAACTCAGCACCACCATCGGTGCTATTTGACATAACTTTGTGAATCGATGGTCGTGAACTCACTACCACCATCAATGTTATTTGACATAACTTTGTGAGACATAACTGTGTGAATCGAAACTGTTTGACATAATTTTGTGAACTTTCTTAAAATGCTAGATTTTTTGCTATTTGATATAACTTTTGTGAATCGGTCACCATCAATGCTATTTGAAATAACTCTGTGTGAATCAATGCTCTCTGATATAGCTTTATAGCTTTGTGAACTTAGTACCGCCATCGATGCTATTTGACATAACTTTGTAAATCGATATTATTTGATATAATTTTGTAAACTTTCTTAAAATATTAGAGATTTTGTTAATTAATATAACTTTATGAATCAATGCTATTAAATAGCATTGTGAACTCACTACCACCATCCTGCTATTTAACATACTTTGTGAATTGAAGTTATTTCACATAACTTTGTGAACTCTCTTAAAATGATAGAATTTTTTCACATTGAATTAAAGAATCGCATCTCAAATAGAATAAAACAGTGTTATGATACATATACACGTGTGATAACTGGTCCAGAACTTTGTCACTACGCACTAGCTAGCTGTGTTGTAATATCGACGAAACAAGATCCATTAAATTTTACGGTTCACATGATCGTGTCCCTCTTCCTCAACATCAAACACATTGCCAGACCCTTTTGGATTTCTATTTCCAATTCTTCACGTTGCTTTTTCGACCCTGCTGGTCTAAGATTAACGTACAGTTGACACTGTACCTAACTCTTCATATCATTGCCTCTGTTAGACAACCAATTTGCTAGCTTATTTCAGAATATTTTAATATTTTTCAATAAAAAAATCAAAACTAAATAAA
The DNA here is from genome assembly GCA_025330945.1 of Mucuna pruriens. Taxonomy (NCBI): domain Eukaryota; kingdom Viridiplantae; phylum Streptophyta; class Magnoliopsida; order Fabales; family Fabaceae; genus Mucuna; species Mucuna pruriens. The sequence goes on from JAENHJ010000528.1 coordinate 10,855,719, forward strand.
TTTTTTTTAAAATAAATTAGTTTATGCATAAACTAATTCATAAAAAAAATTTCATATTAATTTTAAAAATTTATAATTTATCCAAATATACCTATATGATCATTTTAGGTATATATCATGCCTTTACATAGGTTGAGCTATTTATATCGATTTATGAACTAACGTTTTCTTTCCTTGTTCAAACATATATCATTTGAATTTGAAAATTTAATTGTAATCTATTTGATTAATTTATATTAAAAAAATTATATAATTTGTTTTAAAAATTAAATTAATCAACTGTTTCTTAAAATAAAAGAGATTTATGTAAAATTTAATTTTAAAAAGAAAATTTAATAACCAAGTTTAGAACAAGTCAAGTCAAATTGTATTCAAATTAAAATTAATTTTATTAATTTAATCCATATATTTTAGTCGTTGGATTATTAATTTTGGCCTAGACATTACTCATTTTAACACTATAAGGCAATACTTGATAAGGGTGTTATTATAACAAAATGAAATAAAACATATGGATTCTATTTTTGTGCATTAAAATTCAAAATTAAAAAGAATATATACACTATTACAATAAAAATAATAAAACAAAAATATGTTTTATTCTATATTCATCTTTTCGTAAAAAACTACCTAATTATTAGCATCTATTTGGGATTTTTTAAAATAAAAAAATTATAGGAAATGTAATAGTTATGCTGATTCTTTGGCCTAGGGTAGTGGCCTTCCCTTCGGGTTTTATCTCCTAGGAGCTTTCGCGTCTTTTTATGTTGTTTGCATGTGGATACTAACAGTCCTTGTTTTAATCGTGCAAGTTATTATAGCTTGTTAGTTAGACTCTTTCCCTCATGTATATATATAGGTCAGAGGATCTATTAATTTTAAAATTTAAGTATTGAGAACTTAATAATTTCTTTATTAGTTTTTATAAAATATGAATTTATAAAATTTAACAGTTAAATCATATAATATTATATTTATACTTTAATTATATATATATATATATATAATATTAAATAAATTAAACATTTGTAAGTATGTTATTATGTTATCATTTACATTTAATTATATTTTAAAATGTATATTATCTATTAACGTAAAATTATTTGATAGAATATTAACTACTTTTTAAATTACATAAATTTTTATAACTAGTTTTTTTTTATATAGTAAAGAAATATAATAATAACAGTAAAGTTCAATAGGTCGATTTTAGTAATTTAAAATTTTATAACTAGTTATTAAAATATTAAAATTTATTATTTATGAAAATATTAAATAAAATTAATATATTTAAAAAGATTTACATGCAGTCACACACTCATGTACACACGTGTAATGAAGCTATATATTTATTCATCTATGCTTTTAACAATAAGATTAAATTAATATTTATAGTATTGTTAATAATTTTAACTTATCAACATAACTTGGTACGACCAAAACTAAGTTCATATTTTTTAAAATATAGTTTTGATTTGAGTTTTACATATGAAAAAATATAATTAAAAAGAAAATTTTATTAAAAGTAACTAATCAGACTTTTAAATATAAATACTTACAGAGTTGGTAAATAGTTCTACATATATATATATATATATACTTTATGCTCAATATGGAAAAAAATAATGCTTTCCATACACCTTACATGTTACTTTCCGTCCATATAACTTATATTATTTGATTGCCATTAGTCTCCCTTGAATTTGAACGTGTTTATACTCTAATTTTGACATGTAAATACATTTGAGGAATTGAGTGTTCTTGTGTAGTGTACCAGACTGCACTATTAAATGGGTCACCTGGTTTCCTCTCAGCACCTGCTAGATAAGATATCCAGGATTAACAAAATGAATATTTATTGGCTCCTTCAAAATGAAAATAAAATGGGCCAACCTCAATTTATTTCATTTATGGAGTTTTGGCTTCTATAATTTTGGGATTCTATGCACTACATGACCAAAGATCCCATGTTATTAATCTTATCCAATTATTCAAAATACAAGTCAAGTATTTCCGTATGCAATTTCCACACTCTTCTTTCTCCACGTTTTATTTGTCCTCGTGGAGCGTTCTCAAAACAAGGAAATGGAAAATGTTCAAGACTCGTTTATGTACTTTACGACAAAAAGTAGAAAATGTTTTTTTAACTAAAATAATTGTTTTAAAAAATTACAGTAATTATATAAATTTTAAAAATTGGAAATCTTAAAACATATTTCAATACACTTTTTATAAAATAAAATAATAAACTTTAAAATTTATTATAATGAACTTTTAAGCTTTCGCTAAAATCTTATTAAAACTACATATAACACGAAACGATGACGATACTTTCGTCCGCAAAATCGGTATCAATCTAAATCTTTCCCCACAAATAAAAAGTTAAAAACCAAACATTACGTTTAAGGGGCAGTTTCAACTCCAAAAGTTATATATATAGAGGACATTATTTGAGTTATACAGCTATTAATGTTTAGTATACTTCTTTTATTTGAAAAATTATATACACATTATATTTTACATATATATATATATATAACTACCCTTGTTTAATATAATAAGGAGGATATAAGTAATTAAGTATCATATTAAGATATTTCAAATACATATATCCTACACCCCTTCTGTTTATAATATTTATCTAGATTCATTTGTCACTCTTTTTGTATGTGGTTACTGGAATATACATTTTCAATGTTTAAATTTATTATCAATTTTTTATTAATTTTAGTTATCGGTGTCTTTTAATCAATATATCAGCTATCCATTTTGACAAACGATATTTCACACTTATTTCACGAGTAAAAATAAAAATATATTTTACATTTTAATTATTGCACATTTATCGGTTTCTATTACATTTCTTTTCTTTTTTGTAATTTTTTACATAGCTTGTTATTTTATATATATTATTATGTTAGGCTCTATAAATTTGTTCAAGGTTATAATTAGATTTTAGGCTAAATATTGTTCAAATTGATCCTTCACAATTGTATGGGACAATAAGTTTTAAAATGTCATATATTGAAAAAAAAAAAATTAGGCATACGGTTTTAATATTTTTGCTAAAATACTTTTCAACATAAATTAAAATGTTAGTATAAACATTTTAAGATTTATAATAATATATAATGTATATGTTAATAATATAATATATTAATAGTATATATCAATTTTTTATATTAATAATTTCTTTTGTTAATACTAAGTAGATGAGGTTAGTTCCTCCCAACGTCACAAATTAAGATTAAAATTTTTATTGAAAGAAGTAATTACATTTAGTGTTTTACAATATTTCTATTAGCTTAAATATTTTTTTTACTTATTAATAAAATTTGTATCATATATTAACGTAGACTCGTGAGTCATAATCTATATAATAATAATAATTTCATTTATGTTAGACAAATGTCATGTTAATGCCAAAGTGTTGGTATATGCCGTTTTGTTTTTTTTCAATGTTTGTTATTCAAATTAACTATCTTGAATATCAATTTATCTTTAAAGTTTGAAATGCATATTAATTTGGTATCTCAATATTTTTTTCAATAAATTTTACTTTACAGTACGTTAGATAAAACGATAATATAAAATATCAATTTCATTGTCATTTTTCATATAAAATTTTAAGAGTTAGTCAAATGGAAGAAGACAAGATCTGATTTAGTTTGAATTCTCATTCATATTTTTAAAATGAGGTAAATGTGAAACGAAACACCATTAATTCGTTTTAAAATTTTTATATAAAAAGTATTGTTTTCAATATTTATAATTTGAAAATTTTGAATTGAATCTCAACCTTAACCTGAGGTGGTAAGTGATGTTGCATCTGTTTTTGCATGAATAGACTGGGTGGTCAAGTTGACAAATTTTCTCTTCTAAATACAACCACGTGGATTGGTGTCTGGTGCTGATATTTTCCTCCAAAACCAACCACCTCATATAGTATTCAGAGGGAAATTTAGTTGTTTCGGCCGAATTCTAATCCACACAAGAAAAATGGATCGTTACGTCATTTCATTGTTTGCCACTTTAATTTTTAAATTATTTGACGCCTTTGCAATCGATTATTACGAATACTACAATTTAAAAAATATTAATAATGTTAAAACATATTTCATAAAGAAATAGTTAAAAATTAAAACAAGAAAAATATAAAAATTATAAATAACAAAAAAAGAATTCTTCTTTTCGGCCACAAAATATATTTTTGTCTTATATATACTACAGGGTACGCGGCCCAGTAAGGGAAAAGTGGGCCCTGGATAACATCGATAAAGACACGCCTCTTTGGATAGGGCCCACCTTGGGCCAACGGATAATAGAAGTACTTACGTGGGACAGGTGGGTTTCATTACTGGGTCCCTACCCACGAGGATAAGCATTTTGCATTATGCAGTCTACGTCTCTCTCTCTCTCTCTCTGTTGCTGCCTTGTACCTAGTTTTATATATGTTACATCATTAATTTATTTATTTATTTATTTAATGTAAATGCAAGATATTTTATTAAATAAGTTTCTTAGTTAAATGATTAACTCAATCAACTGGCTTAGTCTTTACGCACCCAAACTACTGTTTGGACTTCATTGATGTATAATTCAACTTTATCGGCGTTATAGTTTTTTATTGAGCTTCTATGAACCATTCACTCAATTGTGGCAATGTTCATGTAATAAAATGTAATCTCATAACATATGGATCAACCGAGTTAAGATTGTTTAAATTTAACTTCAATTTAATTTTAAATGTACATCTATGTTAAATACTTAGAAGAAGAATTTTATTGATTATATTTGACTTAAAGTAAAATTGTCTTCTATAAAAAAAATATTTATTTTTTATTGACGTCTAGAAATATAATTATATGAAGAAGAAAATAGAGCAGGCTGGTTGACCTAAGTTTTCAGTTTTAATTTGCGTGCGGTGTTTTATAATAGTTTTCTTTTTTTTAATTTTAATTACTGTTGGCTATGTTTGGTAAGAATTGCACATCCGCAATGATATTTATTTACCTACCAAGGACCAGTACTCAATGTTCTAATTAGATTTTGATGATTATTTTACACGGTTGTGAGATTTTTTTTTATTATTATCAAAAGTAGAACATTTATTGGATATTTAAAAAAAAATTACACAGATACACATAATACAATAATATAGATCTATGAACTAATCCGCAACTGAAACTTAATTCTAAAATAAAATGATAAGAGTAGCTGTTGTGTCCGTTTCCATGTTCTGAAGCACTGTGCAAGAGTCTAGACAAAATACCTTCCATCAGAAAGGATTGAAATTTCCAAAAAGGACAAAAATCAGTCTGTTTATATTGACACAGAGAGAAATGACATTTAAAAAAGAAAATTGAAAAGGTGAGATTGAAAATGGAAGCAATATTTAAGGCGTAAAAGAAAATTAATTTTTTTATTCAATATTATGATCATATAAATGTGAAACCTTTAGAACATCTATTTTTAAATAATTAAAAATTATTTTATAAAAATAATAAATATTTTGTATCCAAGTTATTGTTGTGAAAAAAGATTAGTATATCAATGTTGGTTAACACTTGTGAGAGAAAATAAAATAAAATAAAATAAAAGTATATGTATGATTCGTAATATAATGTTAGAAAAATATATATAATATATATTAATAAAGTGATTTTTACATACTAATAAACATTAGATAATTATATTAAGTTGGATAAGATTATTATGAGTAATAAAAAAATTAAATATTTTAATAGAACTGAAATCAAAACTATTTATTAAATTAGAATAATTTTATACTAATTGATTTATACCTAATACATTTTAGTATAAATTATAAGTTATTACTCAATGACAATTTTTTTAAATAGTTAAGATAATTCAAACTCAAACCACATACTAAACTTAAATAATTATGCATCACCTGATTAACTGGCTAAGTAGTATAAAATCTTGATATAAAAAGATATTTATGCATTTTTTTTTACATTAAATGGTTTGTGTTGCACTTATCTCTGCATGTATCCTATTTTCTTTCCTTTTTAATAAAACATAAGTGTAAAAGATAAATAAACAAAATCCAAGAGTACGAATATAGTTTTGTTTTAATCTTTAACAAATACACACTTAAATGAAAACCACAATATTATTATGAAATACGTTTATATATAATTTTCATCATTATATATTATTGTTTTTAGTTTAATTGTGTGGAAAATATTTAAATTTAATTTCTACATATAATTAATTCCAAATTCATCCTCACAATTAATTGTTGTTACAACACCATGATTTCATGAAATTAATACGATTTTACTGTAAAATATAATAATAATAATAGGAATATCAAACATGGTAGTCAAACATAAAAATTAAAAAAATTATGCTTTTGATTCTGATATATTAATTTCTGCATTTTATTATATTATAAATTAATAACCTTGACAAACAATTAATGTTAAAATAATAGTAAATGATGAGGATAAAACCAGAAAGAAAAGTTCATATACAACAAAGAAATTAAAAGCAGTTTTTATAGAGTCAAATTAAAAAAAAAAATCAATATGAAGACAAAAACACATTTTAACATATAAAGTAATAACGTTTGATTTTCATGCACACGACTCCTTTGCTTCTCCTTCATTTAACTCTGAACTGGCATATGAATCCAAACACGACTCTCTCTCTCTCTCCCCAATGTTTTTTATTTAAACTCTCAGACTCTGCGGCATTGAAACAGAAAAAAGAAAAAAAAGTTAGGAATCAGCGATGGCGAGGATGAGGCAGAAATTGCATGTGCTTGGGAACCAAAACCAAACAAAGCTTAAGAGTTCAGTTTTAGGATGATGCGTTTTCACATAGAAAACACAAAATCGAAAACTGTTTATTTGTGATCTGTTTCTGAACGCCACAGAGATCAAATGGCAGAGCTGCTACTAATCACATGCCTTTCGCTACTTTTTCTGGTTGAAGATAAAAATTGAGGAGACAATTCCGTTTCAGTTATTGTGTAACAAACAAGTACAGAAACATTCCCAGTACGCTAGGCTTCAGTGTTAGAAGCAGGAAAAGCTGATTTTGTCAGAGTGGTTTGTTATTGTTAGTGCCATCACTCTCTTTAGCCATAGCCATTTTGGGTATGATAAATATTTCACATCTTTTCCTTATAGCATATTTACTCCTTTTTGGTTCTAATTTTGGGTTGATGTTTGCTTAGGAGTTAATTTGGGTTGACTTATGCTGCTTCGGAACAGATCAAGAGCAGTGAGCAAGCCACCTTTGATGGCTGATCACACCTCCCAGCAACCTCCCAATCAAAACTATGCTAAAACCAAGACAATTCCGTCTCTATTTGGGTCACCAAAATTCAGATGTCTCTCAGGAAGCGAGGCCTTAAAGAGCCCAACTTCTATTCTTGACGCCAGATCATTATCCCCTTTTGCCTTTGGAAACCCATTTTCACCCCTTCAACACAAAACCTCCTCACCAAACAGATCCTCTTGGGACAAGCCAGATTCAAAATCAAAGGGCATTGGTCTTGCTCTTGTGGGTGCTTTTAATGATGATGACACAATTCGTGACAATTCTGAACCCCACAAAGGAAATGTCCTTCTTAGAGTGAAAATCCCTTTTGAGCCTCAAACATGTGGTAATGACTTTGGAACCAAAATCGATTCAGGATCGGGAATTTGTGCAAAGGATTGTTCTTCTCGCGTTCTGTCTTGGAGTGAAATGGAGCTTTCTGAGGAATATACATGCGTGATATCCCATGGACCTAACCCAAAAACCACACACATATTCAATAATTGCATTCTGGTGGAGACTTATTGTTCTCTCCCCCAAAACCAACACTCTCACTCTGCTTCTGCCTCCACTAATTTCCTCAGCTTCTGTTACACTTGCAAGAAACATCTTGACCAGACAAAGGACATCTTTATTTATAGGTACATCCACTTTTCTAATCCCAACCTTGCCAATATTTTTAATCTTAAACTTGTTGTGTGAGTCTTATAAGCCTAGCCTTTTATGTACCCTCCCTCCCATCTTCTATTTATCAATATCCTACCAACATGAACAATAAATAATTTATGATCTTTCTTTTTATTTATTTATTTATTTATTTGGTTTAATTGAACAATACTCAAGGTTACAAATTGGGTTGTGTTTTGGTTTTTCAGAGGAGAGAAAGCTTTCTGTAGCAGGGAATGCCGCCACCGAGAAATGGTGTTAGATGGGATAGAAAATGTAGAGTTTGAAAGCAATGGATATTCTTGACTTCACTTGCGTGCTTTGCATGCACCGTGGTCGCAAAGTCCTGCATTTTGAGGAGGATAATAACAAGCAAAACGCAAAAAAGTCAAATCCAAATTTTCCATTCGTTATTATGGCTAGGCAGTAGTAGTAGTAACTAGTTAGTACTAGTATTTCGTTGTAATTAGCGAGGTTCTTTTTCTTTTTTTACTCCCTTTTTGAACAAGTCTTTTGCTTTTTTGTTTTTTCTTTTTTTGCATCCTCTCCCTTGCAAATAGAGATAAGAGGGGATGTTGTAGAGTTGGATCCAAGTGATGACTAATTTGATTGCTTCTTCTGGTTTTGCTCCCATTGTTTTCGGGTGAAGCAGATAATGATGATGATGTGTGATTGAAAACAGTGTCTTTCTTTTTCTTCTTCTCTTGAGTTGATGATAATGATGGTGCTGCCTATTGTTGTAGAAGGGGACCGGTTAATTATTTCTCACAAAGATTCCCTCTCTCTGCATGTACTCTTAACTCTATTATTATTATCCTTAGCCTTTGCCATTCTCACCCCTCCCTTGAGTTGATAAACAATTCAGCAAACCATTATAATACTCTACAAAACTGACAATGACACAAAAATATACATTTGTTAAAAGTCCTTTTCCTTACCCATTACTCCATTATCCAATTATTTGAATATTGCCTTACGCTTGGAAACTTTGATACGTATAACATACAGAACCCCCATTTTTTCAAACTTTCGGGTTAAAAGTCATTTCTCATTAATCAATTAAATAACCAAAATTCTTATTCCACGTCCTAACACTTAGATATTGTCCTAATCCATAAATTATGTTTTCTGATGAGGCATATAGTCAGACAACAAAAAGGTATGAAATAACTGGAGTCATCATTAAAGGGAACTAGAAGAAGTAAATGGAGTTCAAAAGCCTAAAGATTCATGTAACAAAAAGAAAAAGGCCAAAAGAGATGAGGTAAAAGCGTCCTAGTTTCCTATTCTATGATAAGCCTTAATGCTCTAGCTCCTTTCTCTCTTCCCCATCTTTGGTTTTAATAAATGTTTAAATCATTGGCTTTACACAATTCTAGTAACTATAGTTTTGGGGCAGATCGAATACGTGGATAAGAGATTGGTATTACAATTTTGAAGATAAATGACTTCCTACCTTATTGTTTCCACCATTATGGAATAGAAAATAAATATCTTTTTTAAAGTTAAATTATTTTTAAAGTACATAAATAAATATTTATTTTTTAATTTAATTGAGAATTATCTTAGTCTTAATTTATTAATTATTATAATTTATTAAGTGAGTGTTTGGTTTAATATCATATAAGAAATGTTATAGGTTCATTTCTCATGTCTAAACAACTTTACGATATTAACCTGGCTTTTTGTTTTTGATACACTTATGAAGTGTTAAACGTGAAACCAAACACGATGAATGTATAATTACAGTTACAGTGATGATTTTGTTGCACTTTTTAATGTTGGGAAATATTGTGGAAAAATATGACCACAATGGCAGTCATGATATAGTGGTGGTCACTCTAAAAACTTGATATTGTGGCAAAAATTGAGATTGTGGAATATATTTTAAGATGTTAGACCTATATAGTATGAAAACATGAGTTTCAATCTTATCGTCAATATAATTAAATATTTCTTTAGTTGATAATATATAAGTGTGTATATATACAGAGAGGCAGGAAAATCTGTGTTGATTATATGTGGTGAATTTTCATAATTCCACTTCAATTTTTTAAGTGGAAAAAAATGTTTGTATCCATTATTTAAGTAGAATCACTCAGATATTAGCTTAAAATTAATTGTAGATTGTACAATAAATATATAAGTTACACCCTCAATAACTGAAATAGACCCTGTAAAACTTAAAAAAAAAATATAGTATAACATGTTGTTGATGATACTTTGAGAGATAAACAGAATTTGTTCTGGACCATAAACTGTGAGACGTGTGGTACAATGAGAAAGAAAATGGCAAAGAGGAGTTGGTGGTTTTCATGGAGAAACGGAGCAATAGTATAGTATATGTAAAAGAGGAACGAACAAGGAACAAGGAACAAGGAACAAGGCGAGTGCAGTGGCTGGTGAAGCATTAGAAATGCAGGGTGCAGGGTGTCCCGTGTGAAAACTGAAGAATTCAACAACGGAATTGGGACCCAAAGAACTAAAAAGTGCGCGTGCATTAGATGCTCAGTGGATGATAATAAAGAACAAACAAAAGGAACCTCAAAGATGGCGACTCCTTTGGCATCTTTCAGTGTTCTGACAGATAGATGAGAAATAAACATCCTTGTGACACCTTTCGGATATCTATGCAAACAAGATAATCTCGAGCAAGCGCTATATAGCTACCCATTTCATCAAACTGAAGCAAAAATAATTGCTACACAACAAAACAAAACCCATAACACTTTATCCTATGCAATGACCTAGAAATGAAACGATAAAATGTGAAATAAAATATATGTATTAATACCTGTAACATTATTTCAAAAGAAATAACATTTGTTTAATAATATATATATAATAATTTGTACAATAAAAAAGAAAATAAAATATATGATATAATTAATATGTTGTTGGACACCATCTTGTCTGTAGTTGATTTTATCTTTATGTTTAGTATGTTAGGCCTTTAAAAGTACAAGAAAGTAAAATTTGGTATGAGAGAAAAGGAATTATATATATGTTTGGATGATATCTAGTATTGCAAATCAAATCATTTGAAAAAAAAATGATACCCACAGTTTTTTTTTTAGTGTGAGATGATAGGTGAATTTTTTTCATGTACTAATTATTTTATTCCTGCTATTTTTGTTGGGAATTTTAATTTAGCCGGAATGTTTTTAATTATTTCTTCAATATTACTAAATATGTGGAATATTATTAGAAGAAACGTAAACAAAGATTTTGGGGGGCGTGAAATGATAATGAAAGAAAATTTCATTTACTAATGGTTAAACCCTATTGTTATTATGTTGATGAAATTGACAATTTAGACGACGGCAAAAGAGATGGTAGTACTGGATCATGGAAGGTTTTGTAAGTTACAGCTACAGAAGTCAAACGATGATTGGAGGTATCTTTGTGAAATGGCGTCTAAAGTTTGGGGTTCGTAGGTGGGTCATAGGGGGCATTTGTAGAGGCTATAGGTATATAGGGCTTTGAAGTAATGGAGTGGGTCAAGTTTATAATATCTTTTAGGGTTTAAATGATCACCCATCTCGTAGCCTAGATCGATTAACAGTATATTCTTATAATTTAATTAATAATTTTGAATTTAAATTTTAAAAATATATAAAATCACTAATTTAATCCATAAAATTATAAATAATAAGTTAAGTTATTCCTAAAATTAATAAAATAGTAAATTAATCTTTTAAATGATATCTTATCAATCAATTTAGTCTCTTAAAATATAATAAATAATAAACTTATTTTTTAAAAAGAAATAGAATAATAAAATAGTTTCATAAATTATAAATTATTATTTAATTTAATTTTTAAATTATAATGTTCGATCAAATTAATCTTTAAAATTAAAAAATATATATTTAATTATATTTTATCTTATAACTTAAAATTTTATAAATTTTGTCATAATTATTTTTTCAAAAATTTTAACTCTAGATTTATTTAATTTCGTGAATGTTTTGTATACTTTTAAAATTTCAAAATTATTGTAGTTATATTTGAATTGAGTAAGATTTTGTATCTAGTCAGTAATAAAAGATATATGTAATTTTTAATAATAAAAAAAATAATTAGTACTCTTATTTAGAGTGTTTTTTATTAGTTTTCACGGGTTTATTTTGTAACTTTTCTTCAAAAATATATAAATATTTAAAATATTTTTAATCAAATTAATAGATTGGGAATAGACAATTATCCTTTTACAAGTGTACAATTTTTTATTTTTACCTTGGATTTGAAATACTTGTTTTAATTGATCAATGAATTATTTTAATATTTATTTATTATTAAAAATTTTACATCATCACACATAACAACTAATCCATATAGGATCACCAGTGGTTCAAAACTTCTTTACATATTTCCTACAATTTTTTTTTATTAAAGGTGAACAATGGTAAGGTTGAATTGAGATCGGGAGAATTTTAAATTTGAACCAAATAAAAATGACAAGTGATCTCGAGTTTGTTAAATTTGTGAGTCAAGTGAATTATAATTGGATTGGATCATATTAGTTTATCGGATTGAATATTTTTTAAAGTATATAATGAAAAATTAGAAAAAAAAAACAAAAAATTAAAAAATTAAAAAAATCGAGACATATATTGTTAAAAGTTAAATCTAGAAAATAATAAATAAATATAATTAAATATTGAGGATAATTAAATATTTGTATGTTTTAGTAGAGTCTGATCGAGTGTGAAAATTTCAAACTCAATACTCAAATTAATTAAGTTTCTCTATTTTAGAAGGGATATCGCATAACAACTAGACTCACACTCCTATTTTCTCTATATAGTTCCTTTTTAGCAATGATGGCCTAAAACTTTCTCACTAATGGGGGATTTTGAAGATTTCTAAAGTTTGTTTCTGAAAATTTTGCCGCATCTTAATCTACAAGAGAAATTTGCAACTAAGAAAATATAAATTGACTAAGTAGTGGATATGGTATAAAACTCCAAGGAAATTTTATTGCGAGGTTTTATGCGAATTTATCCTACAAGTTCTTTTTTTTTGGTATATTTGTGTTGCATGCAGATTTTTTTATGGAACTTGGAAGCTATGTCACGCCTCTATTAATAATAAATTTAGGATGCAAAAGGCAATAACTCTAAAATAATGAATCGATTGAGTATTGGCACGGTTGGAATTTATATATGGATGAGAATATATTTTGGGTGGAGTGTTAGATTGGGTGTGACATATTTCATTGGGCAAAGATGTTGAACATTCTTATTTTAAGGAATGATTATGAAGTGTCGATCAAATGTGATTCTAAAAGCAAATTAAAAGATAAATTTCTTTTTCGAGGTATGTGTTCTAGCTAGATAGATAATTCATGTGATGACTTGTGAATTTTTATAGGGTGGCTGTAATTATTGATGTTGTGAATAATGCTGCATTCACCTCAATCGAAGTGTTCTAGCTACACGTAGGTTTCACGTTTAGATTAAACAACTTAGTAACATTAAATGCACTGTTTGAAATTTTCCAATATATTCTAGAAAGGATCAATATTCACCTAATCAATAATAAGTAAATAACTTACGTATTAAGGGTCAAGTAATAAATATAGTTTAATATACCTGAATTTTGTTGAATTCTACCTTTCAATCAATTAAAATTTATTTTCAAAATAATTTTTTAAAGTAACAACAAACTTATAAATACATGTCTATTTATATTTGAATAATTGTGTAATTTTTTTTTAAAATTATTAATACATGTATTTATTCTAGTAAATATGTCAATTTTGTTATTATTAGGAGAGGAAGTTCAACGGCCTAATAACCTATTTAAGGTTTGACTTGCCTTAACATATCTATTTTTATATTAAAATTAGAATACATAATAACTTAAAAAGTATGTTTTTTATTCTTTAAATTAATTGTATTTCACATACATTAATAAAAAATAATTTTTATATCAATTTCAAACTACCATATTTTTATCTTTAGTTATATAATTAATCCTATGTATTATCTATGTCTTTCAGTTTACCCTTTTTTATTTCTATTTAGAAATTAATTTTTCAATAGATTTATTTTAAAAATTCAATATTTAAAAATAAATTTCAAATCTAATTAATATATTAGTAGATATTTATTTATTATGACTTATAATTATAATATAATTTATATATTTAAAATTTTTTATTTAATATAAATTTTAATTATATAAAATAAATATTCATCATAAATTAGATTTAAAATTATGTAAAAATAAATTTAATATTACACATGCTAAAATTCTAGCTCAATAAATTAGGTGAAATCCAAACTTTTGTTTTAATAAAAAAAAAGCTTTTTAAATAAGTAAGCCAGGTTGTAGGTTGTTAGAAAATTTTACTAGGCTTGAGTGACTTAGTATGTTTATAAATAATATTATTTTAATAAAAAATATTTAATATATAATATTATATTATTATTATTTTAACAATTAAAACATTATAATTATAGTTTGAACTTTTTTTAATATCTAAAAATATCTTTTGTTTTTATGGTTTTAAATTTTAATCATTTTTAGTGGGACATTGTTAACCTATAAGTCCATAGGTTTATTTTGTGGTAGACATATTAGTCCTCAAATTTAATGGTTTTTTAGTGATAAGTTATTACCAAATAATTTTATTGACTTGTTAATCTATCGACTTATTTAAAGTCTTAACATGAAATAAGTTTTTAAATAAACTAATAAATCATGTTATAATTATATAAAGGTCGAGTTAAGTCTTAAAAAACATAGTTCAACCTACGTCTTCTTGTGCTTTCCTATGTTTTACAATATGTATAATAAAAGGTTTTGATTCAAATTCAGCAAGTGTATTGGCCAACAAGTAATAAAGAGGTGAGTAGAGTATTGTCTCCTAGAAAGTTAGTTAATTACTAGGTACTTGTTACTAAGTATTAACTAAGTGAATTGAATATTGAAAGGGTTACTGTGATTGTTAATAAGAAATGAAAGTCTAACTAAGAAAAATATTTGACTTTCACAAAAACGCAAAGATTTAAGAAACACAATGACTCAAATTAAGTGAAAATGTAAGTCAAGATCCTCTATTTATTCACTCTTATATTCATTCTCTTGAAATTCTAATCTCATATGTTGAATCAACATTCAAATACTCTATAACTAGTCTCAATTCTTTGGTGACTAATTCTTCGATTATCAAACAAGAACCTTAATTCCTTAAATGCTCTCCCTTAGCAAACATGCATTAGGTTCAAGATTCCAACACATAGTCACGTACTTCTACTCATATAACCTATATAAATATGTTTCAATTTCTCAATTCACCCTATGATTCACGTTTTTTAGTACATCCTTGTGGTAAGATCAATTAATTAATTTTCATCATATCGAAGACATTAAGTATAGAACAACAATATTACACTATTACAATATATGAAATCAAGAGATGATTGAATGAATAATATATTTCATATCAGAATATATATCTCCACAAAAGACTTAAAAATGAAATTAAGAACAGCATAACATAAGATAGGTGCACGAGGAAAATCCTTGAATGCAACCTATGAAACTTCACATTCATTCTTAAGTAAACCTCCACTAGAGAACCTTCAAGAACTAAAACTTACACCCTCCTCTTGTACTTAGAATTCATATACAAAATAAATAAGAAAATGAAGAACTCATCTTTAAAATTGTGTAAACAAATACAAGAATATATATTAAAGTCGTTACCTGCACGGATATGTGAATAAGTGAATAAATATGAGTATTTTTTTTTGAAATGCAAGTATAAAGATGAAAACTAAATACTTTGCTCGAAGTCTATCAATTCTCATTCCTATATATAAGAAATTGGAGAAATAATAAAACTATAAAAGAAATATAAAAATATATTTGTAATTTAAATTCGTTAAATACTTAAGTAAAATTTAATTAAAATAATGTCAAATACCTTATAAATAATGCATGTACATATTATTTTTACATTATTTATATTTATATTTATATTTGTTTTCATACAGATTATGCTCGAAAAAGAGTTACTTCGGTATAAAATTTCGTTGTACGAGTCACATATAGGTAAAGCAACCAACAACTATCTTTATTCTATGCAAATGTTTAGACAAAACTTAGGTACAATTTTACAGTTGCTTTGAAATGAATTCACGATATCTAATATCTATCCTTATATTAAAAAATTGAATCTTCGTTTAAAAGAAAAATCTTATATGCTTATTTTCATTTTTATGCAACCGCATTTTTTATGCATTTTTGAATAGGTAAATCTTCTTTATCTTGTGATTCCCTCTTATAAGCTTTTATTTTAATTATTAAAAAAATTTAATCATCAATATTAAATTTAAAGAATATACAAATTTTATTAAAATAATACTTTTTAATTGAATTAAAAATTTTGAATAATTAAAAGTAAAAATTTCAAACATTGTATTTTCAATTTATTTATCATTATTACAAATGAAATATTTTTTAAAATATATTCTTAAAACCATATTTTGAACAAAAAAAAAAAACAAGTGGTACAATAATGAATACACGGAATAGTTGTTAGTTTAGTTAAAATTAAAATAATTCTACAAGACATTCTTGACACTAGCTGTACAATGTAGTTGGCAGTACTCTATTGAGTTCAACAGAGAAAGATGGCGATTGTCTCTCACTCTCACTATTCCTGAATTCCTCTAGACATAATAATGCGGCCCATTCCCTATAAAAACTAAGCCCAAAGTTATTTAATAGGACACACAAAAATTATCTAATAGAGTAATAGTAAGAACTAAGAAGAAGGTTGAAAATGATGTCAAGTATGTTGTTATACATTTCTCAATGCACTGGGTATGAGAAGTGAGGAGTGGCTTGTGGACACGATCAGAATCACTAAGAAAAGTGAAAATCTCACCACTCCTGAAAACTATCCATTTACAACTTAAATAGAGTCAGGGAACCATAGGCGATTTGAGTGTTGTGATTTGCACAGTAAATCTTAAAACTAGTTACAACAATACTTACTAAGAATTTAAATTGGTGCAAATGTCACCATCAAATTTTGATGTGCAAGAATCAGCACTGAAAATGTTTATGGTCCAAGTTCCAATCAATAAAGCTTGATACTCCTAAATACGTGCGTACTCCTAAATACGTATCCATGGAGCATCTTCCAGTTTTCTTCTATTTTCTGAAAATTCAATCGACCAATACGTTTGAGATAAGGCTTCCATACTTTGAATCGGTGTAGTAAAAGTTAAATTACATACAGCTCATATATATATCTTTAATGTTCTTATTGGATTAAAAGTAAAATAAAAAATAAAAAATAAAAGATATAATAAGTAAAAGAAAAATAAAATAAAAAGTGTGTTGTATAAATAAGTAATAAGCTTGAATATAAATTTATTTTTTATAGAATAAACGAATTTTGGTTTTAATTTCTATAATTTTATTTTTACTTTTTGTCTATATAAAATTAAAAAATATTATTTTATCTTATAAAATAATAAAATTTAATTATAAATTATGTAAAATATTTTTTTAGTTTTTATTCTCTCAATGTTTGAAATTATTATTTTTAGTGTTTACCATTCATTTTAAAATATATTTTAGAAATATAAATAACATTTATTTTAAAAAAGTTAAAAATTAAAATATCTCAATAATAAACACCAAAACTAATGATTTAAAAATTTACTAGGACGATAAATAAAAATAAAAAATTACAGTTCAATCATTTTATAAAAATTAAAAATATATTTAAATAAGAAAAATAAGTAAAAATTCTTTCTATTTATTTTTAAATGAATGAAAGAATGAAATATAAATAAATAATATAAAATATAAAATATGTTATAGTAATTAAAAATCAAACTTCTTATTCAATTTTTTAATATATTTTTTAATTTATTTTTACATAATAATAAAATTATTTATTTTTTGAAAAAGCACATTAAAAAATGCGATAAATACTTCTCCCTTATTTCAAGGCAACTTAGGGAAGAAATATTTTTATTCGTGGGAACTATCAAACAAAATCTTCCTTATTTTTCTTCTCAAACAGAAATTTTAATATTATCATTTTACCTCCTCTCCCCTATTTCCTTCCTCTATTTTCCAGCAAAACATAGGGTAATGCCATAATAAATATTAATAAATATTAAACAATAAACAAAGTATACAATCATATAGAAATCAAGACTTCTTTGAACAAGACTAATTATGTTTTATGTCAAATTCTGATATGGTATAAAAATAACACGTAATTCTCGTGCCTTGCTCATGAGGAAGGTAATATATCTGATGAGAAAAAAACGACAGAAAATATATACCATTTTTTTTTTATGATTACATATTATTTTTATTTTTAAACTATGATCCATTAATAACTCTTTACAAATATTATGCTTTTAGGTAAAGTATTTTTTTTTATTAAAAATCATGATACTATATCTAAACTGTATCTTGAATTTTTAATAATTTTTGTTATTCTTATATCCAAAATGCTGCTGTCATAAGAAAAAAAATATCCTTCTTCAAAATGCTGCTGTCATCAATTTTTAAAAAACGGTATATAAATTAGTGAACATAATCATGTACTCAATCCCTACTTCAGATAAAACATAGTACGTAGCTAATAGTCACCAGTATTTTATTTCGGCAGATCATACAAGTTCCACCAGTTACAGAAGCGCAAAGAAAGAACCACAAAGGGACTTCATAAAGAAAAACGGACTTGCAATATAATATAACTAGCGCGACCTACAAGATCATGACCACATCACATCTTTTGAACAAACAGCCTCGGTACAGTTTCGCCTCCCTGATTCACATTGAAGCAATTTTCAGTAACAGCAGTTTTATGGCATGAACATAACATAGCAGAGGCAGAATCATAAGCAATATCTTACCTTAATTTTGGCGTAGCATGGTCAAGGATAAACCAGGTGAAAACTATGGATAGAATCATTAACCAAAGACTATGGATAGAATCATCGGGGGCTTTATAGCAGGTTGTGTGACACAGATTAACCCTAACAAACTAAAGCAGACAGCAGCAGAAGATTATATAACCGAACCCCTTCCAACTTTTCTTTGCAAAAAACTGAAAAGATGATGAAGGGACAAACTATAACTTCTCAGAGGGCACTAGCCAACTAAGAAAGGAAAACTTTACAGAGACAGATAAAAGATAGAAGGATAAGCAAGGTAGTAGCTACAAACAAGTAAACAGAGGATCATCTACAAGACCAGAGAATAGAAGGATAAAAGATTATGATAAGAAAAGAAACTTTGAAAAGGACCAAAAGGGTTGAGCTCTAAAGGGTTTTTCAGTTTTTGTAAGTGCGAGATTCTACAATCTACACAGTATGTACTAAAACAAGAGGCCTAAATCTTTATCAGATTAAAAGAAGGTATACCCATTCTTTCTGTGAGGAAATGATACTATGAACTACTACACATCATGAAACCAGTATTCATCTTGAATATATAAATCTACTAACTTTCTTCACAGTCATCCAAGTCTAATATTCCATGTCACTCCAACCCTTTACCACACCATTCATCCATGTCACATAGCAAACTCTGCTCCCAAAAAGAGCCTCACATTTCCAAGATCTCCAATCACCATTGTCAAGGGCACCACCACTACCATTACCACTACGGCAAGTGCAAGCTACAGAAACTAAGACTAGAAACTTTTTTATTTGGTCACTGTATACACAGCTAATCTAACACTAACCAAAAGCACTTATATTTACAGGAGCCTGTTGCTCCACCAGTCTCACTCATCATCATCCAAGTTAAGATTGAGGATGCGACACAGAGTCTTGGTCGCGGAATCAAAGAGATCTCGGGCATAAGGTGAATGGTCCCTGCGAGGGGAGGAGGGGGCAGAGTTAGCATGCAACTGTATGTCAACTTGAGGACAAGAGCCAGGGAGATCAAGGGACACACTCCTCTTTGGTCTTACAGAGAATTTTGGAATAGGCAAGGAACTGGGTGGAGGAGAATTGGAGTAAGTGGGCCCGGCCCAAAGTTCAGAGAGCAAAATGCCCCCATCAGAAACATTCTCCTTTTTGTGATTGATGGGAACCGGGGTGCTACTGGGAGTGGTTTTGTTTGAATTTGAAGGAGTTAATGGTGTTCTTGAAGATGGGTGTTTAGTTAACAACGGTGAAGTGTGAGATTTGAGTGGGGTTGGTAGAATACCACACCCCGTTTGGAAAGCCCTGCAATTTATGCCCCTAAAGTCTCTGGGGGGTGAAGAAGAACCAAACTCTGCTTGCCCTTCGGGTTTCGACCTGCTGTAGTATTGGTTCCTATGCTGTGCCACAACAACCAGTGTCTCCATTTGCAACATCAACGATTCCGAGGATGTGTTGTACACTAGATCCCACTCCTAGGACCCAGTACGAGGTATCACAAATGAGTCTCAAAACCTAAAACAAAACGGTGTCGTCGCACGCTTACCAACCCAAATCAACAAACCACCCAGATTGTTCGCTGCTTCGGATCAACCAGATCTTAAATAAACGAAACGAAACCTACACGAAATCAAAAGTTTCTCAGATGCTGCAAAATTAAAAATAAACAGAAAAAATAGCAGAAATTATTACGGCGTGACCGTGGAAATGAAAAATAAAAATAAAAAACAGAAATGGACGCAGGAAAGAGGATCGATCTTAAGAAAAATAAGTAAAAGAAATTACCGATTGGTGGAGGAGAAGAACTTATTTGTGACAGAACTGATGCTTCTTCTTTTCTCCAAGTTGGTGTTTGTTTGGTAGCAATGTGTTCAAGTGGCAGGGGAAAATTGAAGATTAAAAATTAAAATTAAAATTAAAATAAAGTGGGAGAGAAGAAGAGGAAGAAGGTTTGAAGAGATCTGAAAGAGTGAGAGTGAGATATAATTGCACAGTAATCGGAAACTGTGCCTGCTTTTGAGACTATTTACCGACATGACATTATTATTTTTCTTTTCCTTACTTTGTAACGGACGGATAATGCGATGTTACCATTTTGCCCCTCTGTGTTGTTGTTTTGGCTAGTGATGTAAGAAATTTGTCTTGGATAGAGGCCTCTGCACGTACCCGTATTATTGCTGTTATCTGCTCTGCTCATGCTTCGTAGACTAGTAGACTACTGCCCAACAAAGTAAATAACATTTATTATTTCATTCAAACGGTGCATGTATTTTATTAAATATGTTAACTTATGTTTACTTCACTCTCTTACATTTTTTTTCTTACTTACAAATTATATTGTTTATAGATTTCAATATATGATTTTATTTTTAATTTTTCTAAAATTTAGTTAAATTTTATTAAAAAAATATTATCAAAATATCTTTTATATTTTCATTACTTAAAATATATAAATATTATATTATTTTTCTTAGACATTAAATGTATTTTTCTCTTTCATAATAAATATAAATATATTTATTTCATTGTAATAGAAATAAAAGACAATAGAATGAATACTTAGTAAAAATAATAAATATGAACTAAATAATCATATATCATATTAAAAGTTAAAATAAAAAATTATTTAATATTCACGTAATGATATTTTTAAATAGTTGCGAGTATTAAATAATTTTTATCTTAATCCTTCATATATGATTACATGATTCAAATTTTTATATGTGACTCATTCGTTATAAATATTATTCTCACTAAATATACTTTAATTAATATGAATATATATATATATAAATTTATTTTTTCTATAAAAAATAATTCATAAATTTATATATAATTTTACGTATTTTATTATATATAAATGATTTATCTCAATTTGTTTTTTTAAATATTATTTTAAAATTTTATTATAAATTATACTAAATATAATTATATATTTTAATATATATATAGTTATTATTATTTTCACAAAACTTATTATAATTAATTAAATTAAAAATAATATATATATAAAAATAAAATAAAATTGAACACAAATATTAAGATAGTACTTAATTGATGTTATTAATATAATATTTTTATATATATTTAAATAAATTATTTTTTATATAATATTATTTATTTAATTTAATATATAGTTATTGTCAAAAATATTATTAAATATTATATTTATTGAATATAATATTTTTATTTAATTAAATAAATGTAATGCTAATATATGTATATTAAAACCTATTATTAAATAAAATGTAGTTACTAAAATTATATATATATATATATATATATATATATATATATATATATATACATAAGTTATCCGATAATTTTTGTTTTAATTATCATTTTAATAAAAAAAATTAATTATTTTAAATTTAATTACATATTTTTTTAAAAAATAAAGTGAGCAAATGTAACTTAATAAATTAAAAATATTTTAGCACGAGTTTAATTAAAATTATATTTTAAAATTTTATAATGAATATTTTTAATATTGTTAAATAAAATAAACTAAATTATATGTTTTGATATGAAAAGAGAACTACAATGTAATACTTTTATTTTTAAATTAAAGTATTATTTATTCTATATTTTAAATTTTAGCATAAAAATTAAAGGTAATGTAATATTTTCATATATGGAGTGGAGAGAATGTAATTTTTTTTAACAATATTAAGTTAAATGAACTATGTTGTATATTTTAACATAAGACGAAATAACAATCTAATACTCATAACACTTAAAGGATAAAAGTGTAATTTAATCTAAAATATTTAAAGAGATGTGTCATTCACACCACAATTCATACACCAATTTATACATCATATTTTTTATATTTCTTTTCACGGCCACAACATTTATTAGATCACACACTTCTATGTTTTATTTCTATCTTTCTCTCTATTGGTTGTAAGTTTTTATTATATATATATATATATTAAAAGATAAAAATTGTGTAGAGGGTGTATTTAAAATTCACTATGTATTTAATGTCTAACTAAAAAAATAAGTAGAATATGTGAAAATGAATTGATTAAACTATTCTTTTGGGAGAAAAAATTGTGTCAAAATTTTTTTTGCTTTATTATACAAAATATCATATAAAAAATAAAATATATAACTAGTAGTGGAAGTTGTGAACTAATTCATAATTAAAATATTATCCTATTAAATACATTTTTTCTTATATAAGAATTAAAAAATTAAAAATATGTAAATGATGTATTTAAAACTCACCATGCATTTAATATCCAACTAAATAAATAAGTAGAATATGTAATAATGAATTAATTTTTTATTTGATAACTTCATTTTATTTTTATTAAAAAAATCAAATCAAGATAAAAATAACATGCAAATCCATAAACCTAAATACAATTACTTGTTATTCAAAATATTGTTCTGTTATCTGTTCTTGCAAATTATATATTTAATGCAATTACTATTTTTTATTCAATTATTTTGCTATAACATTTATGTTAATAATTCATATTTATATATACATCATATTTCTATGATTTGTTAATTGCATGAGATATAAGTAGTGATATAAGCTTTAAGCTAATTCATAATTAAAATATTATCGTATTATATGCATTTCTCTCTCTTTTTCTCTCTCTATATATATTAAAAGATAAAAAATATAGAGGGTGTATTTAAAATTTACTTGTTTAACTAAAGAAATAAATAGAATATATAAAAATGAATTGATTAAACTATTCTTTTGGGAGGAAAAAATTGTGTCAAAATTTCTTTATTTTATTATACAAAATATTATATAAAAAATAAAAAATATAATTAGTAGTGGAAGTTGTAAACTAATTCATAATTAAAATATTATTCTACTAAATACATTTTTCCTAATATATAAGAATTAAAAAAAATATACAAAAAATTATATTTAAAACTCACCATGTATTTAATGTCCAACTAAATAAATAAATAGAATATATAAAAATGAATTGACCAAATTATTCTAATCTTAAGAAAAAAAATTATATCAATTTTTTTTTATATAAAAGATATGTAAAAACGATAGGTTTTGGTCATTATATTAACCATTCTTTATATTTTGTGTTTTATAGGAAATTGTCAAGTAACTTCATTAACTTCAATATTTTAACACCACCAGCAAAGTAAAAATGGTTGTGGAAAACTGAAAGAAAGTTTTTGGCAGTTATTAAATTGCCTAAATTTTTTTCCCATTGGAGACAATTTGCATATTTTATTCCTTCTCTTTCTTCTCTTTTCTTCTTCCTCCTTTTACCATTTTTCCTTCTTTCTCTCACCATAGAAACCAATAAACCTACGACTCAAGCGCCTAATCATGGTAAACCAAGGTGTACCTTGTTAACTCCTAGCTAAAGCTATATTATGCACCATCTAACTCACTCTCATGTACAATGAACCTATAGCCGGGTAGGTGCCATTAAACTTGTGGATGAGAGCATGTGAGTTTTTATGTTGATTACGAAGAAGACGGTGCTTTGCTACATGTATATAGTGAGAAGTAGGATAATGACTGTTTGCATGTGATTTTCCTGCACCTGTTTTTAGATCAATTTTTTTTTTCAGTTTCAAACGGTTAAAAACACATTTAATTGATTAAATATAATTTTGTTTATTTTTCTATTTTTCTTAAACCTAACACTTTTAAATTACTTTATTTTTTTTTACATATTTTTCTTTATTTTTGACTACTCTATTTCTAATCCTATTCAGTTTAGAAGTGCGCCGTGTATGGGTTTGGACCGTTGGTTGGTAGATTTCAACTGACCCACACAGGAAGATATTCCCAATTAATCATTCACTTGCACTAACAAACAACCATATTTTCATTTTTTTTCGAGTAAACAAACTAATTTATCGTTTCAATCTTTCTCTCCAATAAAGGAAAAATTATACCCTATTATCTATATTCAAATGCAGTGAAAAAATTGTCTCTATTAGATTTGAATATATATATTAGAAAATATTATTTATTGTGTTTGGATTAACTTATTTTAAAATCAACTATAGGAAAACAAAAAATTCAAGTCCCCTGCTTTATAAGTCGATTTTTGTGAAATTAAAACTTGGGTGAGTGCTTATATATTTCTTTGATGTTAAATATTATTGAATTTGGTACATATCTTTGAGTTCGAATAGAATTACATGTTATAAAATTAATTTATAAAATAAAATTATTTCCACCTATATATTATATTTAAATAATATTTATAGTCAACATGAAATTTTGATAATTCCATTCAAACTTATTAATGCACAATATTGAATTTGTTATGTGAATAATATAACAAATCAATAAAAATATAAAATTTAAAATTTAACATAATTCAACTATACATAATATATTTATAAGATAAATTTTGTTTTTACTAATATTTTTTATTCAAACATTATCTTTAACTAAGGTGACAATTTAGGTTGTTTCATTTAATACAAATAATTTGAATTCAAACAGTTTCTAAGAAAAAAGTTTAAAAAATAATTATGTATAAAAAAAAATTACTTCTAGACAGGTTTAAAAATAATGAAATTTGTAATTAATTAATTTGGTAAAATAATTATTTTCACTCATTTGAATAGTTTTTTATTTTAAAATTTAAATTTGAGTAGTCTTACTATTAGCATTAGGTGGACCCAGACGGAGACAATGCTTGGTACGTCAATGCATTCACGTGGGAAATTCATTGGTATCTGTGTAGAAGTGGATCTGAAGCAGAAGGTTGTCGCATTGGCATCCTTCACAACTTTGGGCCTGCACCATATTATGATATCAGTAATTCCGACACTGCAAATGGTGCTCCTAAATCCTAATCGATCTGCATGCTTCTCGCTACGTACCTCTCGTAAATGCCGAGGGTAACGTTTAAACGGCCCAGTCAGAAGAAATATATGGATCAAGGCCCATGACCCGTTCAGAACAGGCCTCGAGACTGGAGAAAGCCCAAACCTCTACGTGGTAAGGCCCCACAGGAGGACTAGATTAATAATTGAATTTCACCTTTTCTTTAATGAGTTAGACTCGTAATTTTATCTCAATAATTTTTTTGGAAGATTTATTGATATCACAAATATTTGGACGACTAAATTAAGATTAGTGAAATTTTGAATATTATTAAATTAATAATTTAATTTAAGTCTGAGTAAAAGTATTAAAGTTTTAAGTTATAAAATTATTATGTCATCTTATTGTTATATTATGGCAATAATATAATATATACAAATGAATTGATTAATAAAATAAATTACATTTACCTATCCTTATGAAATGATGTATTCATAATATGTAATTTAAATTTATGCTAACGTTTGGTAAAATTATTATCAAATTAAAAAAACACTTTTTTTTTGGTACCTTAAACTTTATATATATAAAAAATAAAGTGAGTTTGGACGAAAATACTTTTCATATTCATAAAAACTAAATTATTTTCAACATTAAACTAAGGAAAGTATGTCTTGTTAACTTTTTTTTCTCTTTTCATTATTATTATTATGAAAGTCAATATTTTCATTATATAATTGAGGTATTTATAATAATTTTTTAATTCATAACTTACAAAGATAAATTAGAATGAAATGAATTTATCCTTACGTATTTAATGAATATACATTATCAGTCTAAAATAGTTTTAGATTGTTTATTAATAAAAAATTATTATTGGTATGACTTCAAAGATAATTATTATAAAAATTAATAAAATAAAATTACTATAAATGATAAATTATTATTAAATATAAATATAAAATTACTTTATAACCTATTTTTTCATTAAAAAAATAGAAAAGTTTGAGTGTTCAAAATTAATTACACTAACAGTTGCATATATTTAGAATTGTCTAACTATTATAATTTAAAATTGACTAGTGTAACGTTGTTTAAAAATATAATTATACTTGTTAAAAATATGTTTTTTAGTATATTTTTTTAACACAATTTTTATTATCAACTAAAGTTAACTTAAAAACTACTAAATTTTATATCTTTTACCTTTTAGTTAATAAGTCTCATTCATAATTTTGTACTGTATAATAAATTTTAATCAATAATAACTATAATATATTCATATTAGAAGGAAAAAGTTAAAAAATATATGTTTCTAAGCATGTTAAAAATAATATAAAGAGGATAAGTGTAATTTACTTTACATTATATATTATATTATCACGTGATTACAGTAATTAGAGTAGCTGTAATTCCTTATATATATTTATGTTGGTATAAATAATATTTGTATGTTCAAACTGGACATGTCAAATTATTGAATTCAATACTATTGATTGGAGAAAACTCTAAAGGATGAACCCAAAAAATGACCTTTCTCTTTTCTTTCGAATAGAGATGTAAAGTGTTTGATCCAACGACCTAGTTCGATGGTTAGTTGTGTTGTTGGACTTCAAAATTTAAGACTAAAAAGAATTAGGCTAGGTTTAATATTGGTGGATTGAATTATTTCAAGTTTGTTTTTACTTGTACTTTTTTTTCTTTTAAAAAATTGTATAAAAAAGGCAAAAAAATAAATAAATATTGAACCAATTTAGTGAGACAAATAGATTATATTGGGTCACAAAAACATACCACCTATTTACTTAGTACACATTTACAGCTTGATCCATTAAATCAGGAGAAGTCGAACAACTTATTTTGTAAACTCTACTTCAGCATGACTACTAATATATGCAAGATACTCTGATACTTAAATTTTCAAAGGAATGGTAAAAAAAATTATTATAGTAATAAATGCTTAAACTTGTAACAACGTTACAAGAAGGCATATATAGGTACCTAAAGTGGGCTGGGATTATAACTTGCAGACCCAAGGCCTCTGATCAGAGAACTTATCGCGTGCGGTTGTATTCTATTATCCTTCTTCAAGTCCTCATAATTTTGGGCTTGAGCCCATAAACAATTTCATTACAATTTTCTTTTGATCTGTGATTCAAAAACGTACTTCATCATGTATGTATCCTTCGTTTTTCTGTCCAACCATGTTACACACTCGTGTTGCTACGAAAGATGAACTTGTTTTGCAGCACGAAATGATATAATATGAAATTAGTTAAGAATGTGCTGAACAACTTCGATATGTATAAACAATTATAGTTTTAAGAAAAAGAAAACTATTTATTGACCATATATATAATTAATCATATATAAAAAGTTAATATAAAAATTACTATTATACCTTTGTTAAAAAAATTAAGTTTTATTTTTAATATTAATTATTTAAATAAGATCTAATAATTAATATTTATTATTCTTAATTTTCATAATAACTTAATATTTTATATTTAATAATTTATTTTTTTATTAAATAAAAGTTATAACGTAGAAAAACTTAATGTCTAACAATTTTTGTGGTCTGAGAATGACTTTATTTTCAGTCATATATGAACTTTTCACGGTTTAATTACCCCCCAAAAAAAGAAGCAAAATGATATGAAGTTTCAAGTGCAAGATATATATGAAGCTAGCATGAGTTGATGGTAACCTTTACCAGAATGAAGGGGATTAGATCTTGGACGCAAAATGAAGCAAAATATCCATCCAACTCCATGAGCTCTATAGCTAATTAGTAAGTAAAACTCCCCCACCACGTGCTTGCTGTGAAGTCTCTGTGCTTATAAAGTTGTTGGACCATCCTTATTTCTTCTACCACACCATATATAACCGAAGGCAAAAAAGGTCAATCGGATACAAGAGAAATTTGGGTTCAATTCATCTTTTTTTTTTGGGGGGTGTAGACTAAATCTATATTTAATTAGACATAATTTTATTTGAATTAGGTAGGATTATTATGTATGGTAAAATTCTCTCCTTTAAAATAACTAGTTAAACTGAAACAACTTTATGGTAGTTGATTCAGTATTTAACTGCAAAATTTTTATACTTATTTGTTTTTGGGTGTGCACAATTATAGATATAAAATGTGACATTTAATCTAAGATAGTTAATTTAAAATTAAAAGGAAAATGGATAAGAAACTGTTTTGTTAATCGTTTTTGGGAATACAGACGAGACGAGGGCATTACGGTGAAGAAACTTTGTGGTTGTGCATGTGGTCTATTAGAAGGTGCATGGAAAAACTGAAGAGCATTTGGTTGGTCTATCTCTTGTTACATATATTATTATTATTATTATTATTATAGTTTAGCAGGAGAGTAAAATTATAATAGATTAATATGATCGACACACATACAGCTCCAAAAGAATGAAAAACATAGGTGTTAGAAGTTAGCTATTTGGCAATATCTTTTCCTCGTGGTTAAGCAAGGTGTCCTTTGCTGTTTCCAATTAATCCAGTGAAAACAGTGATACGTACATTAATAATGAAATATTGAAGTAGGGGTCACATATTTGTGTAGGCAAAATTGCAGGAAAATGCGCCCTGGCCAAGACAAGCGAAGCCATGATGAGCATAGGAACATGGATTTACTCGTTTTCAACGCAAAAAACACACAGGAGCATACAATGTCCTATCTGTCTACTGCATGATCCAACTCGCCAAGCCATGGGAATAGGAACATGGACAAGAGAATAACGGATTCGTGACCACCATCCAAGACTTCCCTTTTATTTTTTTTATTTTTATTTTGAAACAAACAAAAATTAAGAGCCTCTTAATCGTTTTGGGGGCAAGTACACCACCACGACTCTACAACCCAACAAATTTTTTAGTTCTACGTTAGAATGAGAAATAATTATTCACCCACTATATACACATAATAATTATTTACATAAAATTTGTTTTAGGTAGTTTTCTTTTCAGTCAAAATTTGTTTTAGTTTCTAAATTTTAAAAACGATAATTTTAGTTTTATATTTTGATAATGGGTAAAACTTATCTCTCACCTTAATATCTTAAATTGTATAAAGAAGGACGAATTTTATTAATTATCAAAACTACATGGATAAAAATATTAATTCTAAATTATAGAGACTAATACGTGATTATTTCTAATGAAGAAGATTCTACTCATTCAATTTGGGTCTTGATATGAGAAGTTACCCGTAAAAGTTTGCCAATATGAAGACGGGTGTTATAGTTCCCACCACGAGTACACATAATTATACAAGTATGTATTTGTTATATATATATATATAATGTACTCATAATTCTAGTTGGAGTGCGTTAGTATTCTGCACCAAAATTTTTTGGACAAAAAAATATAATTATTTTATTTATTTTAAATAATTTTTTAGGACTATTATAATAATTTAATATTTAATTTTAAAAAATAAAAAATTATATTCTCTCTCTTCATTGATTTATCAATTTGAACACTCTCTCTTTCATTAATTTTTTTAATTTCTCTTGTATTAATTTTTCAAATCTCCTCCTTCAAATAACAATTGCATTCTCTCTCTTCTTTTATACTCGTTTCTCTTTCTTCTCTTGTCTCAATTATAAGTAATAATTATGAATTCATTTTCTTTTTATCCCACTTTTTGAAAAAGTTATTCTATTTCTTCTAATAAAATTCTTCCCTCCAACCATATTAACACAATAATTTAATTCATTTGTTAGTTCTTAATTAATTTTTGTTATTATTTTCTTTAGATGCAAATCACTCAAATTGTTAGGACAACAAAGTATATAAATACATGAAGATGTGAAAGATGAAAAAGACAAATACTAGAAGAAGGAGGAGAGAGAAAAAGTATATTTATTATTCATAATTAAAATTTGAAATAAGAGAGAAATAAGAATTTTTATTTTTAAATTAAATATTAAATTTTTATACTATCCTTCAAATAAATAAATCAAAATTAAAAATAATAAATTTTCAGTTTAAAACTTTTAGTAAACATTGCTGACCCCTCTCTATATATAAACTTTGGGATTATATATGTATAGGATTCTTTTTGACTTTTTTTTTTAATCTTTTGACTACTTTTTTTTTTGGTGTATTATCTTTTTACTGCTTCATAAGAATTAAAGAATTTAATCAATCTAGTGGTATTAAAACTGTCAATAATTTGTAATTTTTTAAAATTATTCAACATCATTTTTAATCTGTTTTTATTTACTTAATTAATGTATTTTTACTTAAGTAACTATGTTTTGTATTTTATACAAAGAGACAAAGTGAACGAGAGAGACGGTCCTTGACTATTGACTTTCTCCTGTCCTGTAGAAGAGAGTCCAAGAAATTAATTTATTTTTGATGGAGTGGAAAAAAATTATAGAATAATCAAGGATATCTGTGCAAAAAATAATAATAATGTACTAGACGAGGGAGTACGTCTTAATTATATAAGAGATAGTATTTTATAATTCACAGTAAAAATCTTTAAATATTTATTAAACTTTTAATTAACGTATTTTTAATTTGTTTTTGTCAAATGAGTGTGATATTAAAATTGCATTTCTTATTAGCATTAAAAGAGAATTATAATTTATTTAACTAGCAAATAATAAATTTAGATTTGAGTGTAAGTATATAAGTATCAATAAATATAAGTACTAATACTGTACTTTTTTTAATATAGATACGTAATGTTATCACTATTACATATATTATATTTAGTAATATTTATTATAAAAATGTTACCAATATTTTTATTAATAACATTTTTATAATTTTTTAATAATATTTAATAAATATATAATATATTATTAATAATATTTTGCGACATTGTTTGAATACAATTAATATTTATTAAAATGTTACAAAGATTACTATGTAATATTTTTGTAACATTTAAAAAATATCATATATATAAATATAAGTTCCATTCAAAGTTTTTAATTTTTTTACCCTATCCTGCATGTTCATCAGAAGACCGCATGGTCAAATTGAAAAAAATTTTGATAGAAAAAAAAGAAATTAAATTAAATTTCGTCGGCCTCTTTCTTGCATCTCTGTTTTCGAAGAGTAAAAGTTCAATTGATTATACGACATATCCTCCAAAAGAAGAAAACATAAGTGTTGGAAGTTAGCTCTTTGGCATTTTCTTTTCCATGTGATTAAGCAATGTGTCCCTCATGGCTTATGTTGTTTCCCATCAAGTTAATACTGTATGGTACACGGACATTAATTAATAATGCAATATATTAGAGTAGGGGTCTCTCTTAGTTATTCTCAAATTGCATGCTCACGCCAAGACAAGCCAATCGATGTTAGTCGTAGGAACATGGATAAGATAATAACGAATTCGTGACCATGTAGAAACATTTTTTCAACCCAGAACAATTTTTATACAACACAATATATCTTTCTTTTTGGTATAGCAAAAAAAAATATATATATTTCATGAAAAACAATCCATTTTGAATAGAGTAAAAGTATTATATATAATAATTTTTTTCAAATATTTAATATAGAATTACATGTATAAAATTCAAATTTAAAATCATTTGTTAAATTACAACAATGGTTAGGTAAGTGTTGGATCATATATTTTAAAGAATATAGAATGATAATTAAGATATATGACGTAAATGTGGTTAAACTCATATGCAGGTAGCACGGCTTCTGAGTTCTGTGGCTTGTACAGGAAAATGAAGGTGGTTGGAAGGGAGGGCACCCCTAGGAAACGTCCTCATTGTGATATCTTGCATGAATAATGAAATCATAGCCGTCTGATACATCATTTTCCTGTGCGATTATTTCAAAATGAAGTGGACCAACTATGAGTATGCCAGTTCATCGTAAATTTGTCTTGTACTATTTGGAACCTTCTTTTATTTAATGGTTTTTAATTTCATGCGTGTGTAAATAGTTAATATAATTCAAATTTACTGTGACACTTGAAGGCTCGTTACAATATGCTTTGTGCTTTGCTTTTGTTTGATACCTTTTATAACCATTCTCCATGTGCACTTTGCTTTTATCCCAAACAAGATATATACTTTAAAAGTTAAAATCGGAACGGTTTGACTATACCAGCCATCTACGCGCTGTCCCAGTCGTAAAGAATTCTTTTCATTTTAGAAGATTTTAGTCACTCCATATCAGATTGCTTACCTAACCTTTTTATGAAGATCTCTGCTAGAATTTATGATAAATCACCGTACCAGAAAAATATAAACTATTTATTTATGAGGAAAAACTATTACTAGACTATATAAGAGGTACTCCAACATATACAATTAGCAAATTAGATCACAATTTAAATAGATTGCCACAAACATTCAACAGAATATAACAATCTGAAAAAAAATTTCCAAACCTCCAGACTTAATTAACTCAGAACTAAGATCACGAACTAAATTTAATTAAATCTATTAAAGAAATAAAATCAACACATCCATTTACAAACACATTAAATTTCAACTAGACTTAAATATGTTTAGTCCGGGTAGAATAAGTGACTTTTTATTTTAGTCCCTATTAAATGTTTTGATCATTTTTTTTTCTCACTAAAATTTGAATAATTATTTTTTATCCTTATTATTATATGATATTTATTAGTTATTTATGCGTTCAACGAAAGGTCAAGCAACAATTACAAGTTACACATGTTAATGATGTTGATATCATGTTAACACATGACATCTTTATAAAATTTCTAAACTCCTAAAATAAATGTTATTTATCTATTTTAAAATAAAAATTATGAACTAAAAAGTTATATGAAAATTTAGAGGATGAAAATCAAATAAAAATATTTTATAAGGACCAAAATCAAAATTTGTTCATTTTATAGGAACAAAAATCAATGGTTTCAAATTTTAGAAGATGAAAATTGATCAAAAAATTTTATAGAGACTAAAATCACAATTCACTTAAGGGCTAAATAATTAAATGTTGGAAAGTTGCCCATCCCACTTTATCTTCTTTCCACTTATCAACAACCAATCCAAGCATAAAAGAACATCAAACTTAATAAGAAAAACAACATGAAACAAATAACTTACTTGTTTAACTAATGATTGTTACCACAAAACCTAATAAATATACAATGCTCTACTAAGAGCGATAAGAAAATGAAGAATTAGTGAACCTATAGATCAACTAGTGTTGGACCACTAGTCACAACGAAGTTGTCGATTACTCATACGCTAAAGTGTAATTTTTTTAAAAATATTTTTATTAACATAAGTGATTGTTTGACTATCACTAGTAATTTTATTTTTTTTAAAGTAAGTGATGGTTTGACTGTCATTGGTCATTTATAGATAGAGAAAAGTGATGATCTAGTCATTGCTAATCTTTTAAAGGTAAGAGATGACCAAGACATTATTGATAATGGAAGCACCAAATAAAATAAACCTGATATACCCTATATAACACATTGTAATATTCTTAAAGAACATCACTTAAAATATTCTTAAGGTTTTATGAAGAACATCCATGAAGGGTACCCAAGGTACCTTGTAAATCCTTAAAGAAACATAAACATAAAGAGCTAAGCTTCACACAAAAGGTTATTAATTGTAACATAACTAAAGGTCATAAACATATAAGCCATAAAGCAAAAACATAAGATTCCTTTCTTCTTGCTCCAAGCTTTCCCTAATACAAAACATTTATTATAAGCTAATGAGACAATTGTCTCAATAAATACCTTAATGACATAACAACATTATACATCTCATACATAGACAATTATAAACATGACACACTCAACATCTCATCTGTCATACATAATTATGACACTAAAACATATAATCATTCTCATCCTTCATAAGGTATAACATTTTAATCATATAGGTTAACTTTTATCATATATTTTCATAAATCATTGTAACCCTACTTAACATATTTTATTATTTTCATTTTATTTTATCCTATTGGCACATTTGAGTTCATAATCTCACATACATTCCTTATAGAATGAAGGGTATTACTACCTTTCCCTATCCAAGGAATGCCATATACCACTTTTTGGGAATAGAAGGAGACAAATCTTTTCTTGCCTAAAGGGCATTAAGTCTTATTTTCTGTTGTCAACTTTTAGGGATTTGAGGGTTTAACACCACCCCCTTTCCAAAGAATACTCGTTATCCTTTGGGGATAAAAGAGTTACTATTCATCTCTATCCATAAGAGACATTTCGCATCATATATAATCATATAATTCATATTACATTTATCTATGATGTCATATAGAAATCATGTATAGAAGATATGTCACTTAATATGATTACATTTAGCACATAGTAGCAGAAGCATGAGTTGAGCATGGTTGTGCTCAAGTTTTGTAAATTGTAGTGTGCAATTTTATAAGATGGAGGCCTTCTATGTCCTTCTACTTTAGCCATATATGAAATTGAGCACAAATAATATTTCATAAAATATCACCTTAGGAATTTCTATCCCAATTCCTCAATCATACTACATGTAATAACATATATAAAACCCTCCTTGAACCTTAAGATGACATAATCATTCAAGTATTATAACAAGAAGTTTAGAAATTTTGGGGATGAAGGAAAATATTCCAAGGAGAAAACAATAACAATTAATACAATTGTAAGGGAAAGGAGAACATGTAGGGGACTACATTCACCTAAAGATGATTAATAATCCACTAATCAAGGAATGCCTAGGTTATCCCTTTTCTTTCACTTCTTTCTCTTTCCTATTTTCCAAGACAAATGCATTATGTGAATGTGCATGGATTAGGGTTTATAAACCTTAAACCTTTATTGGGCTCTAGTTGCCTATTCTTCTAAAAGCCTATATCCCATTTTAAAATAAACTCATTGTTAAATTATGTTACTATTAAAATACCACTTAATTATTATTACTTATTGAACCTAATTTGAGAGATGTTACATACCTCACCTTGTTCTCCCTTTTGGAATTTTAAAATTAAAAATAAGTGATTACTAGGTCATCGCTATTAATCGCCAACTTGACCGTTGCATGAAAACCTTTTAATTAGGTGTATGACCTTTCCATCTCCTCATTCATTTTCCTTTTCTCCTTTTTTTTATTTTTTTAGTGGTTTTTTTATGATTGTTGATGGTAGGTGGTTTGTAGTAGTGGCAATGGAAAAAATGTGTGACAATGATGGTTGCAAGTGGCTTTTCCTTTTCCTTCTTCTCTTTTTTTCCTTTCCCTTTCTCTCTCTTTCTTTTCTCTCTTTATTTTCCTTCTCTTTCATGGTTGCATGTGACAATAACTTGCATCAACAATAGCTTGTAGGTGACAATGACAATGATTGTAATGGCAGTTTGGTGGAAGCTTGCAAATGATTTTTTTTAGGGGGGGGATGGTAAGTGGTGGTTTAGGGGAAATATGGTTATGGTTATGACAGTTTGTATGTGGTGGAGGGAGAAAACTGGTGGTGGCAATTTAAGGATGTAACATCAATGTTTTTCTATATATGTTAATTAAAGTAATTGAATAATTAAAATAACAACTAAATTTAAATTTTGTTGAAAATAACTAAGAAAATGTTGCATTGTGTGTTTCTTGAGAAAATCTCAAGAAAATGTCGAAAAGGGTAGAGCACACTTACTGAGGTGAATTTTCTTGAAAGTGGTTACTTGAGTTGAGAGAGAGCACCAAGATTCGATGATTAAGAACTTTACATATTTTCTAGTTGAGTATAGTTGAACTGGTGTCGTTGACACATTTTTTGATATGCTAACACATTTTTCGAGACAAACACACAAAACAGATAGAGTTTCAAAGAAAACCATAGAGCCCAAGTTGTCACTTGGGTTGTTGCCCCATATTACCTAAAGGGTAATAAAATCCCAAAAAACCCTAAGATCCAATGTGCAACCAAACCCCATGGACCAATGGTCCTTTAAACCCCATTACCCCTTAGACAAAGACATGACTCTAAAACCCTATTGTAGCACCCCAAAAATGTCCGGCCCAATTTTAGAGCCCAATAACGCCCTTGGCCGAGACCGAGACGGTCTCAGCGAGTCGCCCAGTCGAACCAGCCTCGGCCCAATACAGCCAGCCCATTTTAGAGCCCGTTAACACCCCCTGGCCGAGACCGAATCGGTCTCAGTTTGACTAGTCAAACCTCGGTTTGGATCGAGTCAACCTCGATTGGGACCGAGACCGAAGTCGTCCAGCCCGCCACGTGGCCCATTTGACCACGTCTAACAGCCTATAACAGTTTGCCGCCACTAACAGATATAGACCTTGGAGATTCTTAGCGGTGAGGGAAGATACTCATCCCAAGAATCAGGGGATAAACCTGTTAGATATTCAAAATTCAAATATAAAATATAATAAAATATTCTCTCATCCCAAGGATCGAGGATAAACCATTAGATATTCAAAATTCAAATATAAAATATAATAAAATATTCTCTCATCCCAAGAATCAGGGGATAAACCTGTTAGATATTCAAAATTCAAATATAAAATATAATAAAATATTCTCTCATCCCAAGAATCAGGGGATAAACCTGTTAGATATTCAAAATTCAAATATAAAATATAATAAAATATTCTCTCATCCTAAGAATCAGGGGATAAACCTGTTAGATATTCAAAATTCAAATATAAAATATAATAAAATATTCTCTCATCCTAAGAATCAGGGGATAAACCTGTTAGCTATTCAAAATTCAAATATAAAATATAATAAAATATTCTCTGATCCCAAGAATCAGGGGATAAACCTGTTAGCTATTCAAAATTCAAATATAAAATATAATAAAATATTCTCTCATCCCAAGAATCAGGGGATAAACTTGTTAGCTATTCAAAATTCAAATATAAAATATAATAAAATATTCTCTCATCAGGAGAGAGGTCCAAGCCCATCCCACAACCTATATAAGACCTCACTCCGAAGGAGTGAGGGTCGAACTTTTTCACCTAGAGAGAGGAGTACTGGAGAAATAGGACAAATCAATATCGGAACCCTGCGAATTGCTTTGGAGAAGGGACAGGAAGACGACACGGCTACGACCAGGTAACCTTATCTTCTCCTCTTTATAGATGAACTAGAAATATATCTAAGTAGACTAGGACTCAAATTGGCTTACTCTGTTCTCCTCTCACTTGGGGCCGAGTCCGTCTCGACCCTCCCCTACACCTTTGAGGCTGAGTTCGTCTCGGTCTCGGCTTCATCTAATCTCCCTCTGTACCAACTGGGGCCGAGTACGTCTCGGCCCTAACCTTCAACTTTCCCTTCCTTTCCCATGGTCTTGGCTGAGTTCATCTCGGCCATTGACTTACCCCAGCCTAGGAACCCACCTAGAACTACGTGGGCTCTCAATCCTCGCTCTTCGAGGTACGTAGGCAGATGGGGCACACCCCTTGCGAGTCCGTCAACCCAAAAATCCTAGACTTCCCCTTAGGAATAGACTTATTAGATAGAAATGTCCATTTGATTGTATGATCATTTTAATTGCTTATTTATACATCATTTATCTTTAGCGCATAATTTGTGTACGACTCTCCGATCTTTAAGTATACCAATCTTATCACCCTATCTCAACTTTAGGTAACTGTCGAGTGGCAGATGTGTTGGGGGCACCCCTACCCCTGACGCGTAACCAACTTCCGGACCCAACTGGTTCGCAACCTAGCCTTATCCATCCTTGGTTTTCCAGTGTTCCTAAAACACTGGTGGCGACTCCCCTTCTCGGGCTGAGTTGATCTCAACCTATCCCCCAACATTCCCAAAACCTTTGCTGTCGTCACAAAAATGGTTGTGACACCTATAAAGGCCAAGTCATGGCTGACTTTCGACTTTTGGTAAACCAGAAAAGAGAAGCTCCATTGTTGATCAAGTTCATACTTCATTTCTTAAAGTTTTTAAACCTTAAGTCTACAAGAAGTAAGAGAAGCTAAGCTTGTGTGATTTTCGTAGATTGTATGTTGTTGTTATATTGTTATTATGTTGTTTAATTATCTAGGAATGCATGATAATGATATGTTGTAGGATTGGTAGCCATTGTTGAGTTTTAAGGTTTTGAGAAATTATTGAATTAATCATAATTCTATAGTTGCATGTGGTTTTGACGTTACTTTGATGTTTAGAACTTGATTATATATGGAGCTTTTAGTTGAATTATATAAAGATTTGATTGAATTTTGATGAATTTCAAGTGATTTGCATGTTGTTATCAGGGGCTTTCTTGCTAGGCAAAAACTCTAAAGAGCATGAACACGATGAAGTCTAACTGCGTGAGTTTAGTGTCTAGTTGGGGTGAATCCAACATCTGGTGGGTGAATTTTGAGTTTAGCTTGAGCGAATTAGATGTAGTTAATAATGTAAAGCCTTTGTGACTTTATTCGCTAAGTGAGACCTCTCACTCGCTGAACAAATAAAATGTGAGATTTTAGGAGTTCTTTGTGAATCCCATGGCTGAGTGAGATGTAAGATGTGTGTGATGAATAAGTCCTTATGACTTATTTTTTTGAGCGAGACATTCACTCGTTGAGTAACTAAAACATAATATAAACTTTTTGTTATGTTCGCTAAGCGAGGCTAGGCTCTCGCTTGGCAAATACACATATAGTTGAGTTGCACCTTTTTGAAAGGTAAGGATATGCTAATGCGAATGACCCCTTTCACTGAACAAATCTACTGGCAGTGAGAAAACAACCAAAGTTGCAAAACTGAATGGATGAATAATTTATGTAATAAATACTCTATACTTGTTATAGAAGATTGATGAAGGGTAGGATGAGTGTAAAAGAATAAAGTAGAACAATAATTAAATTAAAATTCATAAAAAGTGGAATGTTGCTATCTTTGAGAGATAGAACACTTGTTGAT
Source organism: Mucuna pruriens (assembly GCA_025330945.1). Taxonomy (NCBI): domain Eukaryota; kingdom Viridiplantae; phylum Streptophyta; class Magnoliopsida; order Fabales; family Fabaceae; genus Mucuna; species Mucuna pruriens. The sequence continues at coordinate 10,895,257 of JAENHJ010000528.1, forward strand.
GAGTTAAAGTAATAACTTTACCCTTAGGGGATGGTTGATGAACCACTCTTGTTGTTGTGATCTCAGTTTGTCTTATGGAGCTATATAAAGATGGTAGGTGTGTGTTGCTAGTACCCAAATGTCTAAGAAAATTAGGAGTGATCAAAGAATCACAATTGTGGTTATTATTGAGTCCTGAGTGGATGTTATTAACGAGTAAGCACATAAGTCAAGAACCACCATGAGTTTGGGGTTTACGACTAGTGTTGGGTTGGGAGAGGTTGCATTGTGTAGCCTTGGGGGTAAGTGGACAGGCATCCCCCACAAATTGGGTGTAGTCTTTGCTAGGACTACTGATTGTGAAAAGCCATTACCCATGTACAATCTATTTCGACCCGAACGTTTCTTAATCTGTAGGATCATATCCTCTTTCCCCAATACCAAGAGTAAGGGTATGTTAAGAAAGTGATGAGAGTTATTGTTCGACCTATAAATCTCCATGGAGTAGTCGCATAATTATATGTATGATTGATGAATATAGACTATTAATGATGGTTGTGAGTGTGTTGGAGTTCTTTGTAAATTTGTGAAATTCATAATTGTTGTTACCATACAAGTTATTCTTATTTTCTTTTTAGACTTAAGGTCTTCTCTGTAGTAGGTTACCCTTATGTTTGTATGTTATATATGTGTGTGTGATTGCGATGACCACAACATGATGTTCGTGGGAGCGTTGAGGCTACCCCAGGTTTCTTGGCATTCCATTGATCAGGGTCCACCTATGACCCTTATGCATTTGGTTCTAGGACACTACATTGGAAAGGAGCAAGGGGAATCAACTATGACCTTTAGAGGGTCTTATATTGAGGAGAGGTGAGCACAAAACATGTTAAAGTTAGAATTCGAGTGTTCTTCATCACCTTTTACACCGACATAGAGATGTTTTTATCGATCCCTACTATGTGGGCCCAACCCACAAGGATGACGAGGTCGAAGCTGGCTGGGAACCAATGCCGAAATTGTGATACTCTGGGTCCCCCACCCGCATTACTTGTAGAAGACCATGGGAAATGTTGATGCTTCTACATCTACACAATCTCTGCCTCAATGATGTGCTTGTTGTTTTTCTTTTATAAATGCCAGCTCTGGATTGTATAGGGTGTTTTGTATATCTCATTCCCCTTCTTTTTGGTGTTGTACCTTTTCTTATGGACTAGTGTTTAACCCTCAACTTTTCAGTTTATCCTTTGGTGATGTAAGTGTCATAAGGCTCATGTTATGTTGTTCTTTACTATACATATCTCATGTTTTTATTTCACGATGCATGTTCACATTTGGTTGAGGTGTAGTATCAACATTGATGTTTGTTGCATAATGCGTATTTCAAGAAAGAAGGAGTTAACCTCCATTTTTAGAATTAAATCAATTGAAGATCTTACTAAAATTAACCTTCTGTCCATAGTTGTTTAGTTGTGTTGACTTCGGGTCATTATAAAGGAAATAGAGAAAACACCACAAAAATGACAATGTTTTTTTTTTCTAGTGGTCATGTATTGGAGTTGGCTTAAGTGATCGATTAGCCATTACATTTGAATGTTATCCTTTTTTGGTGACACAAACTAGTTTGTGATAAGGTTATTAGTGAGAAGCACATGACTATCACTTAGCCACTTATCTAATGATAAAAGCTAAGAAAGTATCAATTTTTGTCTTTTTGCAATAACTTTTGGCAATTGCTTTTTTTTGTGATTTATTGTAGTGAATTAATAAGGGAAGGAACATGAAATAAATAAGTGACTTGTTTAACTCATGCATGTAGCCACCAAACCATAGATATACAATTCCCTACAAGGAGTGATAAGGAAATGATAGATTAGTGAGTCTATTGATATAGTAGTAGCTTACATGTTGTTAGTCAGGTCGACCCAAAAATAAAGCAACTAAAATTCAATCTTTAGGCCCACTAATTAAAAAAAATATTTACTATTGAATTTTATAAAACAAAAGGTTCGATATATAACTTTCTCATTTAAAATAAAAAATTCTTAAAATTTGTTTTATGTCTCGTCTATTATTGAGCTGACCTTGATAAATATTGTTCAAGCTTATGATGTGAGTGTGTCTATAATGGATTGAATCCTTTACTTGGTGTCCAATAAAAGATACCTTACTCTTGTCTTGTAGTTATAATTTTTTCATCCCATAAAACAATTTTGTGTGACGTAACATTGTTTGAAAAACTCTATCTATAAGGAGAATATCTCCCTCATTCCTCAATTTATGACTCAATTGAGGTAACATGCATGAATTCTATCTCTTATTTGTTTACACACCCATTAATCTTTTATAATTGTTATTCCATTATTATGAAAATGTTATTACGTATATTATTTACCATAAAATTTCCATCATTAGAATAATAATTTCTACACTTGGAATCAATAATCACCTTTGATGGTTATTTAAAAAACATGTTAAAGTTTGGTATGTAATTTTTCACAGACTTCACAATATGGTGAATGATTTAAGAAAAGTTTTTCAAAGATGGGACGAAGTGCAAATGTGTTCATTTCAAAGAATAAGGATAAAAAAGGATTTTTTTTTTCTTTGATTAGTTTGAGGATGTGAAGGACTTTACTCCATTAGAAAATCAATTTGATAGATTTTTTATTTGTTGTATGAAATTACAAGTTAATATCTCTAAATATGAGAAAGGTAATTAAGGATCAGATTCCAAAAGAAATGTGTAATTTTTGCTCGAGAAGGGGATAGTGCAAAGGTAATAAGCAAAAGAGAGTGAAAAGTGGTATAAAAGTACCATAATTTTTGGCTCAACTATTAGAAAAATTTAAATTAGTGATGAAACAATCTATACGTAATTTTTACTTAATTACCTAAAATTTTAAAAGTGGTGGGTCCCACTTAAAACAAATTCGTCTTTGTAGAATTGATAAATACTTTTGAAAATGGATGAGTAAAGTACCTATTAATTTTACTTACTAAAATCACCTTCTTTCTGCTCTAATTTAATCGTTGTTGTTATTCTTCAATCTGCATCTTTTATATATATATATATATTCAGTTGTTGCATCTTGATATATCGGCTTACTGCATCTTGATAATCGGTGAACTGGTGATCGGTTTTTATGCTTGATAATCGGTTGTGTTCATATTCGATAATCAATTGTTGTGTCATTATAGTTTGAAACAATCGATGGTTTTGCAATACAATTGGTTGTCATTTTTCATCAGTTGAAAATCGATTATACTTACCTGTTAGTCAATTGTTGAGTTTTTTTTTTTTTTGGAGCCACTGTATAGTAACATAATCGATTGTTTACCAATGATAATTGATTTTTTCATCAACAAAAAAATACTCTTCAATTGTTTCTAACCGAACAACTCAAGAATCTACTTTATTTATTTATTTTTATCTATTTATCTTTTTTCATCCTATTTATATCTACTGTATTTCTTTTCTCCGCATAGCGTAAGTCACTACAACTTCCTCTCATAATAAGGAATAGAAAAAAAGACAAAAGAATCCGCTTATCTAAGCCTTTTATGAATCTGAATTCTGTTTTATAGGATTCCCATTAACAAGGACAGAAACATGTAAGAAAAATAAACCCCCATGGAGAACCTTTACTTGTCACAAAAACCATGCATGGGCATCATATAATCTAAAATTTCTTAATTCATCGAGTCATACACCTTTTCGAAAATAAAAACCTTTAACATTAAACTATTAAAATGTAACCTTCTAAGTGATTTCAAAATAATTCTAATATCCCCTTCAACGTACCAATTGTACATATCCAGTAAGAGCAAGAAAGAGATAAGGTGAAAATTTAAGAAATTCTTTAAGTTACAAAATGTACTTTTCATATTTCAAAGTAATCTATCATGTTAACTAAATATTTTTAGAAAGAAATTTGTTAGAATCTATGATATGCAATCTTTAGGCGATTTTGAATTTTAATATTATTTTTTAATTAAAATTAAAATTTTATTTTAATATTCCTTATAATAAAAATTTGCATTAATTTATTATTAAAATACAATTTCAATTTTAACGTATAAGAACACAAAATTTAAATTAAGAGACTAACTTTTATTGATTGGATATTTAAATTTGTGCGTATATACAAAAAATATTTATTGAGAAATTAGTTATTAAATAAGTGTATTTAATTAAATTTAATCTTATAAAATAAATAAAAAAGCCCTATTGTGGTGTGTGGTTGTCTAAAGTTGATAGAGAAAATGTGTTGAGGCCGTGCAATTACGCGCCTTGGAAGAAAGGAAGGGAAGATTTGATGGAAGAGAGTGGGGTCCAATTTAATACTACAGTGTTCTACGGCTGTCCCGTCAGCGTTGAAATGGTACGAACCGAAAAACCACCGAATCCTCTTCTCTTTCATGATGCAGCTTTTTTTCTTTTTAGTAAAAGAGAAAAACATAACTCCTCTCTTGAGAGTGCTGCTGGCAAATCAAATCATAACTAGTAACAGTATATATAAATATAACCACCAAGCAAATAAAATACCTTCTTCCTTCCCTTCTTCACATAACCAACTATGCCAACCGGAGAAAGAAGAAGAAAAAGAAACAACCTCAACCGCCTCAATCTCAACCTATGTTTCTCAAATCCCATGCAACCGTTCACACCCGAGTCCTCCAACGCCACTTCCTCATCCGTTGATCTCAATCACCACCGTCCATCCTCACCCGCCACGTCATCAATCCTGATCACGAACTTCAGCACTCTCTACCATCACCACACCGAACCCGAACCCGCCGACTTGGCCACCGCCTTCGCCTCCCAACGCTTCTTCTTCTCCTCCCCCGGCCGCTCCAACTCCATCGTCGAGTCCACCAACACCGACTGCACCACATCGTCATCCTCGCCGCCGCCGCCGCCTGACGAACCCGTCGCCGTCGACGATAACGTAAAGGCGGTGTTTAACGGCAGCGTCGCGGTGGCGACGTACTCGCCGGACCCTTACGCGGATTTCCGGCGGTCCATGGAGGAGATGGTGGAGGCGCGTCCCGAGTTGATGGACGTGAAGTCCAATTGGCACGTGCTGCACGAGCTTCTTCTCTGCTATCTCGCGCTCAACCCGAAGAGCACGCACAAGTTCATTCTCGGCGCTTTTGCCGATCTTCTCGTTAGCCTCATATCTCCGCCGCCGCAGAATCCAAGTCCCGGCGACGTGGCCGGCTTCGGCGATGGATGTTCGAATTAGATAACTGTTGAGAATTTGCATGTGCATCTGTAAGTTCAAAACCTAACGTGGGTGCCAGATAGTGATTGTCTCATTGATTAAGACTAAATTTTCTCGACCACAAATTATTACCGCATACATAATAATACTACATTTTAGTTCAAGAATTATAAATTTCTTTAAATACTCACACCAATATATAAGTTTTCTCCCGCACAACTTTGCTTCATTAATTAATTAATGTTCTTACTTAATTTATTTAGTTAACAGGGAACAGTACGAAGTGACGTCTTTGATTTGTCTTGTTTTTTGTTTTTTAGGTGTGGGGAATGGGAAGCCTGAACCCGATCCCAAAATTGGTCCCCGTAGCCATGCATTCTGTGTCCTTATGCATTTTTCCATTTCTTTTCTCTATCGGAATAATATAATATATCTTATTTTAGTGTTACGTTTTTTCTCCTTTAAAATTTTCTAATACTTTTTATAAGTTATTTTTTCCTATTATTTTATAAATTTTTTGAATAGGAATATAATATTATTTATTTTGGACCGTTAATCCAATTTGAAGGACTTCAACCACACTCGTTTTACTTCAATTGCATTTCTCTCGTTAGTTCGTAGAGTACATTTTTGGTAGTTACTTTATTTTACAGCTTAACTTCTTTTCATTTCATAACTTTTTCTTATTTTTAATTTAAGAAAATTTTAAATTACATGTAAAAGGATAAAATAATCTAATTGTGTTACTCAAATTAGCGTTTGAATAATTATATTCATGATCCTTAAATTTGTATCCAATTGTCAAGTTAATTTTTAAATACGATTAAATTAATTTCTAAAGTTTTGAGACATAATAGTTAATGTGATAAAAGAATGGACATTTTGTTCAGAGTATTTTTACACTTATTATGAAGCTAGTAAGTTTATGCACCGAAGGGTGTTTGGGAGAAAAAAAAATGTTTAATTTGTAGGAAACAATATTGGCTTATATATATCTAGAGAAGTAACGAGGCAATTTCTAGTCAAGTTAGAAGAAAGAACAAAAATATAATGGTCTGAACTATGAAAGTTGCAGAGGAGCACAAGTTATTTTATCTACACGATATTCACATGAATAATAATAGTGTCTGGAGCTGAAACCCTCTCACTTATAATGCTGCCATTGTTCCTATTTTTGTGTCATACTTATATACACCCCAGATCCCAGTCAGGTTTCCTCAGGATTCTTTGCAGACGCATAAAAGACTTAATAACAATTTGCATGTGGCAATTCAGTCTCTACCTCCGCTTTGTCGTTAGATCTTGGCTTCTTCACTCATTATTATTATTATTATTATTATTATTATTATTATTATTAAAGTCTTCAAAGTGTTCCTTATAAGAAATTTTGTGACAAGTCAATATCAATAAATTAGTATTGGCTTAATCGACTAATCGTGTTTTCATCTGTATGGAATCGTTGCATCAAGTCCAGACAGTGAGATCAGAAATGGGCACATATATCCACATGCAGATAAGAAAAATAAGAATTGGCAAACAGCTAGACAGAATCAGAATCACAATTTGGCTCCCTTCCTTCTTTTTTTCTTTTCTAGATTCTTAATTTTTTAATGAAATAACTAGGGTATAAGACACGCAGAAGATTCAGCCAAACTTTTGGCCATTTTCTTCTCTCTCTCTCTCTCGTCTCTGGATTGAGTTGAGTCCAACTATAACTACTGCAGTAGCAAGTGGCAGGGCGCAAGATAATAAAAAAAGATCAAGTTTAAGTATTTTATAATTAGTGGAAACTTAATTAGTTATGATAAGAACTTGCGTGAACATGCAGATAATAATAGTACTATTGGTGGAGGAACAGTCTAGTTGTTACTGGCCAGCTGCATATGCCAACTCGTCAAAATATATCCTCAAGAGAGAAAGGATTTTTTCTGTAGGATAAAATTTCACAAAATTTCTTACTAATTATAAAAGCGACCCAAAGAAAAGAGAAAAATGTATAATAACATAAATGTTGTAATGAAGAGAGAGAAAATAAATAGTATTATAAAAAAATATTATATAAATAATATAACTCTATACGTAATTAAAAATGGTGAAAAACTATATATATAACTTAGTTTGTCTATATAGTTAAGATGGATCTCCTCTAGCAACCATCTCTTTATTTTTATTTTTTAGTTAAATTTTAAGGATACTTTGCCGCACTACCATCTTGTCAAATAACAAGGTACGTAGGTCTTAAGATAAAAAAAATCTTTTGAGCATAAAAATTAGATGATACAAATTTATCCCTTTAATTTCTAGGATATACTTTTAAGATACTTGTATATAATTAAAAAGATAAAAAGATGATGAATAAAAATAATTGAATACCATGTTCTATTTTATATTCAAATAATAGAATTATAAGTAAGTCAAACCAAATGATTTTTCTTCTAAAATGCATTGCTAGATTCACCAACGTCTTTGAAAATATGATACCCGGCCCCAAGAATTGCTAACTCACAATGTCTTTGAAAATCTCAGACCTTCCCACTCATTGATAACTTCGGAAGTTTTTGGTTTTGAGAAAATATTCAATTTCAATTTTTTATTTTACTATAGAAGTATTATTTTCATTTTGTTTTGTTTTGAAAGATTTGTATAAAAAACAAAAAATAATAAAATACATTTTTATCCATTTTCGGACAAATAAAACAAAAATAATATTATAAGATGCTGACAACTATTCAGAAAAAGTATTATTGTTTAAAACCATATACAAACTTTAAATGTATTGAAGATATATCAACTGACTTGGTTAGTTTGAAAGAACCACCACCTCATCAGCACTGCATGAAGCAGCAGCAGCAGTGTTTGTATTCTGATATACATGTATCTTTCAGCATGGTAACAAGCATCCCTCACATAAACCATAGTCTTAGAGAATTATTGCATCCCTCTGCAATGTCTTGCTGATCTTCTGAGATTGGAACCTGCGACACATTGCATTGCGCAGAAGACGAGCTGAGTTTAGATTTTCTGACAAAGAAAAAACACAATGGATGTATAACTGTACGTGTGTACAGAGATACACAACCACTAATTATGAAGGACCTATCTGGCCAGTGTCTACCAAATGTAAATGTACCTGTTGTAGGAATAAAATTCTCATCAATTAAATTACGCTTTGCTATCTTTTTCTGTAACATTTCTATGCCAGGGAATACCAACAGATTAAAGCCCTTTATCATTGTCTTGCTTCTCAAATCAAGTGGCTCAAACCCAAAAGCAGAAATCCAAGTGGCTTTGATTTCTGAGACGGCTGGTATGACCAATAACTCAACATTTAGATTGCGGAGTACCTGGCAAATAGTAACAGTCATAGAAACACAAGTTAATTTTAACCAAAAAATGTTTTAAATTGTACTAACAATTTTATTAAAAAACATTAGAGACAAATGCGGTCGCAATACAGTCGCTAAAACCCTAAAAATCTTGGGATATGAACTATTTTTAAAAACCATATATGAGAACAATTTTGCATGTAGAGCATATACATATGTAACAAAAGAAACAAAGAACTCACTGATTCAATAGCCTTTAGAAGCCGACTGAACATTCCTTGTCGCCTATACATAGAGCCGGTGGCAACATATGGCATCTCTGCTAGTTGGTTCCCATGGATCCTATTTAATAAACTTTATCATCAGTATATATATACATACACATTCCACTCTTTTCATTTTGCCTAATAGAAGCTTCACAGAGTATGGTGGATTACACATTAGCCAGCATGCACCCAGGAGACATAAAAATATATATCAATAACTTTATAGAAAGGAAATTGATTCTTAGCAGTAGGGCATAGATACTAAACTAAGGACATAGTTCATTATTATGATGATATTTGTAATTTATGAGCATTTATAAGCAAATTTAAAATTTAAATAGACATTTATACCTGATAGATGCAACGCTGATAATCTCATCATTTCTCTCTAGAATTGCAGTAACAAATCTCTTACAATCCAGGCGACTGAAGTTTGACCTGACCAAGATATATCACCACACATGATAATTAAAATAATAATATCTACCCACCGAACACAGATATTAGATTTTCATATGCATGAAATTATGAACCCATAACTTACTTAAATGTGAATGTCAATAGTATGAAAATCATTTTAAAAACAACTTTTCCATGCATTGTTATCCTTATTGTGATGCGTACAGCGTTTAAACCTCCCCTCAAAGGGGTTGTCTTCTATTATTCATTCTCCTCATCAGGAACCTCAAATGAGAACCATGAGTGAAAGCATTCCTTCTTCATTCTCTTTAAGAACACAAGTTTAGCTGGCTATATATAATATAGCCTCAAGCCATGCATTTGTCTCTTTATCTTATTATATATTAAGATATTATTGTATTTTCTATATATTGAACAAATATCTAGCACAAAGTTTACAAAATCCTATTGCAATAATTATTTAACATTTAGACTTTCTATCTGAACTCATTCTGTCAGTATCTCTTTTTTTATTTTCCTATTCCTTGTGAGAGGAAGGAGAAGGGAATTGAATACAAATACCTTTGCTAAACAGAAACAATTGGAAATATATTCCAAAACCGAAGGTCAAATACATTCAAATGCCTTACCCACAATTATACAGAACACTGCGGATGAGATCAACCCCACTTGAGTGATCGATGCATGGCATGAAGCCCTCATGCATGATCGATAATGCAACACCCAGTTTGGCATTACATTCAACCATAAGGGGTTCTATCTGCGAGGTGTTAGAGCCCACATCTGACCGGCAAATAAAACACCAAGAAAATCCATCTTCTGTTACATGCTTAACCCCAAGAAGCTTTTCGAGTCCCTCGTATATCTGGGAACACAAAATTACAAATTACATATATATACTTAGATAACCATCAATACGTATACCTTATAATAACAACAACTAAATCCTAGCTCTTATTCCTCATTAAAAAACAAGCTTAATTCCTTTCTCAGGTTTTCATCAACTATAATATAAATAATATTCAATCTCATACAAGGCTCTTCATATACTGAATAAGAAAATATAGATAAAAAATGCAATATGGAAAATATAGATTTTACAATTAAAGAGTTCAGAAGTGTATGTGCCTCATGTCCAAATTGAGTAATAAGAGAAATCCTAAAGAGGAAGGATATTGAAGATCCTATTTGGACAGAGACAAGTAATAAAGATCATATTACAACATGAATTATGAAAAACCAAAAACTTCTTAAATTGTAGCCACGATTGCAAATCAAAAGATTACACAAGCCAACTTACTATGACAGAATAACTTAATTAGCATCACCATAATAGTTTTACAATAGCAGCAATAAGATTCAAGAACATGAAATAAATAGATCACATATACCACTTTACATCCGTTTCCACAAAAGAATGACTGTTCAGAAGGAGCAATATTGGCTCCACTGGCCTTAAGACAGGATTGGTGATCTACAAGAAAGATAAAACCGGTAATCATTTTGGCGGAGAAAGAAAATAACTTCAGAAATGAGTATCTAATTGATAAAAGAATATATAAACATATGCAGAGGATATACATCTTCTCTCGCATATACGGCATGCGGATCTCATAGAATTTCCAAAACCATCACTTTGCTTTCCATACAACCCACAAAATTTGCAACGGCAATACATGCAGTGCCAGTCACCTGATGGAAGTGTCTGCAAATAAAAACAGAAGTTTTATATTCGGTACAATATTTTCTTGTTTAATCAGCAAAGACAACTTTTATTCAATAGGAGTAGAAAGTATTCATATCTTACATAAACTTTTCATACAAATCATATGACACATAAACCAATACAAATATTAAGCTTCGTTACTTTCCATAGGTGGATTTGTCATGGATGCACCAGGAAATGATACTGTATAGGCATAACAATAATGGATTTCTTAATATCTATAGGCGACGTATTGGATCTTTCTCAAGTAGTGAACAACCAAAAACAATTATTTAATCATTAAAAAAAAATAGTCGTATAGTAATAGTTGAATATTGAGTTTTTTTTTTTTAAATAAGCAAATAGAACATTGTTATAAAGTAATAGAGTTTATCTCTATTAGTATAACTTTTGTATGATGAATTTTTCTTTTTTATGAATGAACAAAATAAATTAATTAAGGCGAGTACCAGTATAGTACTCTAACATAATACAATGATTACAAAAACCATCAAATTTATTAATGTAAACTTTGACCACAATGTTTATACTAACAGTTTAATTTTTATTAGATAAATGTTAATACTAACAAATATAGTTTTTGCCTACAAATTTTCCCTAAATATATTTCAATCTTTTTTAAGTGAATGGTAGATAATATTTACAGCCAAACATAGGTTAATTATACCCTACGTAGCTGTCAAAACAAGATTATCCTAGCTAATTTGAAAAACAGGACGGTAACTAACAAACAAACAATATGTATTATATAAAATTTTATACAATTGATAGAAAAAGGAAAAAAATATATAAAATAAGATAAATAATGTGATTAAGAAAAGATAGTACCTCTGTAGGATATATAAAGATTCGTACTTGTATAGGATATGGTATATATATATATATAAATATAGTAAAACGATGCAAGAAGATACGTACTTGTATATCCAAGCACCTTTGATGGAAAGCTGATGGGCAACTATCGCAACATATGAGGTCTCCACCTTCTCTACAGTGATTACAAACGTAATCGTTTTTATCATCACCCGGCACACGAACAAAATGATAAAATTTACTACCAAGTTCGTCTTCCTTATTCCATGTATGTGCCAGGTATTGCAAGAGAGAAGGTCCTCCCTCCACACATATATTCTTCAATGGATTAGAGAGTGTGGTACTTGAACAATGAGCTTCAAAGTCTGAAATCGACATAACTTGAAAACAACACCAGCACAGAATTTCACCTCCAACAATTTCACCACTCATTACTGGACGTTTCCCTTTGGGATTCGTATGATAAACCTTTTGACGTGGTTGAATTGTTCCCATATCAACCATCCATGAAAGCACAGTTCTTTTTCCTGTGCTCTGTTGCTCACGACCCTTGCTCGTTGTTGCACCAAAATCTACTTCTTCATTGACTCTATTAGCACTACTTCCAACATTTGTCACCATATGTAGCACTTCCTCTGGAGGACTTCTTTTTTCCTTCTCCATTTCCTCAGTTAAAATCTTTATGTCCTCTTCTGGTACTGGTGTTAAATGAAAACCTGATGTATACACCTTGGCTTTACCATCACCAGCTTCATAATGGTGTTTAAGCCTGTTGTAAGCTAAGATGATTGACCAATGGATCTTTTCATCAGGGCTTAAATATATTGCATCTTTATAACTTTGTTTGCCAACTTTAAAACAAGTTGTCCACCCGGCAGCCGTGAGTTGTGTGACTATCATTTCACATATTGATTCAGTTGTTTTTCTTCTCATGTGTGTTGAAGAAGCTTCTTCATTTCCGGAAACATTCTCATTCCTTCTCTCTTGAACCCCTATTTCACCACTTTCCAAATTCCTGACCCTTACCTGAGACCGCAAACTCTCCCTCATTTTTTAAAGAAACCTAGTTCTACAATCAGTTTCAACCCAAATTAACAAAAAATAATTAAATTAAAATTATATATATAAAAGCACAACAATAGAACTAATTATATCATTGCAAGATATGACTTCTAAGCAAAAACTTACATTAATTAGACGCTATCACAGATAAAGTGATTGGGTTAAGAAGTGCCTGCAAATGGCAGTCTGAAAGTTAATCAGAATTTTAAAAGGATCAAAGAAAACCACAAGAACAGCCACAGCAAGGTAAAGGTTACGAAAAAGGAAGCGTAGAGAAGAAAGGTAGAACGGTATGCAATGAGTTAGAGAATTGAAAGAAAAAAGAATGTTATTGTGAGAGTGTTGAAGAAGAAATGGTGTTTTGGTTTTGGTTTTGGTCTTGTTCTTGTTCTTGTTCTGTAAAAAAATGTTAATAGCACTCCATTAATACAGCAAACGGAGAAGAGGGAAGGAACGACGTGTTCATTAAACTCAGTTTGACTTTTCATATTCTCTCTCTTTCTTAACTATTATGTTGTTTCATATATCTTTTATTCATAAAATTGAATGCTACGTGTCTACAGCAACAAATGTTTTCAAAGAATATATATTATATGGCCTCTTCTTTACTGGCTCCTATTTTTTTTTTAAATGATAACTTTTATTATTTTATTTTATAAATTTTATTTTAATAGATTATCATAAAAATTGACTGGCCACAATTTTTTTCACTTTTAATAAATTTATCTTTTCTTCAAAAATATTACACACTATTTTTAAATAAGACAACATTGTCTTATTAAAAATTTATCTATGAAAAAAAGGACTGGATTTTTATTAATTAAATTAACTTTTAAGATTTTTTATAAATTAAATTTAGGATTTTATCCAAAAATGTATTAAAAATATTGGTAAAGTATTTAATGCACTTTATTAAATATATTTAATGACTTAAATAGTAATTATTAAATAATTATTTATCATTTCAATATAAAAATATTTTAATTTTTTTATTTTATAATGAATTGAACTATTTCATATTAACTTGTTTCAGTTTTAATGTATTAAAATCTAATAAGTATTAAACGATATTGTTTTATTATTATTAACTATTTCTATTAATATAAAACTATTTACATATATATACTTAATTAACTTAATCCTATTGTATTTTATGTAAAAAAGTTGTACAAATATTTTTGGCATGTTTGATTATGTTTTAAGATACATATTTGACGTGATTTTTCACTTTGGATTTAAGCTATTAGTTATAATTTTTCTATCTTTTACTTATTTGCCATTATTTTTTTTCCTTGAAAACATATTTCAACTCCAAATGCACTAATTAAAATTTTTTATATAGTTAAAGATATTAGTTAATGCATGTATGTACAAGTTTTTATATAGTGAAATAATTAAAATTATATTTAATATAATTTTAAAATAGTTAATATAAAAGTTAACAATGTATTATAGTCCATAGATAATAATGACTAAAGTTTTTCAACATTACTGCAAGTATTATTTATTTTAAGAAATAATTAATATATTACATTAACTATTTATAATAAATATATTATTTAGTTAATTTTAATGTATTTATAATAAATATATTATGACACTTGTTTTAATGTATTCACACTTCATTACTGATATTTTAATATTAATTTTAAACTGATATATTAATAATAAATATTAATATTAGTAGTTTAACTCAATTAATATTCCGTACCATGTTTCCACTAATATACTAAGGTTTATTATATTAATACAATAAGTTTATAAAAAATACTAATATATTTAGTTTTATAACGTTGTTAAACAGTTATTAAACAATTATAGTACAAAATATTAGAACAGACATTTTAAAGTGAGTAACTTTTTTAAAGGTAAAATAATAATTTTAATTACTAAATAAAAGATCAACAGATAATATTACATGCATATGTATAATTAATCATGAATGATGCGTTAGGAATATAAACAATTGATTTTCTCATCAAATATGCTTCAAGGATATATATACATGGTGCTGTTGTTGGTCTGAATTTTTTTTATATACATCGATAATTAAATATGAACATTCTTATATTAGATAGATCATCTAATTCCAATTATTTGAATGCAATAATGACTTAAGTTATTACGTGTTGAATTTTCTTTTATTTATTTTAGAAATATCAAATGACTTGGATAAAAAAAAATTTTCTATCAAAATTATATTTCAATAATCTCCTTTCATTAATGTTGATTTTCTCTTTCTTTATTAAATTATATTGTTTTGCTTTTTGACTTCATAAATGATATGATTTTTTTAAGAATAAAATACAACAATTTATTATTTTAAAGTTTTCTTTTTCTTTAGAAAACTAAAAAAGGATGGGTTTTTATTTAAAATTAAATGTACACGCTACTACCATACTATTAGAATATAAAGGTAATAACTTATTACTTTCAATCTTCCCTGTACTTTTAGTTTTTTTAAGTGTGTGTTTTAATTGGAAGTTTTTTTTTCAATTAATTACATCTAGGTCTTTGATTAAATGAGAGTAGCGGATTAATAAACTAATATTTTATATAATAATGTTATATTTTTTTAGTAAAATTTTAAATATTTTTTTTTATAAATATTAGGTATAATTCGTCTTTTTATTCTTCATATTACTGTAATACAGGTTCACAAACAAAAAGGGAAAATTACAATAAAAATAAAGACTTTTTGTCTAAAAAAATGAAACCATATAAGATTAGTATGGTCATGTAGCGTCCAACACAGTTGAAACCATAGTTAGGTTAAAAATGAGGTTTTTGGTAATTCAAAATAACCACAGTTAGATTAAAAATGAGGTTTTTGATAATTAAAAATAACAAAAAAGATTGTTAAAACCTAAGTTACAAATGGAGCATGTGTAGTAGTTGAACATGACTGTGCATAATAATAAGCACACCCATGCTAATTAAGCAAAATAAGCATGCTCGTATTTGTATGTGCTTGTATGAGCTTGCTCGTGAAGACTTGCAGACCTAATAGTGAATAATGAAGCTCATTTCACTGCTTTATAAAGCAGCAAATGTTAAATCCTCTTATCAAAAATCATTTGCTCAAAAGTTGGTGATTTCCAAGTAAAGAGAGAGTGAGAAACCTCACTCATGGGTATAGGTATAACTTTAGGTAGAGGGGATCATCCATAAAGCCCCTAAAATTGTATATTTTGTGTTACTTGAAGGGGAAATTGAATTCCATAGATTAGGACATTTTCTTTTTATTTGTTGTTAATTATATTATTATATTTTGTATGTTCTTGGTTGTATCTGAATGAGAGATTGAGCTCTCTGAATTAAGTTGTTTGTTTATATTTTTGTTTTGTGAAATTGATTATGTAATTGGTTGTATGTATACAAAATGTAAAATATTATGGGTTCCCTTATGAAAATGTGAAATTTTAGGCGAAAATCTAGAGAATTCAAGTTGTAGACCGTTGATTATGATCATGCTCATGAAAAACAACACACGCAAGTTGCACACATTCATACAAATTTTGTGCACACTCATGCAGAGTCACATTGATTATGTACAACTATGCTAATCAGAGCATGTCGTGCTGTTCTAACTATACTTGTTTGAGTATTGTATTGTAATTAGAATTTACTGATTTACTTTCTTAAACTATATGCTTGTATTTCTATTAGAAGGTTATTATTGAATTGCATATTTGGGAATGATGATATGTAACATGAAAATGAGTAGTATGGATAATAACTAAAAAATTTTACATTATGAGTGCAAGTATTATTTACTTTAAAAATAATATATTACATTAAATATTTATAATAAATATATTATTCAATTAGTTTTAATGTATTTATAATAAATATAGTATGGCACTTGTTTTAATATATTCACTTTTCATGACTGATATTTTAATATTGATTTTAAACTTATATATTAATAAGTAATATTAATATTAGTAGTTTAACTCAATTGATTTTACATACCATGATTCCACTAATTTACTAAGGTTTATTATATTAATACATTAAGTTTATAAAAAAATACTAATATTATATTTAGTTTTGTAACGTTGTTACACAATTTTAGTATAAAATATTAGAACAGACTTTTAAAGTTGGTAACTTTTTTAAAGGTGAATTAATAATTTTAATTACTAAATAAAAGATCATCGGATAGTATTACACACATAAGTATAATTAATCTTGAATGATGGGTTTGAATATAAATAATTAATTTTCTCATCAAATATGTATACATGGTTGTTGTTGGTCCAAATTTTTTTTTTTTTCATTCTACAAAAATCAAATACAAATATTTTTATTAGATTATTTTTATCATATGAACATAACAGTATCTTAAGTTATTACGTCAAATCATATATATATTTTTTATTTTAGAGGAATCAAATAACTCAGATTAAAATATCTCTTTCCATCAAAATTATATTTCTATATTCTCCTTTTTCATTATTATGAGTATTTAATTTTCTCTCTCCTTATTAAATTATATTATTTTGACTTCATAAATGATACGAGTTTTTTTAGAATAAAATACAACAATTTATTGTTTTAAAGTTTTCTTCTTCTAGAAGAAAACCAAAAAAGGATGGATTTTTATTTAAAATTAAATGTACACGTTGCTAACATACTATTAGAATATAAAGGTAATAAATTTTAAGCTTAGTTGTATTTTTAGTTTTTCAAGTGTGTGATTGTGAATTTTGGTTCTTCAAGTTCAGGTTTTTATTGAATGAGAGTAACTGATTAATAAATTAATATTTTGTATAATAATATTTTAACTTTTTTTAGTAAAATTCTAAATATTTTTACAAATATTAGGTATAATTCATCTTTTTATTCTTAAGATTACTATAATACAGGTCCATAAACAAAAAAACAGGAAATTACAACAAAAATCAAGACTTTTGGTCTAAAAAGATGAAATCATACAAGATTAGCACGGTCGTGCAACAACGTCTAGTACAATTGAAACCACAGTTAGGCTAAAAATGAGGGTTTTGGTAATTAAAAATAACAAAAAAGATCGTTAAAGCCTAAGTTGCAAGTGGGCCACGACCGTGCATAATAGTAAGCACATCCATGTTGATTAGGCAAAGTGAGCATGCTCTTGCTTGTATTAAAAGTTGGTGATTTCTAAGTAAGGGGAGAGTGAAAAATCTCGCTTATGGGTATAGGTATAACTTTGGATAGAGGGGATCATCCATAAAACTCCTAAAATTGTATGTTTTGTGTTATCAAAAGGGGAGATTGAATTCCCTAGATTAAGACATTTTCTTTTTATTTGTTGTTAATTACATTATTATAATTTGTATGTTCTTGACTATCTCTGAATGAGAGACTGAACTCTCTGAATTAAGTTGTTTATTTATAATTTTTGTAAAATTGATTATGTAATTAGTTGTATGTATGCAAAACTTAAAAAATTATAGGTTCCCTTATGAAAATTTGAAAATTTGGGCAAAAATCTAGAATATTCGAGTTGCAGACTGTTGATCATGATCGTGCTCTTGAAAAACAACACATTTAGGTTGCGACGTTCAATGAAAATTCTGTGCACGCTCATGCAGATTGTGCAGGCTCGTGCAGAGTCACTTTGACTGTGCATAACCATACTAATCGGAGCATGTCATGCTGTCCTAACCTAGACTATGAGAGGCAAAAATGATGTTCATTAATTTGTGCTGGATTGTGGGATGAGGTGCCTTGCTTGTGAGAAGCAAGAATAATCCTCATTGGCCCAAAGTTGAAAGCGAAATAATGATTAAATTGAATCGTATTCATGCATCGTTTAATGAAACGAATGTGTGAGGAAGTAGGCATGAATTGAGTGGTAAGGTCACTGTATCTCCTCGAGCTACTCAATACAAAAATCTTAATAGTCGTAATTGATCTCATGGGTTAGGATAGATGATGCAACACAAGTAGTACCTAACGTACTACCAAAGGACATCATGCTAGTATGGATGACCAATAGAGAGGTTGAGTTGCATGCCCCTAGCCTACTTTCGTGGATTATAGTTGTACCACATGTTATATAAAGTAGTACTAAAAGTACATTGTTATCATTCATGTACACATGTAGATTGTTTATTTTCTATCTTATAATTAATTGTGTGTCTGTTTGTGTATGTTATGCTTATATCATGAGCTTGAATGGAGGATATTTTTGTTGTATTGTTTGTGTTTAGGTTGAATGTCATTTTGCACGTGATGATAAGCAAGAGCATAAGAATTGAACTTGACTTTTCGTTTACTGATTTTATCTTAGTTCTTTTATTTTTAGATTTTATGCTTTAATAAGGCATACAATATTAGAGCGGTGGTAATTATTTGGTTTATATCCTATGACACTAGAACTTGATTAGAAATTAGCCTTTTGGGGTGCCAATAAAGATACATGTTTGTTTTTAAATTACAGAATATGACTAGGTTATATGAATCATTTGTCAATTGATGTATGTTTTCAAGTATAAATTTATTCTAAGTTTATTTTATTAGTATTGTTAGTATTAGGGATAAAGGGTGTCACAAAGATTATGTTTATTGGAAGGGTAGATTGATTTATTTATTTTTATAAAAGCAATTGATGTAGATGTTTGGGATGTCTGAGAGAATGGTGCATTCTTTCCCACTACATTGAAAAGGAGAAAGTATGGCTCAATCAAGGACAAGAAAGAACATCATTACACATTTGATGAATTCTTTAGGGTGACAACATGCATTTCAACTAAAGAAACACGAGACACTTTACAAGTTATACATAAGGGAACTACTAATGTAAAAAAAGGATGGAAAAAACACCTTGGCGCATGAATATGACATATTTAGGATGAAAAAACAAAGAAATTATTTTGGTTGACATAAACATTTCACTCATATAGTTATTCATTTGATAAAAAAGATTGTTAAAGTGTTGGGATGTTTAAACAAGAGTTGACAACTAAAAGTAACTAAAATAGTTGAATCCAAAGATATATCAATTATGAACCTTTCCTACATTGAAACCAAAGATGTGTTAAACATAGTCTCTAAACATATGTTTTGATGTCAACAAAGGATTATTAAAATTGTGAATTCATTGTTATGTATGCAGTTATACTACATTGCATAAACCATCTCATTTGTATGGAGAAAAACACTGAAAATTAAAGTTTGTGAAAATAACTCCTCACATCCAACACTTATAAATATGCTTTTGAAAAATAAGTATTCATGGATCTTTTGCAATAAGTGTTGACTTCTTATTTATGGACAAATATCCAAAAACTCACAATGGATGGTATCTTTATAAGTGCACATTTTTATTTACAACTTATCTCTTAATAAACCTAGACTAAAAACTTTTTACTTTACGTAACAACAAAAAGTTGGTGAAATTTGGATATGTGTTGTTTATGTGCTTGTTATCTATTGCCATGTTAGTTCGAAAACCCCACATTTATTGAAAAATAGTTACATATTTCGATTGAGCAAGTCAACAATTCATATGATAAGTCTCATGTTTTGTACAAAAGTAACAAAAGTAAAAGGAACTTTCCTTGTGTCAATATGTGTTGCTCAATAAAATCCTTTGATTAGTTCGTACTTACATTTTTCTCCCTCTTCCAAGGAAGACAAGCATGCTTCCTAAAGCATAAACAAGAAATATAATTGCACTTAGGATTTGTTTGGGTAAACTTCTCCATAAGCAATTATAGAGGAGAAAAATGAGAAGAAAAAAGGAAATAAGCTTCGCCATAAACTAAAATTAACTTATGTATAAACTAATTTGTAGAAACTTTTTTCTTTTTGAAGAAACTAATATGAAAGAGCTTCTATAAATTAGCTTACGCATAAATTAATTTTAGTTTACGACGAAGTTTATTTCATTTTTCTTCATATTTTCCTCTTCTATAAGTGCTTATGGAGAAGTTTATCCAAACATGTTCTTAATGCAATCAGAATAGGAAAAAGCTCAAATCATGTCATAAACTTCACCTCCTTGTAATATAAGATGAGAAGTGATAAGAATGAACAAATTTAAGCAATAGAACAATGAATTTACTAGATGATGATTTATGAACTCAATATTATTATATTCTTTGTTTTCAAAGATTTGTAATATTGTACTAGTATTTTATATTCTCACTTAGTGAGCTTTTTTGTGCAAAGAAAAAAGTTCTCAAAATGTTACAACTTTGTATTAAGGTTACATGTTTTTATATATCCTGGAAAGATTAAGTGTGTAAATAATACTTGTGTCATAATCAATCTCGTGTTGAGATTAGTGTGAGCTTGAAGAGATATTAAAAAATACTTGTTTAAATTAGTGAAAAGTACTTTAGGTGAAAGGATAAACATAGTTCTTAGTTGAATAGTAAACCAGTATAAATCTTTGTGCTATCTTCTTCAAAGTTCTTTTTTAAAAACTCTCTTGTGAAAAAACATAAAATATACATATATACACACAACTTAATCTTTCTTTTTGTATGCATATTTTTTTCTATTTTAATTGGTATTATAACTCAACATTTTTAGTTCAACATCTAATAATGGAGAGAACGAACAACTATATAATCAATAGAAAAATGAAGAACAAATAGTTAACAAACATTGTCTCAGTGCATGTAGTTTTCTTTCTTCATGCATCATATGTTTTTTAGAATAAAAAAAATATATTATTTTAAAGTTTTTTTTAAAAGAAAAAAAGTGAATCTCTATTCAAAATTAATTACAAATAATTTTTCTAAGTATATAAATGATAATAATTTTTAAGTTTAATTTCTCTTTTACTTCCCAAGTAAGTGATTTTATCTTTTAAATTCTTTTTTTTTAATATTTTTAAATTCTAATTGTA
Source organism: Mucuna pruriens (assembly GCA_025330945.1). Classification (NCBI taxonomy): domain Eukaryota; kingdom Viridiplantae; phylum Streptophyta; class Magnoliopsida; order Fabales; family Fabaceae; genus Mucuna; species Mucuna pruriens. Next base: position 10,916,925 of record JAENHJ010000528.1, read on the forward strand.
CCCATTCAATTTCTCAAATTTCTTTTCAATTAATTACAACTATGTTTCTCAATCTTGATAAAATTTTAAAAATTTAAAACTTACCTGCAATGATTCATCCGACCCAAGATAAATCATGAATATGGTTTGATTTGAATTTTGGTGATAATTGGTGATGAGAAAGTCCAACAAAGAAGTTTAAAATTGGTGATGCGGGCAATGGAAAATATACTATTATGACATCAAGCACGCGCACAAGTGAAAGTTATGACTAATTCCAGTAAGTTTCTCCCTCAATCACTCTTCACACACCGCAGCGATGGCGCCGTTGTCATCGTTGAACATAATCCCAGATTGGCGTCGCCGAAGCCTTCTTGGCGCACTTGGAGCACTTGAGGAAGAAGAAGTGCGCGGTGCCGTCGCGGACCTTCACGGTGACGGAAGTAAACACAGAACTGATGTGGCGAGATACCAATTCGATCTGATATTCCCCTAAATCTGGAAAATTGCCGACCTACATTTTGATTCACAGTTGAAGAAGTGGAAGACGATTCAACAGGTGCCCAAAATTTAGTAAGGTGCCCAAAGAAAATATTTTTTGTTAGTCTATAATTATTTTGTTTTATTTTTTTATCTTCTTCCACTTAAAAATTAATTAGATGTTAATTTTAATTAATTAGATTATTTTTAATTTATATTTTTTATAAATAAAATTATCTCAAAAATTACTTTCTAAATATATTAATTTTTAATAAAATTATCTTAAAAATTACTTTTTAAATATATCAATTCTGATCAAAATGATTTCAAAAGTCACTCTATAAATACATAATTTTCACTCAAAAATAGCTCAAAACTCATTGTCTTTTCTGACGCTTTTTTCTATGCTAGTAACTAGTGTGTTTTTTTGGTTTTGCTTTATTGTTTGAAACTTGTCTTACGATTGTTGTTACTCTTGGAGTCTTGGTGTGAGTCTGCTTCTCGTTATTTTGAATTTTTATTTTCGAACACTTACACATTTCTATCGTTCTTGTTCTCCATTTAAATAATTAAATTTGAATATTTTATGTCATGTATTGTTTTTGGTTTTGTAGTTTTGTATTTAGTTAAGTATCAAATCAAATAAGAAAATTCAACCGTATAGCATGACTTATATATCGATGTCAACCAATACCTATATTCATAGTATGTTTTTATTCATTTAGATTTTTTCGAATTTTTTTTTAACTTATTTTATTAAAAAAAGAAAGAAAAAAAAATAAATTTTCTATAGATCGCTATAGTATGTACATATAATTTCGATATATTAATTATAGTGGGTTGTCTAGGACTTAAACTCAGAATTAGTCGGATGAAGTAAATAATTTTTTATTAATTAAATAAAAATAAAATCCCTCCCCAAACCATGCTTACATTTTTCATTGCACACAGTTTTCCCTATACATTTAAATTTAAGTTACTTTCCTAAGAAAAAACTCTAAGAAAATCAAATATTCAATTAAAAAATCTCAAACCCGACATGAATATTTCAAAATCCTATATATAGATTAGAATATTAATAAAAATGAATGTATTTTCTAAGTATGATTTCAATATATATGACAAATTAGTTAATTTTTATAATAAATATTTTAAAAATTATATTAATAATAATTTGTGATTAGATAATATTTTATATTATTAATGTATCATTATTAAACTAATTTTTAATTGAGTTACATAATTAATTCAAGTTCTTTTGGTCAATTTATTTTATGTTATGGGTGTGAATTTATTTTAATAAAATCTTATTTTAGATAAGCAATTTTCAACAAAAATTAAATAGATTAACTATATTATTGATAGAAAATAAAAGTTAAACGAAATTGACTATAATAATTTAATAAATAATTTTGCATTTCTAAAAACTCAAAAGATAAAATTTTAATAAAAATATAATTATATAAATAAAATATTGTTATTATTAATTTTCAAAAGCTTCATCTTAAGATTCGTTATTGACCTACAAGTATGTTGAGCTAATCCTATTACTCTGAACCGAAATACGTCACCGAATAACAGAAGACGTAGTACTAGACAATTTTTGTGTTGTAAAAAAAAGTTAATGACCCCAAAACTACGTATAAAGGTAGAGAGGTGCAGGAAGTTTCATTACATCCTTAGTTAGAAAAGTAACAACAATTGAATATTTTGAATGGGAAATTTGATACATTTATCCAATAATAGGTAGTTGAAACGACTTAGAATAATCTTTTATATTATAGTATTTAAATTTAAAATAAATTAACCACAAAAACTAATTCAAGTGGTCCATATATTTATAGATTTTATTTCACAATAATTTAGTGAATTTAAAATTTATAAGCAAAAGAAGTATTGAAGTTCTCGAGGATTTGCGAGCGTAAGGAAGGAAGATAAAATTTCGAAGATAAAATTTCAAAGAAAAATAAGTATTGAAGTTCTCGAGATTTGGGCTTAGCGTAAAGAAAGAAGTGAGCAAAACGTAGAGGTTTATGGGTGTAAGCAAAATCTAGCTCGGGTGTTGAGGAATGGAAGCTGCAGAGAGTTCAATTTGCTCTCATGGCTCTCTCTATTAATTAAGATTCATCAAACAATTTTTGTAATTTTTTATTCTAAAAACATAATTTTAAAAACAAAAAAATGAAAAGAGAATTAAACAACCCCTAAAATTACATTATTCTGCCTATGAACTCAATAAACATATTTTCTTACTTTTAAGTATATCGTTGTAGTTCAATTTAAATTAGTTTTTGGACAAAAAGATCCAATCCAAATATAAAATAATTTGTAATTTAATTTGGATCGGTTTTATACATTTTTAAATTCACGTTAATCCAATATAATTTAAAATATTTAAATTGGATTAAATGATATTTGCTTTTTTAATTATTTGTTTATTTCTAATTTACTAATGTTATTTAAACACTTTTCTAATACCACCATTTTATCTGTGTATTTTTTTTCTTTATTCTTTAGTCTAATTATTTTGCTTATTTTTCTCAGACAATCATTTATTTAGTAATTAATTTATTTTCTATACCACATAAATAATATGTAAGTACTTAAATTTTCTTATTCTTGTTAATTGTAAGAAGGTATGAAAACAAATTATGCTTTCCATAGATAATAATTATTTCTATAAAACTAATGTCTAAAAGATTATTTTTAAAACTTATCTAGCATAATCTATTAATCTATTTAAAATCTTATTTTATACGGAGATTTTTAAATAAGTCAATAAAAATGATTTTTAAATAAGCTAATAAGTTAAATAGATCAATAAATATTTTTAAATAAATCAATTGATTTATTTTTAAATAGATTAATAATAAAAAAAATTATTTTATTTTGATAAAAAAAAATTAAAAATTAAATATATAAATATAATATTATATTAAAATTTTAATTATATAAAAAAATAAATAAATTATCTTGTTGAGTTTAATAGATTTTCTTTATAAGTTGAAGTATAACCTATTTAAATAAATAGATTTTTCAAAAGATTCAACTTAATATTTTTATTAAAGAAATTAGGTCATAAGTTTTTATCAACTGTCTGAATTATTCCCATTCCTAACTGTAATATTTTAAAATTTTACCTAAAGTAAAATTAAAAGTATAATAATATTATAAGAATTTTTTTTTTAAATGGAATCTAAAATTCCATCCCAACCAAACAAAAAAAAACGATTTTGGTTATAAATTTTTTAGATAGATTTAGCAATTTGAAATTGGATTTAAACACCCTGCTAACTTTATCCTAAGCCCAAAATCTTCTTTCCATTGTAGCATTGCCGATGATCATATTAGCAACTGCGAAAATTAATCACAACTCTTACTTTTATCACTGATAGTACATCACCAGTTTACAAGTATGATTTACTTTGGAAGAAAAAAAAAAAGGCGACGAGCAATTTACCACTCGTTCAGCCTCCGAAACCACTTTCATAGAATCTATAGAAATACAAGAAGAAAACGAGGAGAAAATGGAGCATATAAAATGCTGTACATTTATATTATGTACTTGAAAGGAAACTACATCAATATTTCATCACTTTACTTGATGTAATGTAAGGTAAATTAGAGTCAATCATTTTGGTGGCAGAGAAGCTGGGGCAGCGCCTGACTCAACCAATATTGACCAGAGGACATGCACATCTTCGCAAGGGCACGACTTCACATCCTTATAGAGAAGGTATATTCCTCCCCCTATGTACAAAACAAACATAAAACTTATAGGTATCATCATTTTGTATTATTAATGACATGAATATATCAAACCTGTTCTGTTTATGAATAAAAAAAGTGAGTAATAACAAATTTCAGGTATGGCAAAAGCTGGTAATTAAACGAGAATGTGAATTGCATATATAATTTAAAATTGAATCACATGGTATGCAATGTGTCTAGAATTGAAGCTAAAATGCATGCTTACGCTTTTTATTGCTTGAATGAAGGCGATCCCAGAGCTTCTTCAAAGGGCAGAGAAGGGACTGAAGCCATCCCATTCGGTGATGTGTGCTACTTTTGGGTCATAGTAGGTGAAACATTGGAACAAATTGAGACCAGTTTTAACAAGGGGGTTGCTTGGACCATAGTGACTTGAATACTACTGCTTCTCATTTAATTTACCAAATTCCTTTTCAGTGCAATCATGCAAGAAAAACATGTCCACTCGGTGCTATGTCTTTGTCACACACTTTCTCTCGTCTGAGAAGCTAAACCCATGTGTGTATAACCTATAAAGTAACCCTTTCACTGGGTATTCACGCTTTCAAACTATCCTACTTACATTTACTTATATGTCAAGCCAAAGGTTCTCTTCACTATTTTATACCCTCGATTTCTACACATTTGGTGGGTTTTCTTATGGGTAACTATACTCTTCTGGTTGATGTTGTACACAAGAAACAACATAACTTTGGTTACCCAAAGGAAAATTAAACCTCTAAATTATGCGTTCAAAGATGTGGAACACTTGATAGGTTGTCACACTTATCCTCTATGCATGCCCATGAGATCAAACAGAGTAATTATTATAATTATAGTTTTGAGGAAATTATAAACGGAATTGAGTCTATAGAAAAGAACTAGTTTTTCGTAGGTCGTAGCAAAGCAATATTTAAATTTTCGATAAGAGAGGAATGCTAAACGAGTAAATATGGTTTCTACTTTCTATTGGCTCCTCCCTAATTTTTATTTCATTTTTTAAATTAACTTTAAGGAAAAGATGGGAAACGTGGGATGAATTATTATTTGGTTACGAAAAAAAAATTGTGGAATTATGAGACCATTTTAAATAAATCATTGTCGCTCTTGGAAACGACACTATCGTATGGTGTGAATTCAAAAGATATAATGAAATATATGTAGTGTGGTTGGGATGTTATATTAGCTAGTGTGGTTGTGATGTTGTATATTTTTTTTTATAGATGGTTGTGATGTTATATTGTTAGGTGCCTGACTTTGGTAAAATATGAAAGGCACTACAAGACCAGAAATTTGATAGGAAAGTAGCATCTAATAAGTGCATAATAGTTTTCCACCTTGAATGCCCATTAGTCCATTTTACCACTCGTGAAAGGAAACGGCGATACTTGAATACACGATGAAATTTCAATTATGTTATTTGTTTCATAAACTATTTACTCAACGCTACATATTATTCAATAAATTACAAAAGAAAACAAAAAATGAACTAATGAAGCTCATTAATAATAAAGTCCATGTAGGACTCACTTTGTTATTTAATAAAATTCGTGTAAGATTTATTAAATTATGTAAGTTTTATTCTTTATTTAATGGTACTCACATGATCAGATTTACTTAATAATAAGAATCATGTAACAAAAGTTGTGTTAAATAATATTTTATAATGGGATTCCTAAAATAATAATTTAAATGTTTTTTTCTATCCTATATACCAAGTGCATATATCAAGAAGTTAAAAATAAAAAGTTTTATATAAAAAAAAGTATACATTATATCATAAACATAAAAAGCATTTAATATTTTTAAATTAATTGAAAGGCATTCGAGGATATTTATTTAATAGCCCTTAACTTATTATTTTTTAATATCGTCTGAATAAACACATGTTGAATTAGGGATAATCAAAATGTTTAAGATAGATTTGCCAAGGAAACAGTTCTTTCATTATAAATTTTTTATCTTTGTTTTCATTTTTTCTTTTTTTTTCAGATTTTTTCTTCATTTTGTGGATTGTGTTTCATAAGTAAGTTTAATGCATTCATTAACGTTTGTGTGTGTTTTTCAAGAATACATTAATCTTTGTGTTACTTTCTCTTGTGGCATTATTTCTTGCCAACTATGGCTAAAATCTATAATAGTGTGAATGATTCTATGGTTTTTACATCACATAGATCATTCTTAATTTTGTTTGCTAATATACTTTTATTTTTTTTATACTATTTCGTGAATGATATGTCCACACTAACATTAGAAGGGTAGTTTATTTTGTGAAATTTTGTATAAATTCTCACAAATAAAAAAATCTAATATATATTATATCAGATCAGTATATGTTAATATCGGATTTTAAAGTTGGAAAAATTGCATATTCAATAAAAAAAAATTAAAATAAAAACTTAACTGATCCAATTGTTAAATATGATGTTTTTATTAATTAGATTAAGTATATACAATTTTATACCATTTCAAAATTTTTGGTTGTTAATTACAATATTTTATTTTAACATACAATATGATATTTAAAATATATGTAAATATTCATTGTTAGATAATATATATATAGAAGTCTAGATTATGTTAAATTTTATATATTTGGCTTAATTAATAAGAATATCATATTCAATAATTAGATCGATTAAATTTTATTTTTAAAAAAATATTAAAGATTAAATTTTATTTTTAAAAAAATATTAAATGTATAAATTAGCTAATTTTGTCACATAGTGTTATCCAATTCTAACCCATTTAGGTATTGATGTTTATGATATAATGTATTTTTTTAAAATAAAACTTTTTATTTTTAACTTCTTGATATATGCATTTGGTATATAAAATAGAAAATTCATTTAAATTATTATTTTAGTAATCCCATTATAAAATAGTATTATTTAACCCAACTTTTGTTACATGATTCTTATTATTAAGTAAATTTATCATTTGAGTCCCATTAAATAAAAAATAAATCTTACATAATTTAATAAATCTTACACAAATAGGTATTGATAAAAAAATGTTTTTGACATAATGTATACCTTTTTTACATTTTATATTTATTTAATATTTAAAATTAATTATTTTAATTAAAAAATATTAAATAATTTAAGTATTATATATTAAAATAATATAAATTTATTGACGTGATAAAAAAATACGAAGAAAATAGGATGAAAAGAAATATAAAAGACAAAACTAATATTATATTTATATTTATATTTATATTTATATTTATTGGATAAAAATATATTAAATTATTTATTTATTAACTTTTATTTTATTTTTATTACAAATTTATTATTTTTAAAATAAATTTAACATTAAATAAGTATTTTAAAAATACAATTAACTCCTCCAGTATTGTTACATATAATGTATATTCTTTATAATATAATTTTAAGAAAGCATATGGTATAATAGTTTGGGTTATAAAATTTAAATCCATGAAATATTATAGGGAGACTAAAAATTGTAATTTAGCCCAAATATTTGCTATAATAATGTTAATTTTATTCAAAAATTGTGTTATCTTATAAGTTATAAAGTCTTTGTAGCATGTTAATAAAAATTTGTATGGCATCATATTTTAATGTTTTTATTTGATTCTAAGGAAAACATAATACACTTTCATTCATTATAATTTTTTTTTTTTGTGTATGTGTGAATGAGGACAAATGCCTGAAACTACGAAGGAATATTACATGGTATTGTCAATCTCATTACATTTTTAATAAGAAAAATAAAATTACTCAGACGGACAAATTCAAAATATGTAATCCAAAGTCTTTATTATGAGCTAAAAAAACTAGATAATCTATAACTTCATTAACCTTTCTAAATACATGAAATATTTTGACTTCCCAATCGGTTAGCTAATCACGAATAATATTTACCATCGATCTACATGGAAGACAACTATCAATACCTTTAGTAACAAACTGAACAACAATCTTGGAATCACATTCTACCAAAATACTTAATACTTGTATTACAAGTTACTTGAAAGGATGACAAGACCTCCCAAAATTTTGCTATAAGAACATTAGTGGTCCCCAAATTTCTAAGGAAACCCAACATTCATTCACTAGATAAAGAACAAAACACACCTAGACAATAAGCATGTTGACCACTAGCTTTCATCGATGCATCTGTATTCACCTTTGTCCAACCACTAGGAGGAACATTTCATTTAATAAACTGAACCTGTAAAGTCTTCCTCACTTGATGAACTACACCTATAGAAGGTTGAACACTTTATCATGTTCTTTGCTAAATAAGCTTGCAAACGGTTTGACAATGAAAATCCTCTTGTGCAAACAAAATTTTATTTCAAGTTTGCCATAAAATATTAGCAACAATAATAAAAAGCTTCCTTCATTGTATACCACTTTGATCAATTAGTGTTTTATTCAAAATTTGTATCAACCAATCAATCAATTCACCTAAAATAGAAATACATTGATAAATTGGGAGAAATATTTTGCTAAACCATTTTGGCATTCACATTATCCCTTAACACATGAATGATGGTCTCGTCCTCTATATAACATATAGTGCAAAATGCATTATCGCATAAACCTTGATTGAGTCTAAAAGCATTAGTCAAAATATTAGTGTACACCACTTTTCATATGAAACAACTATCACATGGATGAATATCATTGTTCCACTTTTCATATGAAACAACTATCACATGGATGAATATCATTGTTCCAAATCTTTCTCCAAATGTCATAGGTCATAACATTATCATTTCCTTTTAGCAACCTATAAGCTATTTTGGTTGAAAAGTTTCCATTCGGTATAAGTATATAAATAAAACAATCACTTTGTAGAACATCAAAAGGAAGAATAATTTCTATGATTTTTGGAATGATCCAACTGATAATAATCTACTAAAGTTTTTCGATATTCCATAATTAACCATAATATTTAAATCCTTAATAACGTACCTATGTTTTATTATTAATAACAAAGTACGTATGATTATAGTTACTCTTATCTCAGTAGTAGTTTTCTCATTCCTATACCTACCATATATGTATTTTTTTTTAGGCAAAAATTTTATTAAAGGAACTAAAGAACCAAACTTGTCTCGTGAGGAAACCAAGAAACAAGCGAAGAACATAAAGTTTTTCCTCTGAATCAGAAACGAAATAAAGTTTCTTCCCAAAAACAAAGAGACCACTATGGTAAAAAGCCCATGGATTAATAAAAAACCCTTACATAGCCCACAATAAATGAAAATGGCCCAATAGCAAACAATATACAAAGTTAGCTAAATGGGCAAGAGACGTGAGGTTGGGGCAGTTCCCATACGATTCGTGTTACTCCAATTATTGAATGAGAGGCTGGTTATGACAAAAAAAATGTGGCTTGAGAACAAAAATGGTGAAGCTTCTTTGAAGCCCAAACAACAAGTTGTCTAAAGTTAACCATATAGGCTAGCATTGTGCATATGGAAGAAACCAATTGCAGATCGATCATGCAAAACTAGCACCATTTCACAATGGTAGCAATCATACCATGACATTTGCACATGCCTATAAGGGTTCTTGAACATCAAAATAGAAAACACATCCGAAAAAGTATCCTGCCATATAATATATATGATAGCATTTGCAATTCTGGAAATTACTTATCACTAATTAGTAATTGCAATAATTTTTTTTTAATCCATCAAAATCGAAGTATAAAAAAATTTATAACACTCGTACATTATATTTATCCAACTAATTAGATTTCATTAATATTCATGATAGAACATTAAAATCTTAAGTAACTAATTATACCTATTTAACCCATTTTTTTCACTTTTCATACTCTCTAATACATGTTCACTTTTTCTTTTAATCTTTGTTTGTCCAGACTTTGTATGCTAGTGTAATTTTATTAGTGTTACATTCATATATATATATATATATATATATATGAAGAGTGTTTATTGTTCTAGGTGTGTTTAATAAGAAAATATGTACCGTGGAGTTAGTTTCATTTGCAAATTAAATCAGTTTATTCGGATAGAAATTTTCAAATATTTATATTTAGTTTTTTTAAATAAAATTTGTACCAATAATGATAATTACTATATTTCTATTTGTTTTACTTTTACTTCTTTTTTTTTCATCTTGGAAATGTTTAGATATTAGTGTTCACTAAAGGAAATTTAATTTTTTTTTGTTTATGGACCGATCTGGCAAGAGGATCGGGATAACGTGTGACCGAGTTTAAGAAGGGTCGCCTTCAATAATAAAAGCACTCATCACTCCGCTCGGTCTTTGGAGAACTATGGACCAGTCTGACAAGAGGATCGAGATAACGCATGACCAAGCCTAAAAAAAGTCACCTTCAGTAATAAAAGCACTCATCGTTCCGCTTGGTATTTGGAAGGTTATGGATCGATCTTGGAAAAAGGATTGAGTTTGACATTCAATTCTCGCATAACCAACTGGTTGAGCACCAATGGCCAATAGCAAATATCTTGTCAGTCCCATGAGAAGACTGGCTCAACCCCGCTCATTGTCTGACCTAGCCAAGTTCAAGGCTCAAGTTAATAACCAACTGGATATACAATAATATCGTACTCTCGACATTTATTACCTTGGGAAAAGTCATCGGACAAGAGGACAAATATTAGGTCACGAAGCTCGAGAAAAGCGACTCTTTTTAACTTATATATGAAACTTAAAGAAAGGGAGAGATGATCTGACAACTCATTTTGTATGTATACTCCAGAATCAATGCTCTAGTTACATTCATAAATAGTTTCCATATTAAAAAAAAATAAAAAATACGTGTATTTTACAATAATTAATGATTTTAAATTGTGCAGGATATTTATTCTTTTATCTTAAATTCAGCAAATGTATGCAATACCTGATTATTTCATTTTGTTATTCTATAATTCTGTTATTGTTTATTTATTTATTTTTACCATTTCGTTCTTTTATGATCAAGATATTCATCAATTTGATTAAGATAATTTACTGTATCATTTTTTTTTTGCCTTTTTTTATAGTACTCTTTGTAGTCTAACTAATTTTTTTTTTATTTTAAGAAAACAGTGACATTCTTTTATTATTTTACGCTTGTCTATGTTCATCCGTGGCAATGAAATATTCTAATATGTATTTAAAATTTTTCACTGATAGTGACATGTTTTTAAAATTGTTTTTTATTCTTATTTTGATTAAATGGTTTGAAAAAAAAAAGGTTTTATGATTTTTTATTTTGTTCTTTGATCTGTTTCTTTGCCCGGAATTATTATATTTCATTTCATATGTCATGACTACAAATAAGAGTAAGAGACAATCAATGTTGCAATCCAAGAGTTATACTACACGCAGTGAATTGAAGATACCTAGTGCCTACATTTATGATGATGGATGACACATTTGAAGCATTATTTCTAACGTAAAAGAACTCTTCCAATCTTTTAAATAAGTAAGTTGCGATGCTTTTATTATATTTTTATTTTGCTTTTATAAAAATGAAAGATTAAACTGCCATACATACAAATTATTATTGATAATATTTTTAAAATATTATAAAAATTAATAAACTTATCATATATAACAATTTATAATTAAATGATAGTATAAATATATTTTATATTATTGGTATATAAACTATAATTACTTATTTAAATTTACTTTTATATATTTACACCCAGTAACTTCTTTTATCTTATTTGGTTCATATGTGTGTCATCTTTTTCTTTGATTTTTCAATATGTTCTTGTTGTTTGGATGTACTGTATATTTACAGAATCACTCGAAGTCTCAAATTATGGCCACTCATATTCAACTACAATTTTCTTTTTATTAAAGTTTCATATTTTTATTAATTTAAGTTATCGGTTATAAACAATTAACACAAACATTATATTTTCTTAACTAAAAATTAACATCTCAAATAAGTTATATTTTATAGTTCATTCTATTAAATAAAAAACGCCCATGCATTCCTCGGGTATAGTTACTAGTCTAGACTCTAGACTATAACAACGTCGATATATTATTATATATATTGTCGATCTATTTCAATTTCTTGGATGGGCTTGTAAGCCTTGAAATTTTAGGCCTATTGAATAAGTAATAATAAGGTGGGCTTTTCACTGGGACTACTGACGTTATCCCCACATGGTTTATTCTTTCATGTCTTTAATTTGTTGTGACTTTATGAGAATAGATTCATGGGCTTCATTCAACATAACATTGGGGACTTGACTTCTTTCAACAAAGATATCAAATCATGGGTTGCCTCACCATTAGTTTTCAAAAATTAATAAGTTACTATTCCATTACTTCGGATATTTTATCATTGAACGGAAAAAAATAGTTTAATTTTGATACATTTTTTAGTATAAAGAATGGTATATTATTAATTAATTAAAAGTTACTTTAGATATAATTTTTAAAATAATTATTATAAAATTTATTAATTTTATCATATATGATAATTAATTCTTAAATGATAATTTTTTTTAAAAAATATAATATCAATGTATTTTAATTAAATTAAAAATATAGCTTCATCTTATAAAGAAAGAGACACTACTAGAAAATTTAAAATTTGCTACAAAATAATTTTGTGGCTAATTTTAAAATAAATAGTTATTTTGTAACTAATTCCTAGTAAAAATAATTAGTTATAAAATTACTATAATATTGATCGGTAGCATGAAATAAATAGCAAATTAGCTAAGAAAATAATCTTAGTTAATTTGTAGTAAATTTTTAAAATTTGTAGTTATTTTTTAGCTAATTTGTAGTAATAAGAAGTATAAACGAATATAACTAAAATTTAGTTAGAAAAAATAATATTCTAGTTAATTAATAATTAATTAGTTAGGATTTAACTACTAATTTAAATGATAGTTAAAATTAGTAACAATTGTCAAATGAAATGCGATGAATATATTCTATTAAGTTTCATTTCATTTCTATCACTTAAAATTTATTGTCATTTTATTCTATCTATTTTTATCAATCCAAAGATAACCTAACGTAGGAGAATAGTATCCATGCAATGATTGTTACTCAAGGGTAAAAAAAAAAAAATATACGTTGAGTTTAATTGATATACAATATTAGTGTAGAATATTTCCACGTAGAGATTTAATAAAAAAATATTTTATCATTACATTATATTAATAAACAAAATAACATGATAAAATAGTTATAATCAACATGATACGATATAGATCGTATATGTTGTCAGTGATTCATTAAAGAAAATGTTAGTCCTTTAAATGAATTTTAGTATATTAAAAAAAATTAATATATAACTCTCAATTAAAAAATATTTTGAATTCATCTCAAAAAATTGAATTCATCTAAAAAAATGATAAAATGATCATATTTAATATTAAATGCCTATATATATAATGATGTTTTCTAATAATAATATATATTAAACACTCTACCTATAAAATCTAGTTCAGTTAATAAAATCGTCAAAGATTTAATTACATCTCATGTGTAAAAAAAAGAAAAACATTTGTCACGAAGAACAAACTCATTTTAATAATTTTTACGTCTCGAAAGAATTAAGTTTTGGTCGATAACAATTATCATGAGTTGCCACCATTATCAAGGTTTGGTTATCTTCTTCCTCAATTTTACGTGTTCAAACAAAGTTCCTCTCCTGTGCTCTTCAAAATTGGAGGTCTCTCTCGAACTGAAAGCAATTTTGGTCCGATATGGTACAGAAAAAGACTGAATGTAACCCGAAACAGCAACATTAGGATATTTAATTTCGGGGCAGTATATGTGCGATGAACTCACCAACACATTCCGCAGAATTTGGATGCCGAAAAAAAAATCCACATGGCATGTTTGTGTTACTTACTTACTATGACCTTAATTGTTGACAAGTGAGTTGGATGCATTTGGAACTTTTGATCACATGGGTTGGTGATAAAAGTTCTCAAAGTCGAATTTTATTCACAAATGAGTCCATGCAATCCAACAAAACGCATAAAATCCATCATTGGTATTGTTGAGAGCAATTGATTGTAAGTATGTAGATGCTCTTATTACACACAAGGTGGGAGACAGCAGGACAGTTTTTCATCAAGTTAGTTCCCTGTTTGGCAGTGTATGCTTTAAAGTCTCTATACCTTTTTTCTCTTATACTGTGACACACCACTTACAGTAACACTGACACTACATAAGGGATAAATTAACCTGAATTTTCAAGCAATGTTTTGTCTGATAAACTTTACCATTATTCCCTCTCCTTTAATCATTCCACTTTTTTATATATTTTGTACACTATGTGTTGCCTTTTTGTCTTTAAATGAACTGTACAAATATTTTTAGGTGCTGTTTAACAGTGGATGTACATTCATGACTGGTGTTGGAATCTTTAGTTTTAAGCTAAACCGCATATTTTAAGGCCAATTGAGGAAGAACATAATTTAAATAGGTTAAGTAGTAATGGAGACCGCATATTTAATTCTTTGATTCGATCCTCAATTCTCATGGATCCTGAGCTGTCGTTACTGTAGTGAAATCACTTTCCTATTAAGCGATTAATCTCCTTCATTTACCACATTTTCTGTCACGGTTGCCCATGTGAGTTTTTAACCACTCGTGATTCTTGGAGCAACTTTTAATACAAGTGTTTAGGGTCCTATTATTTCGTACAGTCAATCTAATAAAATATAAATAAGTTTCTTCCAGGTTATTCTCAACCTCACTTTAATTGAATCGAGTTGATTAGATAAAAAAAAGTGAATTAAATAAAATAATAATATATTTTAAAAAATTAAAATATAAAAAAATTAGAAAAATAAATTTTTTAATTATTTCAATTTATTTAAAATTAAGATATTTTAATATATAAAAATTAACGCGATGGGATGATATAGTGTTTAAGACCTTATTATGTTTATACGATTAGGGCAATTTATTTTGTAAGAATACTTGTGTTTGATCTTTGGAGTGTGCAAAAATTTTCTCAAAGTAGCGATAGTCGTAAATCCATAATAAAATGTTAGTCCTAAGCCTAATAAATTGAGAAAACCGATTGGAGACAAAAAAAATATACAAAAGTTAACTATAAAATAATAATATACAATTATATCACAATCAAAATAACATGATATACTATGCAAGAAATTTAAAATAAATCACAAATATACTACTTTAACTCAAGTATAATAAAAAAATTAATCATGTTATCAAAGGATACAATACATGTCTAAATTAAAATATAATTTTAACCGTTGAAATCCAACAATATCAATAAATAATTATAATTTTATTAGAAATATTATAACACTATTAAGTTGAGTTGATTGAATTTGAAATTAAGTAATCCAACACCCAACTCAATTATAATTAGTTCAGTCAAATTGAACTAAATTCAACTCAATGATCCAACTCAACTCACTACAATGTTGTTTAATTGGATTTGGTTGATCAAGTTTGCGAGTAGATCGTGGTCCACTTATACTCCTATAAGTGTTTATATTGATTTATAAAGTTAAAAACAACTTAAAATATTATATGAGCAAATGAGTTTTTATAGTTGTTATAAAAGTTACTTATAATATCTTTAATTCAATTTGGATTCTTAATTCTTTTATAATGGTGTTGTTATCACATAAATTTTAAGAATATTTACTAAATTTTATTTAAATTATAAAAACTTAACTTGAATTATTAACTTAGTTTTAATAGGTATTATTTTATCTCTCTTCTTATACAATAACCCTCCTTTTAACTTGAAAATGTAGTTTTTAATGGTTAAACAACTTTAGTTGTAATTGCATATGAGAACTCATTTATTCTAATAGTATTCTTATAGCTAACTTCATTGGAGTTATTATTATACAGGTAACTACAACTGATGATTCTTAACCATTAAAAAATAATTTTTCATTCAAGATAGGAGTTCTTGTTTAAGTACAGAGATAAAAATGGGACTTCCTAAAAATAAATTAATAGTTCTGGTTCCACCATTCAAGTAAGAATTAATAAGTATTCTTAAATTTTGTTGGGACAGAGGCGGGCCTTGACACCAAACTTTCTTAGGTTATTTTATATAAGGTGAGGGATGAAGTAATTTCAAGAATAATTATTTTTCATTATATTTTTTATTTTTAAATTTAACGATTTTAATAAATAACTCATCTTTAAATTAAAAAAAAATAAAAAATAAAATAAAGAATAGTTTTCTTAAGATTATTTTTGAAGTAACTTAATCTCTTATTTATATATATATATATATATATGAGATTTTAATAAAATTTTCTATAATATTAAGTCATCTACTTTTTTTATTATTATTATAAAAAAATATGTTAATATTATACTTTAAATTTTTACTTTTGATAACACTATTTTTTATGAATAATTTTAAGCATTAATAATATTTTTCATACATTAACTATTTCATCAATTAATTGTGATTTCATAATATAAAACTACTTCTGTACATTCTTCGAACTCATTTCTTTTATCACTTTTATATCCCCAATTTGTACAGAAAAACTTGTACAATATGACTTAAATTTGTAGATATTTCTTGCCTGCGGAATTTTCTTATGGGATTTTCATGCAATTTTTTTTACGAATTTTTTATTTTCTTTTTGAAATTTTTCTACAAAATTTTTTATAATTTTGAAAAATATGAATATTTTATTAAATTCGTTGAAAATTCCATAGAAAATTTTAATATTTTCAGTAGTGTATTTTGTTTTGTATATAAAAAAAGCTAATGTGTTCTGCAAATTATTCTTTCTTTTTTTTGTATTCAGCAGTAGACGGGAGTAAAAAAGTCATAAAAAACTTGAGAAGTATTATTAATAAAGTATAAAAACACATTTAATATCATATAAGGTAATTAATTAAGAAAATAAGATGATTTTTTAGTGTGTTTGGTAAGAGAGAAAATAAAAAAAAAAAAATAAAAATATATGTAAAATAACATAAAAATCCTTAACTAAGAAATTGAATGCGGTAATTAATTTTTGAGTAAAAATATGTTTGAAAAAAATATTTTTATTCATAGTGTAGAGTAAATAAAATAAAATATTAAAGAACTTAACTTGTAAATAAATAGTTGACAAAATGTATCTTTAAATTTGAATCTCTTTCTTGTGAGCAACGACAAATTCAATATGGAATTATTTAATTAAAACAAGCTTTGAGTGGCAACTTGTGAGCACTTTTGTCATTTTACAAAAGAATCATCTCTCCTACCCTCTTCCGTCCATTCTTGAGGGGAAAACATTTTGGCGTGGACCTCAATCATACCTTTCTTCTTTCACTTTTTAGAGAAGTTCCAAACTAAGGAACAGATTAATTTAACCATGTTTTCCTTCCTTTGTGATTCATTCCTTAGTGATACCAAAAAGTTTGATGATTTTTTTTTATAAAAATTTAATGTTTTAACTTATTAAAAAATATAATTAATTTTATTTTTTATTTAATTCTTCTATAAATACTTATATTCTAGTCAATTGAGAAGCTTGTCCAACAGTATTAATATTATAGTCGATTAATTAAGCAATCACATACAAATTAGAATAGTTAAGATTGAAGATGGATGACTCATATTTTGTGTTTTAATTTGATTTATTGAAAATGAAAACTAAGTGGTTTAATCCATAGAATCGGAATTCCTTGTATGTTTACCAATGCTAACAAAAAGTATGTGATGAGTGGTCTCAGACTCTGTCAATCTGACATATAACGTGTGTTTCGCATTATTCATACGATGGTGCGGCACGTTTGGGGTGCAAATTAATGCTTCCCGTGGGACACTCTTTGTCTCTTTGGCTCATTAAACTTTTGTACATGCAGCACCTTGACCAAGTTGAATCCTCTATTCATGTTATGGTTATTAAGTATTGACTCACTCCTTCCAATTTCGTGGTTATCCATTTATGAAAGGACAAAATCAAGGGGCAAAAAGGAGGAGAAACACATGCCATGCACAACATCTACCATGCAACACTTTTGGTAGTATACAATTTGCAACATGATTTGATGAGATCGATCATATACACAAGACACAACTTATCATATAACCTTGTTTATGTTATATTCCCACCTGTTAGATAAAATCTCGGATCAACAAAAAATAACTCGACCTAATAATAATAATAAATTAATATTTGTGAAAAATAATATCAAATACAAGAGAGCACTTGAAAAATTATTCAGACAGATAGCTAGGTAACCTCTCCTCCTCCTCTACCTTGTTTACAGGAGAGAAAAATGATTAAACAGTCAAAAACAGTGCCTAAAGTTCTAAGCAGTTGGCTGGTCCGTAATGTATAACTGTCCCTTGGTGGGGCACCTAATCCCTGGTTTGGTTAGGGCAAGATGATCCACATTATGTCATGAAATTAATTGTTGAAGATGATGGTCAAACGGCCTACAAAGCCATTGAAACACCTTGAGAAATAGTCTCGGGCTCTGGCCCACTCTCTCTCTTTAAACCACTGCAATTAATTAATTGACAAATAATTATGTCATTTAAGTATGTACATAGTTAGGAGTTTTTTTTTTTAAATTGTGTATATGGAATAATAAATAAATCTCAATATATAAAAGAATTAATCCCTAAGGTCAAAAGAACTTCCATTCACGAGAAATAAAAGAAAATTGTTAGTAATTTTTTGGTTTTAGTTATAAAAAAAAATACACTTTAAATGTATTAATTATTAAAAAATTTTTAGAAAAGATAAATGATATATTGATAATATAAAATTATCTTATAAGACCATTCAATTAAAATCACTATATATAATAAATTTGAGTTTTATAATAGATACTTTAAAAATTATATCGGATGAAGTTGTAAAATTATTTATATATAATTATTAATTTTGTTTATACTTCTTATTTATTGTGAAATTTATTGAGTCATTTTTAAAAAAAATGGATAATATTGTTAAAATAAAATTTAAATTTATGAAAGATGAATTAAATACTTGTTTTTTATATAAATAATGAGAAATAATACTTCCTACCAATATTATTGATTAAAATATATTAAAAATTATAAATTTTAATATATCATAATTATAAATAAAGAAATAAAATCATTAAATTAAAATAAAGTTTATTATAATTTATAATTTTTAATAAATTTTAGTCAACAATAAAAAAGTAATTTAAAAAAATAGGGTTAGGAATCGCTATCATATATATATATATATATATATATATATATATATATATATATATATGATTGACATTAAGAATCTGTGGCAGTGGATGAATCAAGGTAATCATAGTTCCTTGACGAAGCAACCATGGTTTATTTAAATTTTAGGGGCAAAAGCTTAAGAGTGTGGTAAAAATATTTAGCCTTTTATCCTTCTAGCCCTAAATCGATTAAATAGTCAGTTATAGCTGCTGTCAAAATCAACTTTGGTTTGTCTAAACACAATTTTGTTCGCACTAATTGTGGAAAAAGGCACTCTTTGGGGGTCGGACAGTGGACTTTTGGAGATGCATACTTAGTTTTCAATTTATGTTTTCATTGGGAAGGAGCCCACTTTTCCGATCATGATCCAAAATATATACTGTATTCACTCCTTCTCTCCTCTTTTCTAGAGAATACCAAAAAAAAAAAAAAAAAAAAAACTGATTTTATCCTAATGTATGGTTCTGGACTTATGGTATTCCTCCCTTTTTAAAAAATCCTTGATCAAAATAATTGTTTATGACAAAAAAAAAAACTGTTTTCATATTTTTTTCTTGTAACTTTAATTGCTAATATACTTTTGCCAAATGGTTTGATAATTCATATTTTTTTTATAAAAATAATGGAATATTGATAAAATATTAAATAATATTATTCTCTCACTTATACTTAGATTATATAATTTCAATCATTTTTTATAATTAATCTTATCCCTTTTTTTTTCATACTCACACTAATTATACCAGCTCATAGACACTGTGCAGTGATGCATCAAATATTATTCTTAAATATTACGTTTATTTCTAATGATTTCAATCATTTTATGGCAATTATTTTCAACAGTTTTACGTATATTGTCTCTGCTTCTGAGCAGGGACATAATTATAATTCTGAAAAATTGGCCTGGCATCATTTTTTATTTATTTATTTAAAAGAGAGAGCAAGACGAGAGCATATATAAAACACATACCACTCTCTGCAACACATACATACATACCCAGTCATGCTTTGACCAACTCTCTCTACTCTATTCCAGGCTTTATCCATTCCTTCACTTTCCTTGTTACCCCATGTGCTAAAAGTAATTTCTCTTTTACTTACCCTTCCTTTCTGTTCCTTCCAATTCTCAAATCACACATGTTGCCTTTTACTTTAGTAGTCTCAGCACAGAATTAACAGGTAAAGCAAATCTCACACTTTCTCTCTCCCTCTTTCCTCTTCTGCTATCCCATTCTAAACAGATATAGACTCGGCTGAAAAATGATGAGTTTCGGAGCTGATCTTGAAGAATTTTAGCCATGATCTTTTCCAGCACATGAATTGATAAAGATCAGATTTGAGGAAACAAGTTCAGATAATTTGCTTCTGCTGCTGTTGCTGCCATGAAGGAGTTTCCTTCTTGTTTTGGAGAAAATGGTGTTCAGGTTGTAGATTCCTCTTATTCAAGCACCACAAGGGTAGCTCAAAATGCGGTTACTTGTGTCTATCAGTGTAAGTTAGGAGGCCGTTCATGCTTGATCACTGTCTCTTGGACCAAAAATTTGATGGGACAAGGCTTGAGTGTGGGAATAGAAGAGTTGGGCAATCATTGCCTTTGCAAGGTTGATATAAAGCCATGGTTGTTCTCAAAAAGGAAAGGGTCAAAGAATTTGGAGGTTGAATCTAACAAAATAGACATACTTTGGGACTTGAGCTGTGCTAAATTTGGTTCTGGGCCAGAACCGTTGGAGGGATTTTACTTGGCTGTTGTGTTCAACCAAGAGATGGTGTTACTCCTAGGGGATCTGAAAAAGGAGGCATGCAAGAAGATTGATAGTGACTATGCTTGTGCCCACTCTGATGCTGTTTTTATAGCAAAGAGAGAGCACATTTTTGGCAAGAAGTTTTACGGTGCAAAGGCTCAGTTTTGTGACAAGGGCCAGGTGCATGATGTGAGAATTGAGTGTGACACACTTGGGCTTAATGATCCATGTCTCGTGATTCGAATTGATAGCAAGACAGTGATGCAGGTGAAGCAACTCAAGTGGAAGTTCCGGGGCAACCACACCATTTTGGTGGATGGGACACCGGTGGAAGTGTTTTGGGATGTACATAATTGGCTCTTTGGGAATGCTATGGGGAATGCAGTTTTTATGTTCCAAACTTGCATTTCAACTGAGAAGCTGTGGGCAACCCAATCTGTTTCGGATCCTTCTGTTCTGACTCGGGCTTATTCTCAGCAGTTCAGAGATTCCCAGTTGCAAGGTCTTGGATTCTCTCTCATTTTGTATGCTTGGAAGAATGACTAGTCCATATAGGACTTATTAAATCTTATTCTTCACTGCTAAACTCATTGCCAGCCACACAGTTTTCAACAATCATGTCATCACATCAACTCACTCTCTTTCTTTGCCCTGTCATTTTCTCTTTAATTCATTTGCATATATATACCACCATCCCTCCATGTGCCTTCCATTACAACTTCTGGAATATCTTCTTGCGGTTTCTAAATTTCAGAATTTGCTTCTTGTAGAAATTAGTTATTAGATATATGGTTTACTAAGAGCTGAAAGGTGTGTGAAAAACTTGAGAGGTATCACTGTAGAGAAGGAGTTTCTGTTTATAGGAAAAAAAAAAAAAACAAACACGCACAGCAGCTTTGATGGACTTTCACTTTTGATGTTTAACTTTAAGCACAAGTTTGAAATGTTTGATTTCCATTTTCAATAATAGCATGAGGTTTGACCGGTTGAACAAGACTAAATTCTTGCAGATAGTTTTTACTTTCACAATCTGAAAAAAAAAAAAAAAACGTAAGTTTACTTTTCATCAACCTTTGGAGAATCTCTTTCTATTCAAACGAGGGTAGCGATTGAATGAACGAAACTGATTTTGTTCACCCCAAATTCTGATTCTGATTGTTAAATATTTTAGGGTAAATGTATTGGAAGAGTCATTATCATTAGGACAAAACCAGATGTAATTCTTATTCTCCCATCAAAATTGAAGTCTGACTTCAATATGTTGAATTTATATGTAAACCTTTTTTATTGTATGAGTTGTCAAGATAAAAGTTTAATTTTAATTGGTAAGCAACGTCAAAATACTTGAGAAACTTCATTTAGGTATTGTCTGTTTGCATTGAACAAAACATAGCCATAGAGAAGTGACGTAAATGACCAAGTTATTAGCCTTAGAGAAGAAATGCCAACTCTGTTTACTTTGCTTAAAAATTTTCCAGTTGATTTACGAAGGGTTTACATTAAATTCGTAATGTTTTTCCTATGCTTTCATTTTGGATGAAACACTGTAATTTTCAATTACTTTGCCCTAGTACTGCAGTACTGGGAAGAATGAAAGTACTTTGAAATTATTTTGCCTTCCACTCTATTGATGGATGGCATGGTACTGAACGATCATTACGGTGGACTCTGCAATAAATTGTTTGACTATTTTTTACTTTCGTATGCTAACTAAGAAAAGTGCTTCCCACTTCTTTCGTTTCTAACTTATTATTCGGTGAAGAACAACTCCAAAGAAAGAAAGTTTTATTTGGTGAATATCCCTCTTTTATCCTACCTAAATTCTGAACTACTTTTTTTAGTACAAATCAGTGTGAGTATGCTATAGACCGAAGCCTATGTGATAGATACCTGCTTCTTAGTTCTTAAAGTTAACTCAACTAAACCAAAGCATAAGTTATCTATTATACAATTTTCACACATGCGCGTCAAGTGTGTAAAGACAAGGTCAAATATTTATTGTACAGAATGCTAGTTGTCAAGACATGTACGTCACCATATGATCTCCAAGCCAATTGGCAATAACATGAATGAAGGCCTCAACAAGTACTATTCAGGAATTGAACAGTCAAATACAAGCAGAGGCACAGAGTGAGAAAGAATAATACAAATCACTAATTCTTCCTTTGACCAAATGTGTCTTCGACACCATTTGTAACTCTTTCTCTGCGCTCAGCAATCATCTCTGAATATGCCTGACAACAAACAAGAAATATTATATGGATCTTGCTGATAGGTACTTTAAAAGCATGTGACAATTACACTTGTCTCGCCTCATATTTAACCCCATTATACTTTTCACCCTTCTTATTTTAAAAGCTACACTCACTTCGTCCGGGTAATTTCAATTACCTTCCCTGAAGAAGAGCCAAGTGTAAAGATAATCGAATCTCAAATGGAGGTGAGTATAACTTTTGAAATAAATGGGGTACCGAATGTGAAACCTTGAGTGTAATTAAAGATTGTCAAGGAATAACTAATATATTTAAAGTTTAATTGTACTTTTGATTCTATAAGTATCGCAATTATGTAATTTTATTTCTTATATTTCAATTGCACAAATTGAATCCCCAAATATTGCAATTGAATAAGTCTTTGGTTAAATATTTAATAGATTTTGATACTTTAATGACATAATAGTTGACATGTTGCCTGACACGAACCAAAATCATGAATGACCAACCTTACAATTAAGTCACGTTAGCACGTATATATGTTATTATCTATTACGTTAATAAAATTTATTAAACATTTAACAAAACAGGCAAAGGGGCAAAAAATGCACCGATACTTGAAAAATCCAAATAATACAATTGAAAAAAGACCAAAAGTACAATAAAATCTATATTTTAGTATAATAAAAAAAATCTCCTTCTATATTTGCCATTCTAATCAGCAATTTAGCATTTGTCTGCCCTGAGTATATTTACTCTTAACTCTTAGGACCAATTATTTTGCTTATTTATCCATTTTCTGGTGTGTTTTAACTGAATGTAAGCACAGTAGAACCTAGTCCCAGATTCCAAATAACTTTGTCAAATGCAATCGCTAATACCATGTAAAACATAGGCAATTTGTTGGTAATAAACACAGGAATAACATAACATAATATTGAACATAGGCATATAGAATTTATGATGCATTATTTATTACATACACAAAAGCAGAAAAAGAAATAAAGAAAGTAACAAAGATAGTAGATGATGGCGAACCTTGGGATAAGAATAGAGGAAGATGTACCACCATGCACATATTAGCGAGGAAACGAGTGAAGTGAGTAGCAGCGAATGTAAAATAAACCAGCTAACGGCAATAATTGATACCCCAGTGAGCGCTATTGTCCAGGGTTGACACCTAAACAAAAAATGAGAAATTTAAAAATGGGAATTTGTGCATGAAATGGGAAGAGTAAGGAAGCTAACCAAGAAGGTTTAGTGTCCCAGACGGAATCGTACTCGAGGGAGAGGTGGTTGAGGTAATCCTCCATGTCATCGACAACGCCATTTTCGTCCAAGAAGGAAGGATCTTTGGGATTCACGCCAGAAATTAGGGTTTTGCTAGGGAATGATGTGGAGGAATTGAAGGAAGAAGGGAAACGGTGCTGCAAATTGGGATTATGGGTTTGACTGGGAAGTCCATTGGAGAGTGGAAACGGCAACACCGACACCAGTACTGCCCTCATTTTAAGCGCTCACAACTCACCACGGTTACTGTCCCCAAAGGATATTCAATTTCTGAATTTCTGAATTTTTTTCAACAAATCATAGTTTTGTTTTTTTATTAGCCCCATAGTAGCACTCTTTTTTACACATTTTAACTATCAACTAACATTTACATGTAAATCATTATTTTAGTATTTTAATTTTTATGGCGTTTTTATTTTAGTTTCCAAATTAAAATTGCATTTCATTTTTTCTCAATCTCTAGGTGAATGCTCATTTGTTAACGGTACTGATGTCATAGGTTGAGTGTCATATAATGTTTCAACTATTTTGTTAAGTGTTGTACATATGGATAAAAATTAAAATAAAATATTTAAATTATTTTTTCTCTTCTTTTTCTTTTTTTTCTTTTCTCTTTTTTCTTATTTGTTTCCTGTATTCTTTCTCTTTTCTCTCTTTTTTTTAATTCATACAGTAAAAACTAATTTTTTTTTATCCAAACTAAGTATTTAAAATTTAAAAATTTTAAATTATTTTATCCAAATAAAGCATCGAAAAAATGAAAGTCATTTATTGTTATGTTATCCTCCATAAAGTATTCTAACAAATACAATGATTGCATCATCAAGGTATAATCCAAAATATCTTACAATGTTGTACCAGAAGACAAAGGAAGAATGAATAAAAAAAGAGAAAGAGAAAAGAAGTATAAATGAAAGAAAGAATAAAAAAATAACTTATTTCATTTTAGTTTTTAATGAATCATTTTAGTTTCTGAAGAAGACGACAACATGTGACAGAAAAAATGGGACCTTATGTGACATCAACTTTTATTTTGATCTCTCTTATCAAAAGAAAATATATTTTGAAGCTTGAAAACTCATATGCTCTTATCTACTTATGTTCTGATACATTTATATGTATGTCTCTACTTTGATAGATATATGTTTTGATAACTTCCACACATGCTCCGATGGATATGACTTACAATTTCATCCTTTAACACCTTAAAACTTATTATCTTGAAGAAATTTTATAATTAATATTGTTCTAATCTTTTTCTTTACTAGTTAAAAGTCGTTATAAAAAAATAGATTATTAAATCAAATGATGTTTCATAACTCCCATTTGTTTAAAAAACAATAATATATAATTTTTTTTTAAATAAAGCAACTAATAAATCGTCCCATAGTCATATACTTTTAACGTTGCTTTGAGTTTATATTTGTCATGCTCTATATGTGTTTGCATTTATCTTGAGAGCAATTCTTCAATAAAAATAATATTTTTTCTTTATAAGGACTCAAAAAGCCTCAAAATAATTTGCTCACAAGTCAACTTTCCCTACCTACGTGTTTTTATCAAAAGTCATGCAATAAAGAGTAGTAGATAAAAGAATATTATAGAATATTTTTTTTTGAAAAAATAAACTTTATTCACTACAATACGATATTAGTATGAGAAAAGATAAATATAATCATTATGTTTTATCTAATCTATGTGACTAGTAGATATTGAATATTACATTTATTATTTCAAACATTCATTTTAAATTAGTTCAAATAGAAGCTTACAATGGTATCCTATAATTTTTTTTTTTGAAATAGATTAGAAAATAGAAGACAAATGGGGTAATACTATTTGTGTATGTGCACTAGAATTAGAACAAGAATACAAACTTGTCTCAAGCTTATATTATATAACTTATTAATTTTAAGTGTTTTTCAGTTAAAAAAAAAAAACTAAACTCAAAGTACAATCCATATATTAAGACGTTGTAATCAATAAATTTTACCTTTAAACTTTTTTATAAGTGAAATCATCAAAGCATGAAAAAATTTTGTCTAAAAAAATACTTGTGTTTAAAGTTGAAGAGACTTATATAGAAAAAAATACTTGTAACAATATAATCAATTAATGAAATTTTTTGAGTTGTTAAAAATTAAATGTAATTTTAAGATAAAACAAACAATGTTCTTCATTTTTTATTTTTTTTCTTTGTTTGTCTATTATTATCAAACAAAAGAAAAGTATAATAGCATCAAAATATTTTAAAAAAAAATCGTCTAATAAAACTTGTCATTCGTGTTGCATGAATAATATATTTTCAGAAACGCTTTGCAAAAAATGTTTTAAAACACATTTCAACGTCTCTTATAGTATTTTCCTATTCTTACAAAACGTAAGGATGTTAAGGTCACTTGCAGAGAATATTTAGTAAAATTATTGAATTAGAGAAAATAATTTTCTGAATTGTAAAAAATAAAAACGAATGATATGTAACAGTAAAACCCATTTATGATATAAAAAAAGTAAAACAAAAATCTCAATTGAAAATGCTCTAGTATGCTTGTCAAATTTCAAATTCATCTTACTTTTTTTAGTTTTCAATTTAAAGAATTTAATCTTTTCTTGTTTCTTATAAGTATGTTAATTAGAAAGAAATCGTGTTCAAAATACATTAGAACAATCTTGTTCAAGATATAACAAATATTTAAATGAGCTCATCTCTCAACATAAATAAATATAGATATCTCTTCTAATAAAAATTTGATAGCAATTTATCATATATATTGGAAGAGACTATTGCTTTAACTAGACCCAACTTTATTTTTATAAAGAGTTTATTTTAAATTTGATTTTAAAATTCGTATAAAGGAATTATTAAAAGCAATTTTTATTTTAACATCTGAAATTAACTAGACAGATTACTTCTTCATTACCAAGTAAAAAGTATTTTAAGAACAAACTAAAACAATGCAAATTCAAACAAGAACATCCCACTCACACAAGTGAAATGTATTTTAAGAAACAAATTAAAACAAAATATAAATACAAATTCAAACAAGAACACCCCATACATACCAAATGAGAACAGTATTAAGAAAAATAAATCTAAACAATATAAATAAATGATATCTAATAATTTTTAATTTTAATCTTTTATTTATATAATTTAAATTTATTTCTCTCTCTCATTATAAATACTTTTCCTCCTTGATACACTCTCTATACCTAATCAAGTCATAAAAATTTTACAAAAAAAACTAATCAATTTTTCCGACTAAAAGATTTTTAAAATGAACATTTTTCTAAATATAAACTAAAACAAACCTAAATTAATATTTAAATACTATCTCTAGTCTAGTGTATAAAAATAAATAAATAATTTACAAAAATAATAAAAATAGTTAAGTTAATTATAATTAACAATATTATAAATTTTATGTCAAAAATATCTATAAAATTAAATAATTTAAATAATTATTATATTTCATGACAATACTCTTAATTTAAAAATTATTTTTTTCTTTTTATGAGTATAACTTGTATGGTTAACAGACCAATGAATAGATTCACCTAAAAAATAGTGTTATATTAATAATCTTCAAATAAACTGAAGGTACAAAAAATTAACATTAATACAACTAAAAAGTTGGTATAATTAGGACAAACAAAATATATCCATTTATTTTTTTATAAAGAACTTGAGGTATTTTGCAATAAATATTTTAAAACAAATTACATAATCAATAAGTAAATATAAATGCAAATAAGTCAAAAATATCACCTGACATAAAACAGTAGAATTTTAAAATATTATCTGACGTGGAGTTGAACTGAGACAACCTAAAACGTAATACACCTAGTTTCATTTATAGAAACCCGAAACCGATCCAATTATCTCCCGCCCAGCCTAAATATTGGGACAAGACATGCCTACCGCCCGTTTTTACAATGCAAAGAATTGGAAGTCATCAGATCAGAGAACAATTTCATATGTAATTACAGTAAATATTTGCCCCCCATCGATAGATACTTCAAGTAATTTTGTTAAGTTTAGGAGCGAACAGGGAAGAATATTGCATCAATTCCGTAATTGTGTATTGTACCTGCACGAAATGATGCAATAAGTGCGAGTTACAATTTTTTCAAGGATGTCACCTCTTCCGAATAGGAATATGTTTGATCAACGGGCCATGTTCATTCATCAACCTGCCCAACTGCCCAACTCCTACGGCTAAGTAAACAAACAATTGTTTACTTAATTTTATTTGCGAATTAGCTAAAAGGGGTATAAAATACATAACTGAAGCCCTCTTCCACATTAGAACCAAAAATTAAATTCCAGCACTACATGGACTGTTGCCGAGGAAAAATAATCTCTTTTTGGGGGGGAGCCGGCGGGATGGAGCAGCAATATATATTTACATTTCTGCAAATATGGAAACAAAGGTCAACTTTAAAATTACAACCGACCTCCAATTGTCCTCCAGATTGAAATTGCACAATGAAGAACTTCAATAAGAGAGAGGGACAAATTGAAAGTTTTAAAAATCAAGGGTCCATAGTTGACATCCATCTTGCCGCATCGTTCTTCCCTTTCCACTCCCCTAGTCCATAAAATTCAAAATGCAATATTAGGAAACGCCAACACGCGAACAAAGCTAATTAAATGGGTCCAACAGACATTGAATTTAGAAGGAAAACAGACAGCAAGCACTAATATCGAAGCATCAAATTGTAACATCCCTTTTTGTGGACACAAACTCTTAGGGTATCTCTAATTTCCAATTTGGGATACTAGACAAAACTTGTCACGTGCCAACCATGACAATCACCAAAACATCATATTCTTTGTAAACTTTCAAAATTGTTCATAATGCATAGTTGTCCAAAGTCAAAATCTAAAAGCAAGTATCTCGTGGACACCGGTAAAGGAGCATTTATTACACCCTACTGAATATTTCCAATTCCTTAAAAAAAAAAACAAGAATTAACTGTTTTTTGTATTTATGATAAAATAAATTCTTGTTCTTACAATAAATACTTTCTACTTTCGTTTTCTTCACTAAAGCCTTCAAGGCCCCTGTTAGCATTTGCCTTTTTTACATTAGAAATCAACTTGTAAACCCCCAACACACAGCGCGCACAGACAGAGAGAGAGAGAGAATACCAAGTTCACTAGATTGGTGTCCTTCTCAATTGATGCCTCACAACGAGGATTCACTGGAACGACAGAAAGTCAATCTCATCTGAGCTTTCCTCATATATCACGTAATTAGCATCTTGACCATCCTCATTGCCACTTCCTTGATCACTATTGTAGCTGCTTTCAGATGTACTCATAAAAATTGATCCATCTGACGAGTAGATGCTCACATGTGACGGCAGACTTATCTCACTATTCATATCAGCATCAAATGTCTCAATGTAACTGCGAGACAATCCAGAAACACAAAAAATTGATGACTTTTAGAATGAAAATAAAAAAAAAAAACCCTAATCCAAATAAATTCACTGCACCAAAATCCAAAATACTCTAACTGAAAGCTATCTAACCTTCCTTCTGCTGATGGATATTCAGCCACCAAACACATATCAGGCCTTGCTTCCAAAACCTGTTTTATAGGCATAATACTGGAACACAGACCCCAAATTTGTAAATAAATAAAGAATAAAAAAAAAATCAATCATTTAGAAAGTCGAAGTAACACATCCATATATGATAATCATTACCTAGAGTTGTAGCACCTGTGATACCAGTCAGCCTCAGATGCTAAGCCTTCCCTATTAGATATGTCCTGTTTAAAGGTAAGAGTGACAACAAGAATCAAAATTGAGAGTCTAGCAGAAACTTCACTCTTATTTTAGCAAGGAAACATATATTTCTATATACCCACAAGATGTACAAGCGATTTGAAATCTCCTGCAAGAATTGCAGTCAAAAACCTAGCAACTTCCATCTGCACATGAAGTATTAGTGTTTCAGAGGAATTGAGTGGAAAGAAGAATACAACTAGAAATGTCTTACAGACTTCACCTCTTTGAGATGCATGCAATCCCTTAAAATTAAGACCTCGAGTAAACTCCCACCATTGCAGCTTCCAAGGTTTCTGAATAATAAAGGTTTCAGTTTTTTGAAACAACAATCTCAGCAGATGGACAGAATCTGGCAGGCTCTTGCAAAGCCTTGTTAGAAACAACTGACCTTAAGAAGTTACCAGTGATTGAATAGGATGTAGAAAAGTCAACATATTTCAGTTTCCTAAATCCCTGCACATGCAGTTTGGAATTAATAACCCTGAGAACATGGGACTTCTCTTTTACTTTGATAAGAAGGAAATGTAGGAGAATGCCATCTAATTTAGAATTAATCGACCAAACTTCAAAAACAAAATGGTAGCCTCAAATCACAACTCAATAAAATATCAAGAGCCCTTACTTTTCCCTGAAGGCATCAGGATGGACACCAGTATGTAGTATGTAACATTGCAAAATTATTATTCAGAAAATTAAATTTGCCCACCAGTTTTTTATGATCAAAATGAAATCAATAAATTTAAGCTCAATCATAATTGTATTATTATAAAGTTCACCAAAATGCCTAACTCGAGCTCAACATAGTTTTTGGGTGTAAAATGTGCAAAGACATTATATATATATATATGCACTAAGTTTAAATGAGAAACTTTTACAATGAGAAAATGAAGACTTCCAATCATCATCTTATGTGAGATTATCATTTGCCTTCACCATCACTGTCACCGCTACCGTCACCACCACCATTGTTGCTGCCTCCACCGTTGCCACCACTGTGATGGTGGCTAGGCAATGGTGGTGACGCTAGTGGTGACGACAATAGTGAGAGCTACAGTGGTGGTGACAATAGTGATGGTGGCAACGGTGATGATGGTGACAATGATAGTCTCATAAGAAGTGTTTAATTGGATTTTAATCACAACCACATAATTTTTTTAATTTTGTTTCAAAGGCTATGACTGAAAGTTCTCATTTTCTCATTGTAAAAGTTTCTCATTGGAAATGTCCCATGTATATATGTGTGTGTATATATATATATACATATATATATATGTATAGGAAGTGTATCAAATGAGATGAATGTTTATAACGGAAGAGTGAAAGTAGTAAATGTGGACCATACAACCATAAATGAAAGGTTAGAATTGAAAGTTATTACATGCTCTCATGACCACTTAAAAAGGTCATATGATTGTTATTTAATCCAAATCAATCATAAATGGTTATACGGTTTAGATTTCTTCTTCTCACCCTCTCATCTCACTTGATCCGCTGCCTATATATAAGAAAAACTGAATTTGAGTTCAATTAAAGTAAAATGCAGAAATTGAATACTAAATATTGAGGGGAACATGTATCTTTTTAATGAAAGAAAATTTCTCTGGATTAACAAAAGATTGTCATAGTTAACCAAAAGCTCCAATGGATGCACAATGCAAAATATGTTGGAACTTGAAACATAGTACATTGAAATTTTAAACAATCTTGAAAACATACCTTAACCAGTATGCGAACTTTACAATCGCGTAGCTTAAACCCTCTAAGGGATAAAGAAGTTAGATGAGGACAATTGCTTACTAGCTCAACACAGGTTTGCGCTTTCAAGCTGTCATCTCTACCTAATAACCTAAAAGAGATTAGAGATATCAAAAGCCCCAAAAAGTAAATTAAAGCTGAGAAAGTGAGTTACCTGTTTTAGAAGACTCAAAAAACAAACGCTCTATCATGTGGCAGTTTGCACTTACTGACATTAACGTTTGTCTCAGCTCAACATGGCTAGCAGTTTCAAAACAAAAAACAGAAAGGACCATCAATAAATACAATTTAGAAACAACCTTCTCTTTCAAAAGAAATGAATTAGTGGAAAATATGTGATGACACATACAGATACACATTAAATGCTAATCACTTGTTCACATCAGAGTTTAAAGGAAGAAAAAGATATTGCAATAAAACCAACCAAGTTCATAGTCACCACGTACAGCAGAAAGAATTTCCAGCCTAACTATGGAAGATGGAATTTAAAATAGTGCATGGTCCAGATAATAAGAAATTAAACTGATCTGAGTTCCATTTTCTTCATGTTTAAGGACTTTCAAAACGTTCTGGGGATTTTGGGGACTCATGGGGTACTTCAAAAGATTAGTGAGGAATTATGGGAAAATAGAAAATCCTTTTACAGAATTATTGAAAAAAAAAAAACGAATTTTCATTGGTCTCAAGAGGCACAGCAGGCCTTTGAAATGTTTCAATCAGCTATTACTTCCCTGTCAGTACTTGCCATGCCAGATTTCTCAAGACTTAATTGTGGAAATGGATGCATCCACTAAAGGGATAAGAGAAGTACTACAGAAAAAAAGCTCACTGAATCAGTTCATGAAAAATTGATGGCTAAAGTGATTGCAGTCCAGAAATGGCAACATTATCTCATGGGTGGGCACTTCATCCTTACTCATCGAAGGAGTTTAAAACTCCTAACTGAACAAAGATTAATGGGTGAAGACCAACAAAGATGAACCTCTGAACTCCTAGTCTGACTTTTGAAATCCACTATTAACCTGGAAATGACAACCAGGTAGCAGATGCACATTTATGGAAGATGACTTAAGCTATCATCTCAAGAGTCCATTTCATTGAACGGGAACAACTGGAGGAAGAAGTTCAGCCTAATTCCAAATTATAGCAGTTCATAAAAGATCTGATTGCACAACCCCAAGTTCATCCAGGTTATGCTTTGAAGATGGCAGGTTATTTTACAAGGACAGATTAGTTATTCCAAGGACTTCTGCTAGAATTATTTTGCTGCTATCAGAATTCACAAATCAGACATGGGAGGCCACTTAGGTCTGTTCAGAAATCATATGTAAGGGAATACCTAGGGTGGTTTATTGGGAAGGAAAGAAGAAGGATATCCAGCAGTTTATAGCAGAATGTGAAGGGCATCAGAGAAATAAGCATCAAAATCCCTAGCACTCCTCCTCCTGCAGCCATTGCCTATTCTAACCCAGATGTGGAGTGACATCTCCATGGATTTCATCAATGGTCTACCCAAGGCCAAGAGGAAGGATAACACCTTAGTCGTAGAGGACAGACATCCTTTCAGTGCCAAGGAGATGGCCTGTAATTTTTATATCTGAAATAATATTAAAGCACCATGTGTTCCCTACTTCCATTATATCAAACAGGGACCAAATCTTGCTCAGTCATTCTAGTCAAAATTATTCAAACAAGCGGGATTGAACTCAAGTATCCACAAATGGATGTCAAACTATGGTGATAAATAGATGTTTGGATATTTAAGGTATTTCACAAGGTATAAGCAGTGGCCACAATCATTGAGTTGGGCTGAATGTTGGTTCAATACAAATGACACCCTTTAGAGCCTTGTATGGAAATATGAGTAGAAGCATAATTTTGGATGAGTTGAAGCACAATTTACACCAAGCTCTGCAGTGCATTATGCTGTAAGCTGATGAGTAGAGAAGGGATTTGCAGGTAGGAGATAAGGTGTATCAGAAAGCCTGGCCCTATAGGTTTTGATCCTTGGCCCAGCAAAGCATGAGAAACTAAGTCCAAGATTCAATGGGCCCTATCAAGCAATCCAAGGGAATGTTGCTTACATACTGCAGTTACCTGCCACAAGTAGTGATCATCATGTATTCCATGTCATTTGGTTGAAGGCCAGAAGTATTGACAGGCAATTGGGAATTGAAGACACAGCCTAAGGATTTTTTGGATTTTTGACACAGTGCTCATGTGGAAGATGAGTTGCTAGTACAATGACATGACTTACATGTGAGAATTCTTTGTAGTGTATTAGTGTCTACCTCAACCAGGATTCCCAGCTTAAATGTGGCAGGTGGTATTTAAAATAGTGGATAATACTCCATATCATAAGAAAGTGCACTGATCATAGAAAAAAAAAGTTCCATTTTCTTCATGTTTAACACATTTTAACCAATGACATTCTCATGTTCACAATCCACTAGCAGTGGGAAAATGCTTATAATGAAAAGAAGGAAAAGAACAAGAGTTGAAGGAAATGAACTTACAGCCCAACCAGTTCCAAATCAAGAAGAGAATGGCATGCTAACAATGCCGCACCAAGGGATGCATTATCCATTCTCTCAATATTGTACAAGTGCAACTTTCTTAAAATAGCCCTACAAAAACAAATTAAGAAAATGTAAGAGCCCATTTAAAACAAGTCACCCAAACGCATTGAATACTGAAATCCATGTAAAAACATACCCTGGGGCACCACCATCCCCACTTAAAGGGCTTAAACAGCATCTTGTGAGAATGGATGACTCTCTCCCTTGTCGAGATCTCTTATCATGCCATGAGAAGTTAGATACTTCTACAATAGCATTTCTAATGGTACAAAATGGTGGACAAGATCCAAGTGAAGTAGTAGCACTGGGGACGACACCAAGCTTAAGAGACCTTATTAAAAGAATTAAAATAGATTTATGTGAGAATAGAATTAGGCAAAAAAAATAGATCACGTTGTAATGCAGGCCCAAGAAGTTAACACAAGCTAAAATGAAGGCAGTTTTTTTTTATGGTTGAAAGAGCTAACGAAGTTTACATGGTAATATACACTTAAAATGAAGATAAAAACCAGTTCCACAAATTCTAATAGGAGCTGATAAAAGACGAGAGTCACTAATGAAATGTAAGCACCAGAGCAGATGAGGCAGACCATCCAAACAAATAATCAATATGCAACTTTGGGTTTTATCAGCGTGGACAAAGGTGAAGTACAATAGGGAAATGATCAGCTTGGTAGGTAATTTATTTTATACTGTCACAAAAAGTATACACCAAAACAACCAGCTGAGCAGTTAATCAAAGTTTCCTCGGGAACAAAAAAGCATAGCATTGAAATGACATTCCAAATTCGTACCTCAGTGCCTTTCCAGCTCGCTGAATCATGGTGGCAACTACAGCATTGTTAACCTTCGGAACAAGGGTCGTCAAATCAAGATTTGCATAGCAGAGAGGATCTTTAGCACATTTGCTAAACAGTGAACAAGTAGCTGACACATAGCACAGACTCTGGGTATCAAGCATTGAGAACACCTGTGTACCCAACTCAGAATCAGTACCCAGAGAGCTTACTACTTACTTCCATGCAGAAGCACGTTTGAAACCTACGTTAGTTTCAATAATGCAAATTTTGGTTTTTCTTCAAAAAAAGACTATAAAGCACCGTCAAACAAGTACAACCATCGTTAGACTCGCGCTGCATGTTACTCCACAAGTACTTCATAGCACCCTCGTATTTAGATACTAAAAAAACTCGGATCCAATTATATTCATTAAAAATAATTTCCATTCTTCAATCACAGACATAATATAAAGAAAAAGTTTCCCAATGAAGAGGGGGGAAAATAACACATAACCGACTAAATTAAAGAGGAAGAGTAGTAGTCTGTGAGCATAGTATGATTAGTCATAGTAAGATTGCATTAAAAAATAGAGGTGAATGGGGGAGAAGAGGAGGGAAGTGAAAGAGACCTTGATGGTGAGGTCGGGAGGGAGAGGCCAGGCGAGGGAATTGTGGTTGGAAGCGCGTTTTCTGGAGGAATGTTTGGCGGCGTCGAGGAGGAGAGAGCCCATTTTGAGGGCGCGATCGATGAGATCGGAGTCGGAGGGGACTGATTGGAGAAGCCTCGCGAAGGAGAGATCGAGGGAGAGAGAAGGGAGGTCGGAGAGGGAGAGGAACGCGTCCAGGAGACGCTCCACCTCGTTCAAGCTCTCCACTCTAGGGTTTTGCGACGGACACGGACGCTTCGCCATTGACGCGGTTGATGACGCACTGTGGAGGACAAGGGAATCCATAGCGTAGCAGTCACTACCCACCAGTGCTTTCGTTTCTTCACATTCACACGACTCTCACCTCTTTTGATTCTGCGCCTTTGGCTTGGCGGTGTTATGTACTGCAGAGAGATCCTATGCGTTTCAGTGCCGGTGCTTGTCGCCTTAGCGCCACGTGGACCATCACATGGCTGACGTCCCTCCATCTGTACTCCCGCTACAAAACCTATATTTTTAAATTCTTTTTTTTTTCTTATTATTGCCCTTTCCAATCCTTTCTTACTTGTTTCTCGGACAACGCTTTTTGCTATTAACCCTCTCCTTCAACGTCACTTATAATCCTTCACTCGAGTCCCATTTGTTTAGTCATGCCCAATCAAAATAAATTCTTAGTTACGCAGATCCTAATGAAACTTTGACAGGTGGAGTGTGGAGATCATAGATAGAGAATCTAGTATTATTTTCATTTTGGTTACGTCTACAATCTTCGCTGCTGCCTGACAGCTGTTTAAAAAATTATAGAAACGCCAAATTTGTACGATTTTCTTATGTTTTACTCAACAACGAATTGGATGCGCGAAAAGAAATTATCAAAATACATTTTAAATTCTTGTATATAAGATTTATAATTTAGCCTTTATTTACAAAAAATAACTATTCAAACAAATAAATTAATCTTTTCGGACAAAGCAAAAATATTTATCAACAAGTTGCAGGCAACAAAGCCCGAAGACGCTACCAAGAGGAAGAAGCACAACCGCGGTACTCCTTGAAACAGCACAAAAACAATGAATGATATGAAGGAGCTGATAAAAAAACAAACAAATTTGAAAAAAAATAAAACAAGGGTCAAGCTGCTGAGCAAAAATAATAGGCGGCGTGCACAGCATCAGAATTTTACATGTTTTCGCCATTTTAAAAGATGTCTTTTCCTTTTATACAATCCCTCGATAAGAAACAGAAACAGATTGTATCTAGCAATTAAACATAAACAGTATACATCATATGATGTTGTCATTTCAGCAAACATGAATGACTAGCTGTCTCTGGGAGCAGGCATTATCCTAAGTCTCTCCTCAGATGCCTGATTGACCCCACTAAATCTCTCTTCTGCTAGAAGGGACTGCAAATCACTGCCATTTGCCAAACTATTGAATTCAACTGCCTTAGACGGCAATGTTGGGTAACGCCGTTGGCAAAATGTCATTAATCTCTTTACAGATTGCAAGTACTTGCGAGTGGTCTCATCGTTCATGATGTGAGCAACACTGTTGGTGTAGATCTTTTCACGGGCAGATCTTTCGTGAATACCAACCATAGTGACACCAATAGGCCAGGGTGCATTCCCGATGGCCAGCTTGATATAATGGTCCATTGCAGCCAGATAATCTCGCTTCATACAGCATTCAACCATCAACAACAGCGCCTGTCGAATGTCATCAGGAAGAACCTGAAAATAGCATGTACAGCATACATTCCATTAGCTAAATGCTTCAGAAAACATGCAACACTGACACACACCTTATCATCCATAAAATTTTATGCTTATAACTCAGACAAAATCCATTACTTGAAAAAGTATGAATTAAGACAACGTATATGGCCTTCAAAAGATATACTAAATATTCAATTGTTATAACTATGTTCAGTAAATTCTACGATTCTCTTGTTGCAATGGAGAACCAATAAACACTTACTGTCCATCACCTTCTTGAATTTTGTGCATCAACATCAACAACTACACCCTACATAAACAATTGTTATACCACCAAAAATATGCCTACCTTTACCTGTTCCAATTCAAGTTTTCAACAATAACAAGAATCCTTATCCCACTAGAAAAGTTAGCTACAACAATCAATCAAGCCCATCTTGGTACATGTTTGGATCGGCTTATTTTGGGGCCAAATATGCTTTTTCTTGGGAGCTTCTTGAAAAGATTTTGGGAAGAAAAATAACCACTATTTCCCCTAAAATACAGTTTCCAAACATGCAACAAAACGAAAAAGCTGTCCAAAGGAATCCAGTAAATTCCATAAACATGCTCATGATTGGTATATAAAGGATTTATCAACCCTACGAAGTAATGAACTATATTTATCGGCACTACTCACTAATCAGCACCACAAGCAGTCATATTCATTAGGAAATCTGCAAAATCATTTCCTTGAACAGTGTTATCGATTATTGAAGTTCAGAGACTTCTAATCCAAATCACTTTCTTAGAATGCAAATCCCCCACCCACAACTATCCAAATACAAATTTAGCTCGACAATATTTTCCTTGATAAAGAAGTTCTGTTGATGTCCAGGCAACAAGAAAAGAAAAGAAAAGAAAACAAAAAAGAACAGCGATTTTGGAAAAGTAGATTCTGTCATTTTTAATTAAAATTGTCCCTAAAAGAGAGGACGAAAGAACAACTACTAACAAGGGTCAATTCCTCCACTAGAAAGAAACTAACACTGAGGAGAACCACACCACAAAATCTTGCCATTGTGGAGAAAGATCCCGGCCATATCAACCCCACCCATATCTTGAAGTTAAGGCCCTAACAGAAACAAAATTTTAATCCTTCTAGTCTGCGATTCCCTCCCCTTTCCAAGACAAGTTCTAACAGTCAACTCAAAATAAAGTACCTTATATTTCCAACCCGAACATCCAATCGCTGACCATTAAACTAAGACCAATTATACAAGATTGCCAAAATGCACAAACAAAATTTCAAATGAAAGCAAATAAACAAAACCAAGAGGGAAGGAAATTCATTCACCTTCTTCCTACAAAACTTAAACAGCGGGTTCAAGTAACGCGCGCACTGCTTGAACGTGGCAACCATGGACTTCCCTTTAGCCGTGCGCTTCTCCGCCTCGGGCATCTCGCGCAACTCCTGCTTCCACTCGTTCAACAGCCTCTTGAAAAACACCAGAATCTTATCCTCGTCGCACAGCTCCTCGAAATTGGCCTTCATCCGCTTCAAATCCTTGTCGGCATCGTCGACGCCGGAGCCGCCATCTTCGCTCAAGTCGTCGTCGCCGGCGCCGCCCTCGCGGTCCTCGGCGGCGCCATCGTCGGTCTTCTGGCGCTTCCTCTCGCCCATAATCCCGGTCTTCTGACGCTTCCGGAGCTCCGCGATGTCGCGCAGGAAATCGTTGGTCTGTCCCTCGGTCATGTCGCTGTCCACTTCGAACGATCCAGCTTTGAGCACGTGCTTGAGGCGGTCCAGCCTGGCATCGTCGTCTTCGCCGAAGAGCGTCACGGGCTGCTTGAGGAAGCGGAGACGGCGGATGACCTCCGGTTTGGGGAGGACGAGGTTATCGATGCTCTGCTCGTCGGTGAGGGAGGCGGTGGAGGCGGCGACGGCAGAGGAGGCGGATGCCGAGGCTGCGGTCGAGGAGGCAGGGGCGGTGGTGGCGGCGTCGGAGGAAGTGGCGAGGCGCTTGTGAGACTTGGCTTCCAATTCGCGCTTCTCTTGTTCCCGGAGCTTCTGGATTTCCTTCTGCTGGATCTCAGAGCGCTTGAAGACTTTCTTGCCGCCTGTGTCTTGGGCCAGAGATTGGCGCTTCTTCAGAATCTCTTGCTTCAGAAGGTCCATCTAGGGTTTTGCGCTGGGGTGCGATCAGAGTTGGGTTAACTTAATCTTGCCCAGGAATTCAGTCTTTATTCAAACCACTCCTCATTGGTAATTAAAAAACCTGGGGAAGGAGATTTTATTTAGCTCCAATATCATCTATTTAAGGGATGGAGACACTGGATTATGATTTTTAAACATTTTTAAGGATATATCTCTTTTGTTTATTTATTTATTTAACGTGAAATTTTAAATAATATAAATATATTTTTATGGTATTTAATTATAATTATTTGAATTTTTAATATTATATTATTCAAACATCATTTACCATCATCCGTTATTGGTAGATTTTTTTACATCACATCTTTTAGGTGATTTTGATGCCATGTTTTTTCTTTTTCTATTTGTTGCTGATCAATGTTCATGATCAGATTCAACTTTATATTTTTAATCAAAGATAACATAAAAGTCATGATGTAGTCTTACAATTAAAAAAAAATTAATGATGCATAGATCGAAAAACTATATAATTTGATAGTTTCCTACATAAAACTAATGACTAGAAAGCCGAAACAACATAAACTATACAAATATTTATTTAATTCTAAGATCATCTATTTATTTAACTAATATTGTTTTGTAATTTCAACCATTTTGCATCCTCCACACATACAAATTATGATATTTAATTATAATTATTCTATTTTCTAACATTATATATTATTCAAATATTATTTTACACCATATGATAAATTTTGTGTATATCTTTTAAGTAATTTTGATGCCACCCTTTTTTTATCTATGTCATTCTTGCTTATCGAAGTTCTTTGTGGTTAGATTCAATTTTATGGTGTTGTAACACATTTTGATAATTTTTAATAAAAAATAACATAAAAATCATAATATAGTTTTATAATTAAAAAAAAAATATGATGCATTGATTGAATAACTATAATTTTTGTTGTTTTCTTGGTCAAACTAATAACTAAAGCCGAAGCACCATAAACTTTGTTGAAATGAATGAGAAGTTAAATAAATATCTTGAAGGATAAATTTGAGGTTTACATTTCCTCTACTGCTTCTTTTGTTTATTTCTATTTAAACATGGTTTCTTATATTAGACAATAAATGCATATTCTTGGGTTTTGTTGTCTTTGAATGACTATTATTTAAATTATTGACACAAAAAGCAAGGAAAAGGTTAATGAAAAAATAATCACAAGTGTATTTGATGTTCAAAAAATTATAAGCTAATGCATTTTTTTTTTTTTAACATTATTGTTAGCACTTGGAAGGCGTGAGGAAAGTGTAAGGCTTTGGTGGTGCCAATTTGATTTGAGCAATCATACAAAACTTATGTTGCAATGAATACAAAACTTATGTTGCAATGATTGTGAGAGTTTAGTAATTATATTTTGTTTTGTCATAGGAAGCAAATGAATTTAATATAACTCTAATGATTGAATCTTTTGTGATGATGGATGATACTAAAATTTATATCCATAAATATATTTTTTAAAAGTACTTATTATGAATATTATATGATGTAATTATCATCAATAATTTTATCAAAACAATCAAACTTTGTTTTCATGGTAAAAGTAGTGATATTAAACACATGAATGAACCATTGTAACCTGAGTAATAGTTTGAGTATTGGATTATGTTTTTGATTTTTTTTAATGTTACATTTTTTATTTAACGAAAAATTTTAAATAATTTTGACGATATTTAATTATGATTATCATTTTTTTAAAATGGTAAATAAATTCAGTTTTATTCAATTAGAATCAGAATTTTTGAAATTATTTTTGCAGCATGAATTTTGTCTTCCTTTTTATTAAAATGCATAAATATCTCATCAATCCA
The DNA here is from genome assembly GCA_025330945.1 of Mucuna pruriens. Lineage (NCBI taxonomy): Eukaryota > Viridiplantae > Streptophyta > Magnoliopsida > Fabales > Fabaceae > Mucuna > Mucuna pruriens. The sequence continues at coordinate 10,958,832 of JAENHJ010000528.1, forward strand.
ATAACTTCACAAAAAATCTTATTTTTTTAATTGATGTCAGGTTTTTTTTTCTTCTTATGTATACTTTTTTTTCCTATCTTCATCATTTTTTTTTCAATCATATACATATTTATGAAATAATTTTTTTTCCTTATCAACTAATTTTATTTAATTTACTTAATGTATCAAGTTTAATGTATTTTTTTTAACACTTATTGCACTTATTTGATTATGCTACATGAGATCATTTTTATTATATATAATTATTTAATTGTTGAATTGATTATACTAACATAATGTTTTTATAATACAAAATTTCTACAAATCACCATACAAGTTTTTGTCATCATAACAATGTAATGTATTATCTTATTTTCCTTTAAGTGTTCGAAGGTTTCTATCATAGTATGAATTTTATCTTTGTTGGCATTGAGACTATTACTACAAATTTTATAATTTAATGAAAAAAGAAAGAGATAAAAAAAAGAAAAATATTTATGATGTTATTAAAGAGATTTCTAATTTAAATTACAAAAATTATTATCTATTACTTAATACCTAAATAATCAATTATTAATGATTTGTTTTTGAAAATGTCACAAAAATAACACTAATATTTGATAAACTTTTGAGTTATGATTATTAATCTAATAATTTTATAAATATTTTAAAATATTACAAATCTACAAAGTCTTTTAAAATCTTAATAATAATCTTATAATTCATTATACTTCTATATAGTATTCAAACATCTACACTTTTTTTTTTTTTGCTAAAATCATTTTTTTAAATATCAATTTAATACATTTTTCAAATCTTTAATTTTATCTAATATATCAAATTTGATCTTTAATTTATTTTTTTATCTGTCGACCCTTAAATTTATTGTTTTTACAATAAAAACTTCAAACCTTATTTTCATTTTAATTGATTCTTAAATTTATTTTTTTAAATAATTATTTTTTATTAAGTTAGAGTTAAATTATTTATTTAAAATATTAATTATTCATTAATTTTTTATTTTGTTATAATTAATTGTTCACATGAATTTACACAAGGAAATAGTTAAATATCAACAAGTATTTATTTGATTTTTAACTAAAATTTATTATGATGTAATGTTTGGAATTTATTTATAAAATAAATTCTAATAAATGATTGGGATTTAAAATAAATTTAATAAATTTTGTTAGTAGTTTAATCTCAAATTTGTGAGCAAGTAAATCAACGTTATGTAATTGATGTGAATATAGAACCAAAAACAACCAAAGAATTACACTTTTTAAGAAAATGTTAAAGAATCAAATTGATGCCTAAATTAAATTTAGAGATTTTTTTAATCCAAAATAAAATTATATTGTCGAATGTTAACTCTATAATAAATTTAAAATCATACTTAAAATATAAATTTATAGTTTAATGAATTTGTCAAAACTTTATATAATATACATTGATAAATTAATTTAAATTTACATCAATCTATTTTGATAAATTCAATTTCTTTGAAAATTTACAAAATACAAAAATTTCAATACCATCCAAATTAAATTAGGTTAAATTCTGGTCTTAAACCAAACCAATTAAATATTATAAAACGATCAATTAACTCTATTTTATTTTCTTCTGTTAACTTGGAATACAGTTGATACCTAATCTGCGACCGGGAAAGAGCAAGGGTTTCTGAAGATGACGACGATACGCAGATTTTGCTGCAACGATCTTCTTCGCTTTGCCTCCGTCAATCTCGACCATCTCACGGAAACTGTAAGCGTTCTTGGTCGCTTCCCATTCGACGCTGAATCTGACGATGCCTTTCTTTAATTGCTTCTTGGTTTTGGTTTCAGTTTAACATGTCCTTCTACATGACCTATCTTGCAAGATGGCCCGACTATTTCCATGTTGCCGAAGGCCCTGGTAACCGAATCATGGGTTACAGTGAGTTTCTGACTTTGCTTTCTCACCTATTGAAGTAAATGCCCTTTTCTGCAGCATAACCTTCTGTTGTTAGCTTAGGCTAATGCAATGTTGTAGCTTATGTTTCTTTTACATGTTTAGATAATGTGGCTAATTATGGATTAAGTCGCGTGATTTATCATTTGATTGCTATTTCACCAGTGAAGACGGTGGAATATTAACCAAATGTTCTTGATGTAGTTATGGGTAAAGTAGAGGGGCAAGGAGAATCTTGGCATGGTCATGTAACTGCGGTAACCGTTGCTCCAGAGTATCGCAGGCAGCAGTTGGCCAAGAAACTTATGAATCTGCTGGAAGACATCAGTGACAATATGTAAGACATGTATATGTTTGATTACTTTTAATCTTTCAAGATTCTAAAGCATCTCCTGTCCTCTTTCCATGATTTTGTTTGAACTTTCTTTTCGTGGTAATTTTCTGGTGAATTATGTATTTTGTAGTTTGTACTGTATGATATCATGATGTGATATTTCTATTGTTGGAAACTGCAAGAAATTGATTGGAAATAGATTAATTTAAGGCTTAGGTTCATGTGTTTTTTGGATTCATGTATTGTATAGTGTAATAGTGCTTTAGTTCATGTACTTGGGAAGTTGCAATTGTATTTATTCTTCTTGTAAACATAATATGTAATCAATTCAGAAGTATGTGTGTATATATATAAAATCTGCTGAGTGCTGATCACTCAAGCATTTCACAAGTTTCTTAGTCCAAATCATTAAATCCTACAATTTCTACTTCTCTACTTGGTATCAGAGGGTCCAGTCCTGCCCTGCCTTTTTTGCTTCCATTCTTGTGTCACAGTAGGCCTCAGTTGTCAGTCAGCTTCTGGCCACCGTTCGGCCACTGTCTGCCACCATCTAGAGAATCTCTGTCCGGATGCCTAATTTTCCAGTGCCTTCGCATTTCCAGCAGTTTCTAAATTTGGGTGTTCAGTCTTGGCATATATCTTGACTGGCATGTGTAAGTCCTGCGCTGCCTTCCCATCACTGGATCGCAATTGCACAACCTACTTGTCACTGGATTGCTGTCATGCTTCTTCCAGAATCTTCATTGGCCTCTCTTGGACCTTTTTTGGGTCACACTTCTCACGGTCATCCTTGTTTGGCTAGTGGGTCTAAATACCCTTGAAGCTACTGTTCTTTGAACTCTATGTTTCAGCAGAATGGCATGTGAAAAATCAACAAGTGATGGTCCTATTTTTTCCATTTTTGGAACACTTATTACTTCAGAAAAACTCAATGAAAGAATTATCTAGCCTGGTTTACTTCTGTGGAATTTGGGTTTCTTGGTCAGAGGATACTACCAATTTGGAAAAGACATCTGATGAAGTCTCAGTTGAAAATCATGGTTAGTGGAAACTCTGCCTTGTTATGGCAATTTGTTGAGCCAAACATTTTAGCGAACTTCACTACTTCAGAACTTTCAAAACCTGTAATTCGTCTTGAAGAAGGCCCAAATGTTTTTGCTAATGATATTCAACTGTTGTATGATTTTGTGCCAAAAATTAGCCGTTCTTAGACAATCTGATGAAGATATGATTCCATATGTTTCTAAAACCATTTGCTGTTCAAGAATTAAACATGTATCTGGAAGCTGATACTTTAGAAGGTATACAGAAGAATCTTGACAATCTTTATATAGTGCTGGTTCTTTGTGGAATACATCCAGATTATGAGCATGTTTGTGATCAAGTTCTAACTGGTCAAGAGGTTCCTTCAGTGGAAGATTTGGTCACTTGACTTCATCGAGTTCTTTCACTAATGATAGGTGGTAATTCAATATAATCAGTTGAATATTCTGCAATGGTGTCCACTCTTGGAAGAGGAGTTGTGGAAATCACAGTGGAAGAAATGGTCATCCTCAATGTTCCTGTTGTGAAAGAATGGGCCATACTCAAGATACATGTTTCTCTCTATCTTCATGGTTTCCCAGAGAACAGACAATAAACATCTCCAAGTCTGAAAACTCAGCATAAATTTTTATCAGGAGTATAAAAAATATCTTCAATTAAAGGCTGTTAGACAGTTTTGTTGGTCTTTTGCCACTAGTGTTCATGCTTCAACAACTTATGTCTCTCAATCTGATAATAGTCAAAGTCCATGGAGAATTTATTCAAGTGCCTCTAATTACATTGCTAGTAATAGTTCTTTATTCTCCTCCATATCTTCTCCAAATGTGTTCATTTCAATACCTTAGCGGATGGGTCCAAGGTTACTTCCAAAGGAATTGGTCATGCTTCGCCCTCTCCTTCATTAAAGTTGAAATCTGTTTTCTTCATGCCCCACCATCCTTTTAATTTAATCTCTATTAGTCAACTAACTCATTTCTAAATTGCTTAACATTTGATGTTCATTCCTTGTTATATAGGAGTGTGGTATGGGTTGGATGATTGGTGTAAGACATGAATCTTGTGGTCTTTAATATCTAAAATCAACTCCTGTGTCTTGTGTTGCTGGTGCTGCTGCTCCTGCATCACCAAAGCTTTTCATGAACATTATGGTCATCCAAATTTGTCAAAATCAAATCAGGTTTCAACTCATGATAAAGACAACCCTTAAATTGAGTTATTTCAAATGGGCCACTAAAGTTGTGTTTGCCCTTTTCCAAAACAAATTGAAAGTAGATGTGATTCTCCTTTTTCTACTATTCATTCAGATATATGGGGGACTCAAATCAGGTTTCAACTCATGATAAAGACAACCCTTAAATTGAGTTATTTCAAATGGGCCACTAAAGTTGTGTTTGCTCTTTTCCAAAACAAATTGAAAGTAGATGTGATTCTCCTTTTTCTACTATTCATTCAGATATATGGGGGACTAAGTCGAGTATCTTCTTTTTGGCTTTAAATATTGCCACTCAAGTCAATTTTATTTGCTTTTATGATGAAATCAAAACACAATTTTGGAAAAAGAATTAAAATTCTTCAAAGTGACAATGCTAAAGAATGTTTTTCCCATAGCTATCAGTTCTGGGTAGCGACGCAGAGTGACTGTCCCCGAAAATGGGATAGTGGGATAGTGAATAGTGCAATGACTGCCATTTTAACATTTTCAAAACTATTTTGATGTAGTGCCTTCTCCACTGCAATTTTGCCCGCTCTGCCATGCTGGGACATTTGCTCCACCTGTCATCGAACCGAGAGGCAACAACCTTTTTGTAGTGGCACAGGGCTGCTTCAGCGTGATTGTGCTGCTATAGGCTGCATTGGCTATTATGGTTTTTCCTTTGATATCTTGTCTTTCCTATCTTCATAGGGTATCTTAAATCAATTCCTTTGTCCTCATACACCTTAGCAGAATGGAATAGAGGGTAGAAAAAATAGACACCTTATTTGAATTGCTCGAAGATTGTTCCTTAATGCAAATGTTCTTGTTCATCATTGGGGTGATGTAGTTTTAACTGCCTATTTTCCTAATAAATTGGGATGATAAAGTTTCCCATTCCATTTGATTTTCTAAAGAAGCATTATTCCATGTTGCTCCTTGTGTTTTTGGATGCACTTGTTTTGTTCATGATGTGTCTCCAAGTTTAGATAATCTTACTGATCAAATGTGTTTTCCTTGGATATTCTAGACTTCAAATAGGATACCGTTGTTATTCTCTAGCCAATAAATGTTACTGTTTGTCTGCAAATGTCACTTTCTTTGAAGAGATTCTCCATATTTCTCTTCTTCCATGAACAGGTTCAACTCTATTCTTGAAGTGTCCTGTTTCATACTTTGGTCTAGCATTGTCTCTTGTATGTGAATAATCTATTCATGAAGAATTTCATGATGTTGCTCCAAGCAATGTTCAAACTAAGTCATCCAACCACTGCTTGTTACATTTTAGTGTCGAGCATAGCTTGTTTATCTAACATTACATGAAGAACCAAGTGTCATGACAAATTTTGATTTTTCAATTGCTCTTAGAAAAGGTATTTGATCCACCCAAAATTCTCATTCATATCTACAAACTTTGAAATTATCATCGTTTATCTCCTCCATATTTCTTCCTTTTATATCTTCTATTTCAATTCCAAAAATTCTTCGTGACTCACTTGATCATCTAGGATGGCAACGAGTCACGATTGATGAAATGCAGGCTCTTGAACATAGTGGTTGGGAATTGATTTCCCTTCCTCCTTGGAAGACATTTTCTGGCTACAATTTAGTGTATGCTCTTAAAGTTGGTCCAAATGGAGAAGTTAATCATATCAAGGATAAACTAGTTGCTAGAGGGTATACCCAAATCTATGGTCTTGACTATGGTTGTACCTTTTCTCCTGTGGCAAAAATTGCTTTAGATGTCTCTTTCTTGCCATGGTTGCTATTAGTCATTGGCCATTACATCAATTGAACATTAAAAATACATTTCTTCTCATGGAGAACATGAAGAAGAATTTTATATGGAACAACCTCCTCACATTGTTGTTTGGATAAAGGGTGCAGTTGGATTGGTTTGCAAACTTTGATGTTCTCTTTATGGGTGTAAACAATTCCCACAAGCTTGGTTTGGGAAGTTTAGTTTTGTTCAAAATCTTGCACTAAAATGCAATGAAGCTGATCACTCAATTTTCAATTGCCATACTTTCTCTTGTTAAATTTATTTATCTGGTGGTTTATGTTGATGACATAGTCATTACAGGTATGACCATATAAAAAATTCTTAGTTGAAAGAGCATTTCAACCATTTCCAAACTAAAGATCTTCGAAAATTAAAAAACTCTCTTGGTATTGAAGTGGCTCAATCAAAGGATGGAATTGCTGATTCACAAAGATAAGACATACTTAAAGAAGCACGAATGTTAGACTGTAGACTCATTGGTAGTCTCATGGATCCAAATCATAAATTGTTGCCTAATCAAGGAGTGCCATGTTAAGATCTTGACAGATATCAAACATTGGTTGGAAAGCTCACTATCTCACAATTACTAGACCTGAGATTTCTTTTGCAGTTGGAGAGTCAATATATGCAATTAGTGTAAAATGCAAAATATAAGGCTATGCCAACCACTTGTGAGCTTATTTGGATTAAACAATTCCTTCCAGATTTGAAGCTTTTGTGACATCTAATGGAGGAAGCTATATTGTGATAATCAAGCAGCCTTCATATTGCTTCCTGTGTTTCATGAAAGAAGCAAATATAGAAATTGATCATCATTTTGTTTGAGAAAAGGTTCTGACTAAAGAAATAATTATTGAATTTGTCATCAACTTGTAGACATCTTGACAAAATCTTTAAGGACCTCAAATTCAATATATTTGTTCCAAGCTTGGAGCATTCAACTCATATGCTGCAACTTGAGGGGGTGTTGCTGCAAGAAATCTATTGGAAATAACTGCATTTAAAGTTTACGTTCATGTGTTTTTTATATTCATGTATAGTGCTTTATTATATACTTAGGAAATTGTACTTGTATATTCTTGTAAATATAATATATAATAAATTTAGAAGTATCTATCTATCTATCTATCCTGGATGGTTACTAGTAGCTTAATGGCTGTGTGTGTCGATGCCTTGCCTTGTTATTATAAATTAGAATGTGGATTTTGCAGGGATAAGGCTTACTTTGTTGATCTCTTTGTGAGAGCATCAAATACACCAGCCATCAAGATGTATGAAAAGGTAATGGTTCTGTATTTTTCATTTCACTTAGACCTTTTGTTGCTTTCTTATGGGTGGGGTTTACATGTTTTAAAGTTGTTTCTTACATATACTGAAGGATTAGGGAGATCTCACAAGCTGTTATTTTTTCACTCCACGTTTACTTGTTTTATATGCTGGTAGGAGGATTCCTGATCCTTCTATTCTACATTTCTATTTCATTCTAGTTATTTTTCTTTTAATGAATAAAACAATAGAAATAAGGGAAGAAAAAGGGTATAGAAAAAATAGATACCCTGTATAAATGATTGTTTGGTAAACTTTTATATCATATAATTTGACATAGGATAGATTCAGTAACCTTCCTAAACTCTGTAATTTCAACACTTAGCATCACTTCATAGTCGTCTGCTTATGGCTTCATGTATTATTGCCCTGTCATGTTCCCTCACACCAAGTTCTTAAACTCTCGAGTTTATGTAAACTCATGAAGCCTCTAAAAACTTGACTTGTAAACTCTCAAGTTTATATAAACGGCATAAATGCATGAAATATAATACTTTTAATCATAGTATAATCCCATATAGTGGAGCAGAGTGGCTGACCTCTGAATTGGGATAGAGGATAGCAGGATGACCGCTATTTTAATATTTTATATATATACTAAAAAATTTATATATATATATAAGCTCAAAAACATAAATATTACTCAAAATTCATCTACTAACAACCACCATTAATAATAAAAATTCATAAAAGTCTTAAAATCCCTCTAAAGCATAAACCATAAAGTACTAAGTAGACATTAAAATTCAAATAGGAAACAAATACCATAGTAGTCAATCCCGGATAGCGGAGCGGAGCGGCCGACCCCGGAACTGGGATAGTGGGATAGCGGATAGCGGGATAGCCGCTATTCTAATATTATATATATATATATTAATAAATTATTAATATATTTATAATTTTATATTATATATATAAGTTCAAAAACATAAACAGAACAGAAAAAAAACAACAGAAAAAACAGAAAACAAAAAAAACAGTAAAACAGTAAAATACAGCAGAAAAAACAGAACAGAAAAAAAACAAGAAAAAACAGAAAATAAAAACTGAAAAAAACAGAACAAAAAAAAAAAAAACAACAAAAAACAGCAAAAAAACAGCAGAAAAAAAATGCAGAAAATACAGCAGAAAACAGAAAATACAGAACAGAAAACAGCCGAAAAAAAAAATGCAACAGAAAAAACAGAAAACAGAAAAAAACAGTAAAATACAGCAGAAAAAAACAGAACAGAAAACAGAACAGAAAAAAAACAAGAAAAAACAGAAAATAAAAACTGAAAAAAATAGAACAGAAAAAAAAAAAAACAAAAACAGCAAAAAAACAGCAGAAAAAAAAAAGCAGAAAAAACATAAAACAAGCAGGAGGGAATGTCACCGGAAAACGTCGCCGGTCGCCGGAAAACGCAGCAGAATGCAGAGGCAGAGGGAAAACGGAAACGCAGAGAGGGAAAACGGAAACGCAGAGAGGGAACTTGAAACGCAGGAGATTTTAAAATTTAAAAACCCTAAAATGCGAAAAGTCCAAAATGCCCTCACTAACGTTTTAAACAGGAGGGGCATTTTGGACTTTTCACCTTGCGAAAATTACAGCAACAGCGTAGCGGCCGCTCCGCCGCGATTTGACGCTGTCGCGGCCGCCCGTCGCGGCGATCGCGACCCGATCTATGACATAGCGTCGCCTCGTCATGACCCCGGCCTGCCGCTCAGCCGCTCGTAGCGATAGCGGCCGCTCCGGCCGCTATTGACTACAGAGACAAATACAATGACTTTTTAAATCTTATTAGTAATCTTCTTCATCCTCTTGAAGTTCCATGTCATTGTCAGCAAGAAAGAAAGAGGAATTAGAGAAAGAAAAGGGGAAATCAAAGTTAATAAAATAAAAAAAGAAAAAGAAATTAAAGAAAAAAATACTTGAAAGGTTGAAACATTAAAGGAGCTGGCCAGAAACAGAGCTTGTCGGAGAAGACAGAAAAATGCCAGAAAACGTCGTCGGTGGTTGCGTCAATGTTCGTCGATGGTTTTTGGGGAACAACGTTGGTGGTTGTCGGAGAAGGATGAAAGGTTAGGTTTTCCGGGAAGAAGAAAATGGAGCACGGGAGAGATCTGAATCTCTTTGACAAACTCTAATAACCCAAAAATGCCCTCACTAAAGTTTAAAGAGGGTATTTTTGGATTTTCGTTTCCGGCCAGCAAAAGGCATGTGTGTTTTACCTGGTATGGCCATGGAAGACACTTTTCCAGGATACCGCTCTGCTCTGTGTTGCCGCGGTTGTGGCTGCGACCTTGAACCGTGTTGCATCGTGAGTGTTGTCGTGGCGCTCCGCCCTGCTCCGTCGCGATATCAGCTGCTTCGGCCGCTATTGATAACTATGCTTTTAATACAATAATAACTCAACATTAATGAAAAATAAAAGCATACAATAATAAAGTAACAATACCAGTCCCAGAACTACCAATATTGATATTATCGGTTTAGTGTTGATATATCGAATTAAATCAAAAAATCAAGAATCAACCAACACAGCCAAAATACTATAAATACGTGAGCTGGGTTCAGAACGTCGTGAGACAATTCGGTCCATATCTAATGTGGGCATTAGAGTATTGAGAAGACCTTTCCCTAGTATGAGAGGACTAGGAAGGACGCACCTCTAGTGTGTCAGTTATCGTGCCACTCTAGTGTGTCAGTTATCGTGCCCACAGTAAACGCTGGGTAGCCTAGTCCGTAGTGGATAACTGTTGATAGCATCTAAGTAGTAAACCCACCCCCAAGATGAGTGCTCTCCTATTCCGACTTCCACAAATAATGGGGGACCAGTTCATAAAAAAATTCATATAGGGATCAACAAATAATGTCTTTTATTATTTTAGGCATTCAGCTTTTCTCTGTTATAATTGTGATTTTATATGGGCGAATAGCCCAACTCTTGGAACATACTATAGCCCCAGGTGGCAAAGATTCGAATCGAGGTGCCAAATCTTACTGTCAATGTGACGGCCCTTTCACTCAGCATAGTCGGATCACTAAGGCCGACTTTTGTCCTTGCTCGATGGGTGGGTCTTGTAGTCAAGCTTCCTTATGCCTTTGCACGCAAGGGCCAATCTTCGTCTAGCTCGAGGAAACCTTTGCATGCCTCTGTTCTCTTTGCGAAGGCCTCTGTTCTCTAGGAGGTGGTTTAGTCCTACATTACCTAGAGATATGGATTAAATAGAACTTATAAAGCTTGAGAAATTCTCATTTTATAAGTCGATTTTGTGGGGTTGACTTAGGACCTAAGTCCAAATTTTAAGACTTAACAAATAGCATCAAATGGATGTTATTTTGGGATTGTGGTCACCCTTCTGTTGCATTGCTATATGGGATTGATAACTATGTTTTTAAAACTTAACAAAATAATTTTTTCAGTTTTAGGTTTCTTGTTCTTTTGTTTTGCATTTGGCTCGTAACAATGTAGTATAAGTGGATGATATATACAACAACAAAAGCTTGATCCCATTAGGTGAGGTTAATTATATTACCACACGATGCCATTCGGTTCAATTAAAGACCAAAACTTAAAAAGATATTTTTTACCATGAGATTCCTCTTAACAACTTCCTTCTTTTTGTCTCCTCCTCCCCAATTTCATAGGACTAAAACCCATGCAATCTACTATTCTCATTGATGCTTCTGGTGCCCTTATCTGTACGTGTCCAAACCACCTTAACTGATTTTCTGACTTTTTTCTCAATTGGTGTCACACCAAAATCTTCTCATATACAATCATTTTGCATCCTATCCTTTCTTACATCCATCATAACGTTTTCATTTTTGATACTCTCACCTTTTACTTGTCCCATTAGAGCCCAACATTCACTATAATAGAGTATAGTCAGACATATAAAGTATGACAAAACTTGCCTTTGGTAGGTATATTTTGCGATAAAAAATAACCCCCTGATGCCTCCTCCATTTTAGTCATCTCGCATGTATCCTGTGTGACCTCATTAATTTTTCTGTTATTTTGTAGCATTGCTCCTAGATATTTAAACTTAGAAACTTGTGATATGACTTCTCTCAATTTTACTTCCAAGTCTTATTCTTCTTGTCTCTTGTTAAAATTGTAATGCATATATTTTCTTATTCATACTTAAGTGAAAACCCTTTGCTTTCAAATTTTGTATCCAAAGCTCAAGCTTAGAGTTAACTCCTTCCCTTGATTTCTCAATCATAGACTGCATCATTCACAAAAAAAAAAATGCTATTAGGGATAATCATATGTATATCCCTGCCTCCCTCGTAAGCACATTCAAGGCTAGATTAAAAAGTAAGGACTTAGGATGAGTCTTGATGTAATCCTATCCCATAAGGAAGTCCTTAGTCTTTCCTCTAGAGTTCTCACACTAGTCCTTAGTCTTATATAATCTTTATATAAGCCAACGAACGTGGATGATATATGTGATTTATTAATTGATAATGTTGGTGTAAATTGGATATTAGGGTTTGTCATAGGAGATATATAGATTAGTAGTGTACAAATTTAATGTCTTGTTTATATCTTGGGATAGGGATTTCCATATCTTGGATTAGGGTTTATTTTCTTAGATTAGGCTTTTCTGAGTCTAAAATTGGAGTTGCTAACTAATTACTTTCCTAATTGACATTGTAGCTTGACTATGTGATTTATCGACGAGTGCTACGGTACTATTCTGGGGAAGAAGATGGTTTAGGTATGCTTCTAAGTTGTTTTTCGTTTTTGTTTCTTACTCTCTTTTAAGAAAGCTCATGCTGCTATTTATTCATGATCATTTTATCATTTTTTGCTTTGTTTTCAGATATGAGGAAGGCATTGTCTCGTGATGTTGAAAAGAAGTCCATCGTCCCTCTTAAACGGCCAATCACTCCTGATGAATTAGAGTATGACTAAATGCGCTTAGTTGCATGAGCTTATTGCGTCTTAAAGCAAAATATATTGGTTCGGTAATTTAAATTTGTACAATAATCTGAGTTCATAACGATTTTCATATTTCAAATTCTTAAGTAATGGAATGTACACTTTTGGAAGTTATTCTCGCACTACTAGAATACTTACCTATGTTTAGAAGTAACCCTGTTTGTACGTGACATAGGTTGTCAACTTGAAAGGAATAGAGCATATTGTGTTGGAAGGTTTAGTAAATGAAAAAATGACCCTAGAACTAGAAGATCATCTTGCTAGTAACATGAATAAGATTCGAAGGTCAATACTTCATCAATATTCTATTGTTTTGGTTGGTGCTGCATGTACTCTTTCTTATGTTTGTATATATGTTAATCTTGCCTTGCATCAAATATGTTATTATGATTAAATACCACTTGCCCGTGTCATTTCATTAGATTAAAAATATGAAATCAATGATACTAATTTTATGTGTTCTTCTCTTTAGAAATTTTTTACCTAGTGGTTTCCTGGTTTTTCCATCTGCACCTGCCTAAAGAATATCAAATCCATTTTTAGAAACAAAATGATCTGTGACGTTTGCTTTATCTGTTGACACCGGATGGTTCCACTCACCCTTGTTTTGGAAGAGAAATTGATCTATGACCTTTACTTTTGGTTTTAGGCGCTGAATCTCTCCATCATGTCCTTATCACTTGGGTTATACTCGAGTAATATCTTGCTTACGCATCTGCGGATAGTGGACGAAGAATATTAGAAAGAAAGGATATATGTGATGACATTAAAATGAGCAGGAAATTTCAGAATTTAATATACGCATTTTGTGGGTTATAATCTTCTCATGTTATGACCTTGCATCACATCTAAAACCGATTGAAAAGGAATATATGCTATACATCTATTGGAAGTCAAGCTGCTTAGCCCGGCTGTTGGCAGTAGTTGTATTGGTGGGATTACTGTTTAGGCTTTAGTGCTGTTTGTGGGCCATATAAAAACTGGATGCGTATTTGGAATCCGTAACAACTTTTAAGTATCAAGATCCGTGGTTGATTGTCGCAAACGTAAAAATGATTAAACTATTTGAAAGAAGGAACTCCTACCACAAACAATGTCGGTATATCTTATTGCCCCTTCCGTACGTGCAGTAATCATCTTATTGTTTACAGAACTTCTTCCATGTATAAGCTGGTGTTTGGATTTTAAACCCTATTTATTATATGAATGGTAAAGGCAAATCCAGAACTTCCATGTATAAGCTGGTGTTTGGCTAGTAACTTGGCACCAGTGATCATTGTGACACTGGTGACGAAGCATCTTTTAGAATATGAAGCAGAAGGCAAAATTGTGCACTCAACACATGGTTCAACAGAATAACATCGATTGAAATTATAAAGAAAACATTGTACCCCCAAAGAAACATTTCAACATTCCCCATCTGTTTCCTTTTATTTTTATAAAAAACTACTAATTTGATGACCAAGTTGTCGTTTTGGTTTTTCAAAATTGATATTATTTTATCCCTCAAGATTTGTCATACCCTGCAAGTGTTTATTGTAGATGAGACGAGAGATTGCTAATGGCTGACTGATCTGGCAATTAGAGTAATGTGTTGATTTGTTTGGTAAATCAGCCAGAGGATTTGAATAGTTTGGCCAAGGTCTTAGGTTCAATCTTAATCACCGGTGTACATACATAAAAAAAAAAAAAATCTGGCAATTAAAGTAATTTGTTGATTTGTTGTAAGGCTGAGGAGAAATTTATGCTCATGCACTGCATTGCATGAACGATAAACAGAAGAGAGTACACCTGTACTATATGCGCGAGGTCCACTTGTTACATTGTTAGGCCTACAGCACATAGTTTGAGCCGTTTCATTGTGCATACGGCTCTTGACAAATAAACTGACCAACTTGCTATATAGGTGCGCATGCATTGGATCACCTGTACAATAAACAGTTTAACTGTGCTATTTAGGTGATGCCCACTTTTACTTTGTTCCACCTACAGGACATATTTGAGCCGTTCCATCATTCATACAGAGATCTTGATAAGTAAACAAATTGGATGTATCATGTATTCCACAGTTTTCCATATTTTAAGATTCAAATATTATTCATCCAAGAAAACCACTTTAGTCAGATCCGTGAATGCTTTGGATGAGATAGGAATTTTCTTCATTCAAAAAACATTATTAATCTAGGTGGTGGTCCTGCTGGAGCAGTGATTTAAGTTACATTTTAAGACAAGTTTCACATGAGTGTCTTGTGTGTCTAAATTAACGTATCAGTGGATGAACAATGTATTGGTTATGCGGTCCAGCAGAATTTGCCCTTTTATTCGTGTTCTTAGGTAGAACTTTTATTTAATCTCATTTGATGGGTAAATAAAAAACTGTGTCCTATTGACAGATATTGGTGGACCACCGAAGAATGGACAATGATGGGTGGTATACCACCTTAATGTTTCCTGCTTAGACAGCAGGTAAACAAGCTAGAAAGGAGTTGGAGACGAGGAGAGAAATGATAAGAGAAAAGTGTTGGGGGGAAAAACTTAAAAAAGGGAGAGCAATGAAGGTTAAACCAAGTGGTGGTGAATTGACCATTCCAAAATAATAATAAAAAAAAAGATAAGTAGTGGTGGGCACGTGCCTTGCCTTTTGGTTTTGTCCATCGTGGGAGGGATATATTGAAGAAAGTGGTACTGTGTGGGTCGGAGGGGCATTACCAAAATGGGTTACACTCCAAACACTATCACACACCCACTTTTTCATCTGATTCTGATACGATGTCAAATCTGAGGATTCTACTTCTCTTTCTCTCTTTGTCCTCTTCACTACCTTGTCCATGTCATGGCCATGGGGATTGTGATCTCTCACTACCCAATCCCTTTTACGGGGCAATTGATTCTGCAGTTGTTTCTGAATTCATGTGACCCGCGCAAACACATCAGGCCTCATGATGCCATCTATATGCTGTATGTGTCATGTGTGAATGTGATTATGGGGACCTCACATCGATCTGTGCTCGCCATATCAGGATACTCAGTCCACTTGGAGGACATTTTACTTTAGCTGGATCCCCAACTTCTTTGCAGATTTTGACACGCTATACAAATTTCATTGGCCACTGCATGTCTTCCACAACTCTGTTTTTCTCTTGTAAATTCTCTACCGCCTTCTTTCACATACTTCCATGCAACCTGAGCTATTATAATATTACTTTTTATATTCACTTTTTTTTTTAAAAAAAATTCATATCCACGTCTCACTTCAGAAGTTCGAATTTTTAGTGTTGATAGAAAAAATTTTGGTGGAAGAAAATGACTCTCTGATGGGTATCAACAGATCATTAAAGGGGATTAAAAATTTAAGTGACTAACCAAATATCCTTTTGTAATTATATGCATTAAAAAAAATAGTAACTATAAATCTTGTATTTATGCTGCTAAATACTCATGTTTATTATTCGCACTTTAATTAATTATAAAAAAATAAATATTAATTAAAAGTATAACGGTAATTCAATTAAAATAATATTAAAAAATTCTATAAAATGTCTCAAACATAATTATAAAATATAACAAACATTGGAATAAATTTATGCATGTATAAACTTTTAAGTCTATGATAGTGATGTATCTATAATGTAATAGTCTCATGCAACTCAATAATGTAACATGGTAGTGAAGCTAGTCATCATGTTTGATCATCACATTGTGTATTTCATGTAATTAAAAAAAGTTGAAGCTTGTTTGTGGTAAAAAAGAAATATAAATAAATCTCTATTAGTTTCATAATTTTTTTTATAATTATGATCACTTATTATTTTTTAATCTAACGATCAAATATGAGTTATTCGTTACAATCATTAGATTATAAAAAAAATAAAAATTAGAGATAAAAAAAAAATTCTTAACTTATCTCTCTTCTCTCTCTCTTCTTACTATCTATTATTATTTTTCATTGTTTTTAATCTAACAGTCAAAGATGAGTTATACATTTAAATCATTTGATTAAAAATAAAATAAGGAATATGAATATAAAAGATAAAATAACTTGATTTCTCTTCATTCATATATATATATATATATATATATATTATATTATATTATATAGGTAATTAATTATCCATATCCTTACCCATAAAACATGTAATTGCCTTACATCACTGGTCATTTTTTATAAGTACCTGTGAGATTTATTATCCTTTCCATCCCTACATGTAAGTATGGAACACAATTGATAAAGTGGTAATCTATTTTAACTTTTTTTTTACGTTGTCAAAATAATTCCTTTAAAGCTTTAGTGGAGTAAAAAAAAAAGAAGGTAAATTACTGTTTTAGGTTTTAAAAGTGTGCAACGCTTTGATGTTAGTATATAAAACTAAAAAAAAATTAAATTAGTCTTTGCAATTAATAAAAATTAAAATTAGTCTCTGAAATTAAAGTGTAATTTATCAATCTTATTAGTCAAATATTTTAAAAAAATATGAGTTAAGTAATAATATTATCATATATTTAAAGACTAAAATGAAAATAAGTAGTTAAATTTAAATTTTTAGATGAAATAATTAGAATTTTCAAGAATTTATTTGAAACTTTTTAAATTTCGTTACATTTGTGGGGAGCAAAATATGATTTACTAAAAA
The DNA here is from genome assembly GCA_025330945.1 of Mucuna pruriens. Classification (NCBI taxonomy): domain Eukaryota; kingdom Viridiplantae; phylum Streptophyta; class Magnoliopsida; order Fabales; family Fabaceae; genus Mucuna; species Mucuna pruriens. The sequence goes on from JAENHJ010000528.1 coordinate 10,976,005, forward strand.
AAAGAAAAAAAAAGAAAGGGAGAGTTATGTTTATTATAACTATTAGTTAATTTTTAAACTTTATAGCTACTGTCTACTTCACATATTCAAGTTTATGTGGACTCATAATTTACCTTCCTTTCAACTACTTCATATTCGAGATCCATTGGACCAAAAACAAATGTCAAATTCTGCATTTCTCGGACTCGGATGCTCAAATAGTGCTTTTGGAGTGATACCGCTTACTAGTCAATATGATTTCGATTTCTATTTAATTAACCAAAATATTTAATTTTAAATTTATTTCCTTTTAACTTTTTTTTATTAACAAACTAATTAGTTCAAAGGATTGAAGGAAAAAAAATTAATGAAAAAAAGAAGGAAAAAAAAAAAGAAATGGTAAATATTTCATTTGGTTACAAGAGAAAAAGAAAGAAGATGGGAAATAACCATTTTAATTTTAGGTTTTTTTTAGTAAAAGTTAAGAAAATATAATGACGACAGCAAAACTAAACTCTAGGACTTTTTGCACAATCAAACCGATTTCAATGATTCAGTTTTCCTTTTAATATTAAATGATTTGAAAAGGAGAAAAATAAAATGAAAATATATTTTATAAAGAAAAAATATATTATGTATAAAATGTTTTGATAGAATACACAATTCGAAATTTTATGAATTCTATGGAATTGATTGAATGAAGTAGAATAATCTTACATATGTCGTGTCGCATATTCGAATTCTCACATTTTTACTTGGGGTAAAACAAATGTAAACTTTTTAAAAATATTTTTTAAGAAAGACTTTTATGTCAATTGTACATTATCTCATCTACCTAAATTTTTGTTAAGAAAAAAATAATTTTCTAACAAATTAAATTTTTGTTATATATAATAAGTGTGAATATGATAATTGATATAATGTGATAGAAAAAGATAAATAGATAAATAATAAATATTAATGAACTGTTAACTAATCATTATTTTTTTAAAATCAATAATTATTCTATGTATAAACACCTTAAATTTTCTTTTAAAAAATATATTTAATTTATCCTAATTTATTATTAAATTATAATCATTCAAATGACATAGTAACTTAAGGACTATCTATAAAATGTTCAAATCCTAAACTGTACAAAAATTGTGAATCAAAATTAGTTATTGGTGAGGAAGTCGAGAGAAACACAAAAAAAATTAACTATTAATGCAATAAGTTCTTCTATATTAATGTCAAGCAATTTTATTAACGATAAATTCAATCTTTACCGATTATGCTTATTAAATTTCAGCCATTGAAGTTTTTGTTTAATAAATAACATTAAAACAACATATTTAATTATTGAAAAGACAAAAATGAGAGGGGACAAGAAGACAAGGAGTGCTTTTGTGAGTAGCAGCTCTGATGGCTTTAACGCCGTGTACAGTCACGAATGGCCCGAATTTCAGCGTTGTCTCGATTTGCGGCTGCTACGGCGGTGGATTCGGATTTTTTTACTGTTGCTGTCAAAATAATCCAACTTCGTTATGAGTGTCTTTAGCTTCATTTTCTTTTTCTTTCCGTCATGGAGTCTGAGGATAGGAGAAGAAGGCGGCAGCATCGTACGTGGGTGGATGAGGTTACCGTTTGAAAAAAGATGTTTCTGTTTTTTTTTTTAGCATAGCAAACGAAACTGATCAACTAATAATATCCCTCTTGTTCTTTTCATTTCTTGCTTTCCACATTTGCTTTTTTGTCCACGAAAAACTCCGAAGATGGATTCATCTAAACATCTATGTTATACTTTAATATTATCAATAAATTTGCCTTTTGCATGGGTAACTATTTCTTCTCAAGTATTTAGAGGAAAAATAAATAAATTTATATTTATAAATTAATTTTAAGATTTTTTTTATTTTTTAATAAGCTAACGTGAGAGGATTTTTATTAAGTTTATTTTTATAAGTTTATAGAGAAATTTATTCGAATATACTCTTAATTAATATATATTTGAGTTTTTTATAAATATATTATCATATTAATTATGTATATATTTTTTAATAAAAAATAAAATTTATTTTGATAATCTCCTTTACGTCCCATTTACCACCTGAAAAGAAAGTTGCGGGAAGTAGTCTTGGAATTAATTTCGTAAATATTGATTAATTATCTAAGGAGAGAAAATGAGAATAAATGAAAGTTCTGACAAAAAAAAGAAAATAGAAATAAGAATAGCAGGAAGCAGAAAAGAGGAAGAGGACAAAGAGGTGCGCACCATAAGAGATGTTGATAATGGGCTGGGAAGGAGTTTGTGGTGAAGAAGAGTAGCCAGGGAAAATGGGTTGTGTGTGGGTCATCAACTTCAACCAGAGGTGGGGAACTGACCATGGAAGAGTTTCATGGAGACGATTTGGTGGGTTTCCTTTTTCCTCAAATTAAATTATTATGTTCATGTCAAAATTTCGTGGCTGGGATTTAATCACCATAACTATCATCCATTTACCTGCTATAAATTCACTTTAAGTTAATATTCAGACTTATTGTACTAGTAATTGGAATTTTGGAACTACTTATAATGACTTCAATAATTAAAGGTGTTTTATTTATAAAAAAGGTTAATATCTATCTCTATATATATATATATCCTACTTAAGTGTCTATATTGCCTCAGATATTATTAAATATTAAATGTGTACATATTTATACCAAAAATTGATGTTTGTATTCACAATTATAAAAATTAAGATGAATTTTTAAATGATTACATGATATTAAATCTTAATACTTCACGTATAATTATAAAATCTAAATTTATTTTTTATTCTCATATAAAAATAATCTATATATATACACGCAGGAAGGGATAAATTAATTTTAACTAACTAGATATGCATAAATAATTAAAATTGTATTATTCTAATTATCTATTTTGATTATATGATTAAAATTAATTCCTTCCACGTATCCGTCTTTCTCTTTGTCTACGTGTGTACAAGGAATTAGATTAAATTAGCGTGAATCAATCTCAAATTTATACTTATTTATTTATTAGACTTAAATATAATTTTTCGTCTTTATAATTTTTTTTAAATGGTCAAAGTAGTTTTTTTTTTATATTTTAGTTCTTATTATTTTATTTTAATTTTTTAATATATTATTTTTTATTTTTGTCTTTATAATATTTTAATAATTTACTTTTAATCTTTATCATTTTGATTTCAATAGGATTATTTCAAAATAAACAAAATATTAATTATAAGGTTTGAAATGAAAATATAAATATATTAAAAAGACTAAATTAAAATAACAAAGATCAACATAAAACAAACAAATATTACAAGGATCATTTAAAAAAAATAAATTTATCAGGACCAAAATAAAAAAATGATATATTATAAGGAAAAATATATTTAAACTTATTTATAATTATTAAAAAAATATTTTAAAATTGACGTACCATTGAAAGTTTGTTCTCGTGGTCGCATTTGCTTGAATTAGATTGCTGCGTTCCTGTTACAAGGCAATAATAAATCGATGATTTGAGCATATTCCATGACCCTAATTCACTGATCGTACAGTATTATGACATACTTGTTGACATTTTTGATAATGGATTTTAGTGGGGGAGGAAGATAACGCTATTTTGAAATGATTTTGCCTATAAAATAAACAAGTAAACGTGTATTTACTTTTGATTTAATTTAAAATGTATCTTGATCTTATTATGTTAAATTTAAAAATAAATATATTTTATAAAAATGAGTTCAGATTATTTTTTAAGCGCGTGTTAAGAATATTTTTAATTGAAAATCAGAAATTAATTTATTTGAAATTATAAAAACGTGTTTTGCCTTTCCTAATAAAGCATTTTCGGCTCAGATGAATTTTGCTGGTAGATATTTTCTGTAATGAAAATTCAAATGTAGGATCATGCGAATTGAAAGACCAACCCACCAACTTTCTCACATGTTCACACGCGCGGACCTTGTCTGCCATTTTAATTGTTGCCTACTTTTATGAAGATATCATAGGACAAATTAACAGGTAAAAAGATATCTCACTTTTGAGAACACCTTAATGTGGTTTACTGCTATTTACTCTGATATTCCACTTGCTAAATCTGTACAAACCATGTTGTATGTATCTAATATTCATATTCAAGATGGGTCATGCTGAATTGAAAGTATCACCCTTTTGCACTATAGGTTAGGTTACGTACATCATTGCTAGCTATATATGTTATCAAAACAATAATCATAGCTCTGGGCTGATGTTGTTGTATCATTTTCTTGTTAAGAGAGGAGCTGGCATTCACGGGGGATGACTTGTAACTCACTTAGCTCTATTAGTCCATGCTATTTGTCAATTTTGGTATAAATTTCATCACTTACAATTTTTTTTTTTTGGTTATTTTCTAATATTTAAAGAAGTTTCTAATATTTATCTTAATTTTACAATATTAATTTATAAAATGATAATAATTTTTATTAATATATTTTATTTTAGTCATATTACTAGATAACATGTGATTGACAACACAAGTTCTCATGTTAATGATTGAATATCTTGAGTATAAAGTTTTTAGAATGACGTCTACGAATGATCCAATAACGATTTGATATCAGTGATCCCAATAAAACCAACAAAAATATCTAGAATAGACTATAATATGAATTTATAATTTTTAAGTTTGGATCTAATCCAATTATACAAAATCAACTTGTAAGGTGAAAATTCCTTCACTTACATACTCTATTTTGATCATCACTAGTTGACATAGAATCTTCAATACTATAATAATTAAAAGACTTAATTGCAGTTTTTATTCTCAAAATTCAATAATCTTGGAAACTTCATTTCCAAATATTTTTTTGTGCATTTTGTCTAAAAGCTTTCAAATTTCATATATTTTGCTGAGTGTTAGTTGACGGCTGACACGAGGATTAATATTAATAGATGTGATAAAAAAATGTGCCAAAAAAAGTTGGAATCAAAATGCGTGAAATTGTGAAATTTGGAGGCAAAATATACAATTTAATTTTGTTGTTGTCTCAACTTTTAAATTTTGCATATTTTACTAGTGTTAATTGACTTGTGACGTGGGGATTAATGCTAATATGAATTGATGATGTGACAAAAAATGTACCAAAAAAAATTGAGATCAAAATTCATGAAATTGTGAAATTTGGAAACAAAATATACAATTAAAATTTCTTGTTACATCAGCTTCCATGTCAATAGTATATATATAAATATAAATATAAATATAAATATAAAGAGACAGAAATCATTTTCACGTCTTTTTTTATAATCAAATTATATTTTTAAAATAAAAATACATTTAACTAACATAATATGATAATAAATAAAATATATTATTATATCCTACTTACATAATAAATAATTTATTATAAACAAAAGATAATTATCTTATCCTATTATTTTATATCTTATCGCATCCTATAGTATTATACTAAGCTTTGAAAGTCTATTAATTTAATTTCTAAATTTATATATTTTATTAATATTTAAAATCAATTTGAAGAATTTTTTAATACTTCATAGACTATTTAGCATAACTTTTAATACTTAGATACTTATATAATTTTTTATTTTAAGAACTATTTAAGAAAGAGAATAATAATTCAATAATAAATTTAAAGATTTATTCTAAATCATTCGTAAACTGAACAAGGGCATATACATGGAGTCACAACAACTGATTTTTTTTCCCTTTCTTTTTCAACATTATACTGCTGGAAATTATGCACAATGACTAATATCTGTTGAAGAAATTAAATTTGATTTAAGCGACTTTATCAAACAGAACTTTGGCAATATGGAAGTTGATGGTCCTTGGATCACAGAAAGCTGTATAGTAGAAACTCTTAGCCACTGTGAGGAAAGTATTCTTGATATTGAAGTCAATGCCAGTTGGAGATTTTTGGAACACCAAGTGCACGAGTTCTCTCATTTTTGACTCTGCTTCTGTGGTGTTTATGCTGTTTACATGTGTACCGCTCTCGAGTTCCTGATGGGTTTCATTCACAAAAATGCAAATGTTACAAACAAATTTAATATTCTGAAGGGTTAAATATCAAACATATCTAATTCTATATAAAATCAACACATTATTTTTAATAAAAATATTTATGCTCTGAAAAAATAATTATGCAATATTGCACACACAATAATAATAATGTATATACAATAATTATGGAGTCGGCCAAACCTTGAAGATAGTGCATAGTGCACCACTACCTAAAGGACAAAGTTTTGTGTTGGATGCTGTTGAATTAAGAATTTCAATTATGCAGTACATAAATGTAATGCTCTCATCAGTATTATGTTTACAGGGGCTCAACTATGACTATTTTGAGAAAAAACTAAGGGCATGGTGGTATGAGTGTTAGTAAGATATTTTTTAATATATATTTTTTATTAGTAGTAAAAATGTATTAGAACTATAAACTTATGAATACGATTTATTAAATATAAAATGAGATTAACAAAATTTTATTACTTTTAATAAATTTTAATTAATAAAAAGAATACATTTAAAAAAGTGTGCTATTTTTAAGTTATAATTCCTTTCTTCGTTTTCTTTTTTTAAGTTTTCTCTGCTGTCGTAAACCTTTTCCTTAAAGCTGCTAAGTTCACTTTACTAATAATAATCCAAGGAGCATATATCTATGCAGCTTTTTAGGTACACTACAAGATTGTTAAAAAAAACTAGCCTGCTTTATTATTATTATTTATGGGAAAGTGGGGAAGGTAAAAAAAAATGCATAAGGAGCATGCAGCCAAAAGATGCAGGTTTGGAAAGTAGCTAGCATTTGTCGTAGGTTGTAATGGTTACCCTGTCACTGACCTTGTCGTTTTGATGACTACGGAGTCTATGGCAGACTGTGTTAGTGAGGTGAAGGAGAGTCTGATATTGTGGATCGAACACTTGATGCTCCAAAATCCAATTCCCGTCGCATAGGTTTATTATCTGCGCCAAAAGCTCTGCTTGTCCTTCACATTTGTCCCCTTCGCGTTGCCAACTTGAAAGCCACTTTTCCCACTACAATAACACCACAATAACGCAAAAACAAAAGTAAATCAAAATATTCAAGACATTTGGAACCGGTACTCTGATTTTGTGGTTGTGTTGGTCAACTGATGTTTGATTCTCCATTTTTGTTTTGAATTCCAACCCATCATTCCTTTTCATTCGCGGTACGGTACCATTCGTTACGAAATCATTATATTTGTGAGAAATGTCAAAAGGTGACTGAGCCTCAACTGAATTCTGGTGCAAATTAACTATTTACTTTTTTACTTTCCCGTAGCCAAACCAAATTGTAAAACTCGACCTTTTGACAAAATCTTTTCTGCCTTTGGTTTTATTTTTAATTCTATAAATATTAACAACAACCTCTTTAAAGTTATTTTTTAAGCCCTTTATTATCATGGGAACTCCCGTGCTGGGTCCACTAAGTAAAGTTTAGACCCATACTTTCTTCATAGAGACAACATTGAATTTCATCTTTTATATATATTTTTAAAAAGTATGTCAAAGAGTTGAGAGGGTCATATAAATAGCCTTACTCTTGTTAAATTGTCTTAAAATCATCGATACATATGTTTTACCAAATATAAGGTACCAATCATAAATAATCTCAATTCATATTAATCGAAAGAGAAATTTGTGATAAAATTTGAGACTAATATTATACTATTTTTAATCTTTTGCATAAAAAATAAATGACAGTATTTTTATGTCTAAATTGTAAGAAAATATACTAATTTTCAAACATATTAATTGTTATTTTTTCATATTTTAATTTATTGTGAATTTTATTAATAAAATATCTACTCATTTTTCATACAATTAAATATATTGATCAAATTATTAACAATGTACATAGTATTTATTGGTGAAAATTTATTGTAATAAAATATAATTATTATTTAAATCATTTAATACTATAAGTATTTTTAAAATAAAATTTTTAAATTTATAATATTATTAATTAAAATAAACTAAATTATTTTTATTGATAAAAATGAAGCGGTTATTTTTCCTGTATAAAAGAAAGAAAATAGTAATATTTAGTGAGGAATGGAAGACTCACACTGCGATACATATCATATCCAATTTCATGACCGTGAGAGACAAGTATATCCCACGAGATTTGATCTATGGTGGCAACCAAAGTCTCAGCGAGTCCATGTCCTGTTCTGTTCCCGTTCAACCTCCTGCATTCAAACACAAAGATACTCTTCAATTTCTCATCAGGCTAATCAAAACTAAATTATTCACTAATAAATATGAATTTGGTGCTTACAGCTCGCACCCCCAAGATTGAATTTCTCTAACATTAGGCGGAAACAGATAGTTTAATTAGTGGTTATAGTAAATTCGTTACAAAATATTAGTTAACAAGGATGCAACTCCACTCCTCTGGGTGGACTAGGCATTTTGGTGTCTACAAAATGATTGGGGAACAGAAAGAAAGAGAAAAATGATTGTCACACCGGACAGAACTTTGGTTAAAAGTTTCCCACTTGATCATATTTTGTCCATATCAAATAGGCTAATAATAAATGTAGGATGGACCGACGAAGTTGAATCTAGCAGAAGGATCTAATTTTTTACGACGTGATGAGTCAAAATTAATATTCAAATCTCTAATGAGAGAGATGTTTGTGGTTCTATTGGTACATGGCATGTATAACAAAAAATAAAAAAAAAATAAAAAAGAGTTCTATAATTAGTTTGAGATTTAACATGGCATGTTTCAATATTTAGATAAATTGTGAAGAGCTAGCTAATTTACCAGCCAATGGAGTAGTCACGCTGGTCAATGCAGTCGCTGAATTTTTTGACAAAAGCTTTCCTCATTTCTGCATCACTAACATAGGATGTTATGATCTCAAGCAAGGCTGCGGTTTTGGCCCACGCTAGTCTCACATGAGACCTTTCAGGCTCAAATATGTTTGCTGCTGCCAGAAAATAGGACAATAGAAGAGTTCTGTTGTTCACTCCATTCTCTCCCAATCTAGATTCTGAGAACCATCTGATACGTGACATTACAAAAAATGAAAGTATAATAATATATGTCAATTTCATTATAGAGAGAAAGACTTATGAAATTAGCTGAAGCATAATATATTGGAATAGTTTTAGTTGCTCTTACTTCTGAATTCTCCCCCACTCTCTTAGATGCAATGCTTGGCAATTATTGTAATCTAATTTTGCAAGCTCCAGATACTTATTGTTGTTCACATAGGGCATCCTGTGACGAAAGAGTAATTCAATTCAGGGAACATTTTATTTAATTAAACACTTATTTAATAAATTCTAATTATGTACAAATTTATGTTATAAATTTGACCATAAAACCTATTAAAATAAGTTAAAATATCTCTTTTCTTATCTATAGTTAAAATATCTTATTTTAATAAGCTTCACTAAAATATGTATTGAAATAAATTAATTTTTTTTTATAAGAGTCATAAGCTTAAATAGTCCGTTTTTTTTTAATCTATTTATGTGATAACAGATTAAAGTGACCCTAGTTATTGTAGTTCTTATTATTAAAGTTTTAGTACAGTGTTATGTGAGATTGTGCCTGGTCAACTATTAAAATCTACAAGGTTTTATGGGAATTATTTTGGAATATTAAAAAATTATTATCTTTTGATATAAGTTTACATTTTTTATAGTTTAACTTTTAAGAAAAGGGAATCAAAATTATAAAATGCACCGGGAAAAGTTTGTTCGCATTTGATTTTTCTATTAATTTTTTTCTAAATTACATGTGTCTTTAAAAAATAATTATGTTGTAATTAAATGAATAGGTAATAAATCTTTTCAATAAAGCTGAATATTCAATATTCGAAATTGAAAATTTTTATTATATCTAACTGCCTGGGTATAAATTATAAATGATGATGATTCAACCACCAACGACATTACGTCGCTATCACTATTTTATGTTAAACTGACAAGTGATACATGACATTATTTTATACGATTACTTTTTTATATTTAAAAGTTATTGATTAATGATATAATATTATTTTTGATGTAAGACCAACAGTAATTATTTTATCCTTTTTTCATGTTCACAACTAAAATTTGAGACTAATATATAATATTCTTGGCCATATGCCAATTTGAGGATTGCAGTTATAAACTGCTTTTAAGAAAATTATAAACTTGCACTCTCATCTCGATTTATTACTTTAATCATATATTAGCATAAAACGTCTTTAACACATTTCATTTTAGTTTATTTGATTTTAACTAATAGATCTTAAATGTTAAAAGTCCCAACCCGACATTTACAAGATTGTGATCTTAGATAAATTTACTCGTAAAATAAAGAGTTTACTTAATCACCCAAAAGTTTGAAAGTTAATCCCAAAATTTTGCCTGTAAAGACATTCAGTCACAGACAAACAAAAAGCACTTTAAAATTTTAATGATTTTATAAATAAAATATGAGTCATGTATAGCAAGGTAAAGTATTATCATATAGCGAGTTAGGAGAAAAATTAAATATTAAACATATTACATCTCACTCACTTAGATTATAAAAATTATATAATTATTTTTAAAATATATAATTTTATTTTATTATAATTATAATAATATACATGTATAACTTAATAATTAAGTTGTCTTCATCTCATTCTTATACAATTTTTTCTAACACATATTTATTAATGGGCGAAATTCATGCAAGGTCACCAAATAACGTGGGTCTTGCCTGTATTTAATAAGTATGATTTATTAATTAGTAAAACTTACATCGTTTACATAATATATAAAAAAAAATGTATCTTTTCCACGTGAAAGAATGTCTGAAGGTATTTTAACAAGTTTTCATCATCTCTTGTTACCACATCCCAGGATTATGAAAAGAGACATGGAAACATAAAATCTTTGCACATGGTCTCCAATTTTTGATCGAATATATGTGGAGTAAAATAATAAGTAAATATTATTCACATAATAGAATCCATTTCGAATAAAGAGATGGCGCCGTTGAAAACGATAACAAAAGGAAATGTTGTTAGGGGATGAAAGTGCGAAGTACCTATAAAGGGTTTTGCCTATCCACACGTCACTCTCACCACCGTATTGATCAATGTAGAATCTTGTCTCCACTCGAGGTAAGTTAGCATACCATGGCACGTCCAACGCATACGCCACCTGCACACAACACACATAAGTACAAACAAAATACAAACTTACGCCGCATATACATACAAACATTTTTTTTTTTCAAGTGGTCCAACATATTCCTATAGTTGTCGAATTTGTTGTGACATCGATTACACTACCTACCTCGTCTGCCAAGTTTTTCATTATGATCCATTTATCTACTAGCTTATTCGTTGCACGCTTCTCACTTAAAAATTTGGCTGAGAAGTGCTTGGCATGCTCAAGAATTTTCTCTCCGGGGAACATTACTTGAGTAGCTCTATGCAGATTAAACATCCCTGTCACTGCTTGTGTGGTCTGCCCCGCAAAGCAGAAGAATTGACCATTTCTCTCAAAGTGCTTGAACACATCTATCACATATCAAAATTCAATACAATTCAATAACAAACCAATTAATTAAATGATATATATATATATAATATTTAATTTGATAAATGTTATGTTATCTGGTTAACCAATTAAATACTAACCGGCTGAAACTTGGTAACCGTGCAATCTTAGTAATCTGAAACCCATTGCCGTGTCATCAATGTCTTGAACATTTGAATTTCTTGCCCAACAAATACCCTTTTCAGTCCAATATCTGAAATTTCATTTATAAATTAGAATTGCTTAGCATGCGTGACCTCTGTTTTATGGTCGGTTAATAAAATATTAATTTGAGGGTCATTATTAAATCACCTGTAAACATAATTCAAACATTCTTTGATCTCTTGCTGAAAATACCGAGATATTCCGAGGCGCTCCAGCCTATCAACCACCCAAATATGTTCGAACAAATCCACTGGATACACGTTTGGAACTGAGATAAACAAACCATCATAAACCAAAATAATAAATATAATACTATTATTATTATTATTATTATTTTAAAAAAAGAGGAAATGAGATTGAATTGGAACTGATATAAACATAAAGATCATAAACCAAATTAAAAAAGAAAGATATTAATATATTATATATAGTGCTAAATGTTGTAGTTATGTGGAAGGGAAAATTGGCAATTTACCTCCCCCATTGAACTTGTTGACCACTTTATTCAAGTAATTGTGGCAATTTTCATCTTTAGTTTGCATGAGGGCAAAGGCGGTGGAGGACGGAGAAAACAAGAAGGACCCATCTTGAGACTGCAGTTTTAGAAGTTTTTTCCAGTCGAGGCCTGACATCCCTTCCAAGCTATGAAGCAGACTTGTGGGCACTTTATGCATCATCTCTCTCGGTATTCTATCCCCACATCAAGGCCCACAATACAATAATGACATACACGTTAAAGGGGGTTTTGCACAACTTATAAAAAAGTGACTTATATATACTTTCCCAGAAAAAGAGTTTGCAAGATAAGGTTGCTTTGAATCTATTATCAAAATAGACATGGGCGCATAACAACTCGCTGGCAAGCATAATTATGACCACAACTAAGGTACCTTGTGAGTTTTACGTTTCTCATTGCAAAGATTTTGTTCAGGATAGGGGAATTTTCCGGCACTTCAATGTCTAAACCACGAGCCAAATCAAGTAGGGATGGAAAAGCAACTTCAAATCCGATTGGCATATGCTCCACATTCTCATTCTGAAGCTTGTTAAGATTCTCGTTGAAAAACGCCATTCCTGTGTGACATTAACAAAACTCATTAACCATCTATTAAGTTAACTTGGAATTTGGTAACTAATAAATCAGAGCCCAATAATTATGATTCAATATTATTATTGAAAAAAACTTATGTTTTAAGATAGACTCTAGACGCCCTTTATACTATTGAGTTAAGTTTAAACTTAAAATTACAATGATTATTACCTTTGACACACTTTTCAGGGTGCATATCCCAGGTTTTTAATGCAATAACACAAGCCAACGTGTTAATAATCCGATCATGGGCTGAAAATAGTTCCTTATCACCCCATGAACCATCGGGGAAGTTGATTTTTGCTATCCATTCTAGACTCGAAGGAAATTGGGGGACACCATTTCCATGAACATCTCCTACCAGAGCAACCCAAGCAGTGTCATAAGCAGACACGGTTATCTCTCCATCTTCAATGGAACCTAATATTGATTTGATACTGTCCACTCGCTGCTTGATCTCAGTTGCCCCCAAAACCTTCTTTTAACAATGTTGAAGTAACCAAAAGAATAAAATATTATTAAAAGAAGGTCAATTAAGAATGGCACAAAACAGAGAAGTGAGAAAAGTTTTAAGCACCTCAATGTCTTGCTCCTCTTGTATGTCATCTTCCACATTAATCTCACGCAACTTTAACGTCGCTAGACTACCCTGAAATACGTTTGAATACTCTGCACAACGCACAACATAACATTGGTTCAATCACGCTTTACAGAAAGCAATTAATATTAAATTGTTTAATTAAAGTAAAAATTAACAAGCTCCACTATACCTTGTGTTCGTGGTTTGGATATAGCTCTGCATCTTGTCGCTTGTTTGTCGTTAGTCTCGGTCGACACAGCACCTATATATAAAATGATATAAATCTTTCACTTAATTACTTTGTTTGGTTAGTTATTAGAATTAAGTACTATATTACTTTCAGCTTCCAGTGAAAAATTACTCCACTCTTCTTTTGTTTCTTTTTATATCTCTCTCTTCGGGCAGAGGAAGAAAACAACAGACAACGCATCTAACAACTTTAGCCTGCTTGATAGTGAAATCTTGAGCTGAAAGTTATAGAACCAGAACAACTATGTTCTCAACGAAATTAATTAAAAATTATTATAAGCTCCTAATCAACAAAGGAAGCCATGCACATATGAAAGTAGAGAGCATCACTAGTGAAAGGAAATAAAGTAATTAAGGTTGGTAAGTAAAAGAAGATAATATTGTGATAATTCTCTGCTGAATTTTATGCACCATTTGGCTGCTATAATTTCCTACAACATATATATAAGTTACAACTTTTTGTGTTTTCACATTCTTAGGTAATGGAATGTTCTGATCAAGGGAAACTTACAGTCATAAAAGAAAAGAAAATTGAAGACACGGTTAAAAAAAAGAAAAAGAAAAACATCATTGTATGTTGGGAGACATGTTGAATGAACAAGAGATTCTGGTGATTAAGCACCGGGTATAAGAAAGGAATTGGCGAAATAGACTTACCCAGAGAGGATTTGGAGAATTGGTGAAGAGGGATAGAAGAAGAAGATGGAAAAAGAAAATGGTTAGAAGAAGAGAAAGAGGGAAGGTGGCAGCGGGTGGAGAAGTGAGAAGCCATGATGTGTGTGTGATGATTCAACAAATTTTGTTTCGCTACGGAGAGAAAGGCAGAGTTTAAAAGGCAAATGACCGAGGCAAGCGGACAGAACTTACATCCCAAGAGATTCCCGCTAATGGTTGCATGGCATCATCTAAAACTAAAGAAATAAGGGCACTCCTGTCCTTTTCCTATTATGATTTTTCTTTCAAATTTTATAGCAACACATTTTTTTTTAATTTTGTTTTGTATTATTAATCAAATTTATGAATCTAACTTCTCATTTAATAAGTCATTTTCTTAATTTTATAATTTTTAATAAATTTTGATCAATGTATGTTAAAAAAATATTTTAATATTATGATGCTATCCTTCTTCTACGTTTTTTTCTCCAACTTTTTACTTCCATTATAGTACTGTGCATCCATTACTATTGTAATATAATATATGCATCATATAGTAAATATTTCTGTCTTTTTTTGCCTTGCATTTTCCCCCAATATTTTCAATTTCAAATTGATTTATCGAATGAAAGATATTAATTTATAATTCACTTTTTTCATCATAATTAAATTACGATTGAACAAGTGATAATTAAATATATTTTTAATGTTTAAATTACGATTGAACAAGTGATAATTAAGTAATAAATTAATAATATAAAAATATTAAAACAAAATGAGTGTAAAATATAAATTAACATGAATATTTAATAAAAAATAATGATTAAATTACAATTTTATTTCATACGACATTCATTTTTTTTATCTTAACCTAATATATTTTTTTTTTATTTTGTCTTTTTCCAAGAAAACATGTTGAAAAGTCCTTATTATTTATCATTATTATTATTTGTGAACTGTTTATTCTGACCATTAGAGTTTAGAGTTTAGGGTTGGATTTAGGGTTTATGATAAGTTTAACTTATAACTTGGTTATTATGCATGTTGCAAATTTTCAATTTGGTCCTTATACATGAAAATTTATTAAATTAGTTTCTATATGTACAAATATTACTGATTTAGTATATGCTGTCATGATGTCGTCTATAACGATTTTATATTAATCGTTAACTCCCTTATTCTTAATTTGGTCCTTTTACATGTAATGCAATCTTAATTAAATCTCTATATGTGTAGTGTATTCTTATCTTAGTCTTGTACTTAAAAGACATTATCAAATCAACTTCTATGCCTAGAACCGTTACTCATTTAATCCTTACTATTAAACCACATTGAAATATCGCCTCTAATGATCTTATATGGATGTTAACGGTTATGTAAAGTTTCACCTTCACCATTGATTACCTCCAAGCGGTTTCTCTCTCTCTATTTTCAAAACCAAACAAAAGACCAAAGCAAAATGAGTTATGTAGATGATTGAACTAGGCTTAATGGTCTGTCTATGAAATCTATCACTGGATGTTATTGATAGGGTTTGAATTAGTCGTTATTTCACCTATCAAAATAACTAGATTTCCTATGTTTGGGTAGCATAGGGACAACTTAGGTCGAATATCTCAAGGACACGTGATTCTAGTGTAGTATAGTGGAAAAGACTCAAAAGATGCAAATCAGGGAATGTAGAATGCTGATACGGTAAAGCTAAGTAAAAAGGGGGTTTTGCGTTGTAAAGTAAATGCAGAAAGGAAATGACTAGGTATGAAAGTAAAAGCAAACTACAATTAACAAAACAGATAGTTATTGTATCACTTCCATAGTTAGCAATGAAATGGTTCTTGTTCCGGTTCCTATTACGCATGCAATTCCTCACCAATCTAAATCTTAAGACAATTGCCTAACATTCGTCCATTGCTGACTAAGGGCTTACACAACCGCGACCTCAAGTTAGCAAGGATTAGCCTGTGATTGATGTAGGTATTCTATTGATTACCTATAATGTTGCTTAGATTGGTTTCGACTGACCCCTAATCTAGTGTGGTATATTCTTACCAGGCACGACCGTGACACAAGCAGAAACTGAGAATTTAACAGGAACTACAAACAAAATAGTAAAAGGAAACAAACCCATTCATTGAGTAACCAATGTAGCAATACATAAGTGGATACAATAAAAGATGTAATCAACTTCCCACGACGATTGCCAATGGTAGATGTAGTGTTCCATCGAATATGGTCAGGTACAGGGGGTTGAATCACCAAGTAGTGTGCCAGCGAGCCCCGATAATCTCCTCTTAGCAACCAGCTGCTACCCAGACCTTGGTCCTACATCTACTTGACTGACTAGACGCCATCTGAAGCACTGTGGAACGACTGAGGAATGAAGTGAGAATATGGGAGTGAATGACAGAGTATGTATGTGTACTTGGCTTGTCTATGAATAAGCTTCGCTAAGCAATGAACGAGTTACACTTACCTATTTATACATGTTTAAACTAACAAACTCTCTAATTGAATAACAAAAACAACTGTCTTAACTAACTTGTCGTAATAGAAATACCAAACTAACTAACTAATAAATTCCTAAATGGCCACGTGCTTGAAATCCTGGAGCGGAGTTGGTCTTTGATGCCGGGAGGGATCTGGATGGATGGGAGTTGGCATTACAGGAGTCGGAGTCAGCACATGGATTGGACTTGACTGTTAGAGACGGAGTCGACTACTGGAGTCAAAGTCAACACACGTCTTGGACTTGACTCTTGGAGACGGAGTTGACATGCGAAGACGGAGTCGGCTTCATTTGGCCAAGACGCTTCCGGCCTCAGTTGGGATGACTTCGATCTCAGTTAAGTTGACTTCATCTGAACTCCAGTTTGACCTGCAAAATGAGATCACTCTTTTTGTTAGCTAAAACCCGCAAATTAGCATAGATTTGTATTTTTCTTGTTTTTACCTTGGAAATTTGAATCTTAGCTAATATGAGATTCTTAAATACAAATTAGAGTCTATTCTACTCCTCTTAAGACCTTATAGGGTGTCTAAAATATGAATTATCAGTTATCTAACTAATGAATTTGGTTTCATCTAAAAAAGTCTTCTATAACTTAAGATATGATTGAATTAGTGAGAAAATGTCTAGTTGTCAAGATTAAATAATGATCCCAGTCAATTGCTATATTTATGAGTAAAACGAGTAATGAAGATGATTGAATCAGGCTTAATGATACTCATATGAAGTGTATTCCTGAAGGTTATTTAACTAATGACTTTGGTTTCACCCAAAAAGGGCTTCTATAACTCACTATATGATCAAATTAGTGGGAAAAGGTCAAGTTGTGATAATTAAGTAGGGATTTCAGATAGACACTATCTTTGTCAGTAAAATGACTTCTAAAGATGATCTAATTAGGCTTATTAGTTTCATACCAAATGTATCCATAAAATACCAAGTGAGCATATGTTGTGAATTCATAATGACGTGACTTGAGGATGATTTTGTTTAAGGAGTTTGAGATATAATGTGTTTTGGATGTGATGTATGCATTGATAATCGTATGGAGACGAATACTATGACACCTTACTTAGATCTTACTGATTGTTATTCCTACATCTAAATTTCACCCTCCTACTTTAGAGGACAAAATTAAATCATATCCAGATGATAGTCTTTATATAATTATCACATTTATTTCTATGGTATACTCATTTTCTCTTTCATATCCTTTTTACTTCATTTATCTTTCTATCCATCTCTATCTTTCTTATTACATTAATTATCATATGTATTATTTTCTTTTTCTTTATTGTTTTTTTTTCTTTCTTTCTCTTTCATCCACCTCATCCATCTTTTTCTTTCTCTTACATACATTTCATTTTTCTATGCTTAATGCTTTTGGTAAGATAGAAACCAATCATGTGTAGCTAACTCAGGACTAACTTGAGAGAAGGATTTTAAGTTAGAGATATGTAAACCTAAGACATATAATTTGCATAGACTCTAAGAATGGAGGTGTGTAGGTTATGTGCACTCTTAGGGAACCCTAAGCGTAATGCACAAGTGTCTAATAAGTGGACCAAAGAAATTATGATATTTGCTTTGACAACTAGGACATGTTGTCAATAAATTGGGAAGAGGTTTTAAGGAGAATTCGAGAGTTGAACTATTGTGTTAGATGATAGGTTCAAGAGAGTAAGCCTGCGAGGTAGGAATAATGAAACATGAGATACTTTTTGTTTATGTAGTGTATTTTTGTTTTTGAGTCTTTTTATGTTGATTTGGTGGAATTCAAAGCCCAACTTAGGTTAAAGCTAACTTTGTACAACTAACCACTAACAATGATAATTTAACCTCAATTTGTTTGACTAATATTGTAAAAGAACAACAACTACTAGTCTCTGTAGGACAATAACTTACCACTTTATTACTTATCGACCGATACACTTGTTAAATTAGGTTATGATAATCCATTATTCATACACATTCACATCTACCATATCACTTAATGCTTACCTTTCATTAGTACTTCATTGCAAACTATTTTCATATTACAACTCAATGTTTACAAATTATCAATCAACAAAAGACTTATATCTTGTTACACCTTTTTTGCCAATGTACTAAGTTGATGGCTCTATTTTTGGTCTACCTAACTCAATATAGCTATGCTTATCCAAGTTCTTCACTAGGTCAATGAATCATCCAAGACCCACTAAACCACCCAACATACATATGAGGTACTACTTACCTCTAAGGCAAAAAGTATAAGTTATCAACTTATGTTTCTTATGCAATGGGCTTCTAGAATATTTAACAATTGAAGAGCTTCTACCACATTGAATTTATCTTATGGTTACACTCTAGTATTTAAGTTGATAATCACTCATATCTAAGCCCTATAAAAACATGTCCAACATTATCAAGTAGGCTATCTTTCTATATAATATTACTCTATTGAATCACCCTTTGACTTAGACTTTGACATATATCTTTGCATATACCCTCACCTTCATTTATTTGTGGAGCTAACACCTTTATCTTTGAAATTTTCAAATAGAAGATGATCCACTAGACCTTTAGATTTAATTTTTTTTAGTTACATAATATTTTCTTTTTTCATTAAATACAATATCTCTTTGTTAAAATATTTTTCATAAATTGATGATTTATTAATAAATATTTATTAGATAATTCAGTTAAAATTAAATTTTGGTATACAATTTTACTAATATATCTTAAGTTAAATATAAAATTGAAAGAACAATTTTTTATTTTAAAATAAAAAGTTAAAATTTCTCTCACTAAGATAAAAAGAAAGATACTGAAAGGGAGTTACTAATCCTATTTTGAAATTAATTATTTCATATCACTCCAATGATTCAAGAATTTGAAGATACTTATTCTTTTTTACATAACTACATATGTCCAATTTATCTAATACGACCAACTTATCTAATATTTACGTAACGAGTTTAAAGTTTAATGGTTCATTTCTAATTAAATTAGCGTTAAATAATAATAATAATAATAATAATAATAATAATAATAATAATAATATAACTTTAGAACACTAAAAATTAAAATAAAATATTATTTTATAGATTTTTAACATTTAAATTACACGAAAAATCTAAATCAAATATATCATAATATTTAAGTTTAGATTTCAATAAAATACAACAAAATCTATTAATAACAGAAAGTTTACCTTTATAATAAAATAATAAAATGAAAAACTAACCAATGAATTTTTTTTGTTTATTATATAATTATTTATATCATAATATTTTGAATAAAATTGACAGAACGGTGACACCTCCAATATTATCGAAGCGGCAATATCAAACACAGGCAAATGATTATACATTGGCTAAATGGCAAATTACATTTTGTACCATTCTTTTTGGTCTTAACCGGTTGAAAAGCCTAGCCATATAATTTGTGATAGATGATTATTGTTAATTTGTGATACACACACAACACACGTACCATTCCTCATGGCCTTAGCCGGGTTGAAAAGAGAGATGAAATTTCAAAGCAAAAACTATATATATAATATATGTATGTCAAGACTACGTCAAGTAAAAATTAGTCAAATTATATATGAAAATGTAGGTATAAGTTTAAAACTTTATATCAAATTTAAAGCTGTTAATAGATTAATATTACAATTTATAATATCTTAATATACATAGTAATTTTAATATATTTTATGACAATGAATTAATTTTAACTAACTAATTAAATAATTTAATTTGATTGATTAAAATTTTTATTTTATTAATTTATAAAATATAAACAAATTTATATTTTTTTATAAAGTTTTATTGTAATAAAATATATATTTATTTCTCTATTTATAATTTACATAACAAATATAATATATAATTTTTATGATTTATTAAGAATCAATACATTTTTTAGCTGCTATTGTTTTTACAAATTTAGAAAATAAAAATTAATTATTAGAATGTAACAAAATTGGTTTATGTTAAAAAATCGTAATTGGTGACATTTGTATAATGTATGTTTTATTTTTCATTATTTATGATCAATATATCTAGTTAAATATATTCTCATGATTTGCTAATAATTAATCCCTTTTCAGCTTATATTTGTTTTACAAATTATTAAAATTAATTATGAGAAATTTTTTTAAAATAATTTATATTTACTGAAATATATTATTAGTTAAGCATGAAAAATAAAAATAAAAAGTACTAACATGATGTGCTTTTTTTTAATTAAAACGTGTAAAATAAAGAATACATGATAAAAAAATTAAAATTTAAAATAGTAATTATATTATATTTTATTTTTTATAATTTTTTATTTTCTCTTTTTAATAAAATTAAAAAAAACTTATTCTCAATTTGTAAAATATTTTTTTAATTTCATTAAAAATTAGATAAAATGAATATAATTACTGTTTTAACTTATTTATAAATTTTTTATCTTGTATTCTTTATTTTATACGTTTTAGGGTAAAAGCATTGGGTTGTTACATTTTATTTTAATTTTTTATGCTTAACTTATAATATATTTCAGTAAATATACATAACCTAAAATATTTTATTTTCAAATTTTATTTTCTTATAATTAATTTTAAAAGTTTGTAAAACAAATATCAGTTAAAACTGGGTTAATTTTTAGCAAATCATCAGAATATATTTAATATATATATATTGATCATAAATAATGAAACATAAAACATAGATGATAAAAAATATCACTAATTATGATTTTAACATAACTGATTTTGTTATGTTCTATTTATTAAATTTTTTTTTTCTAAATATGTAAGAACAATAGCAACTAAAAAGTGTATTAATTCTTACTGAATTATCAAAGATATATTTTTTATTTGTTATGTAAATTATAAATAGAGAAAAATAAATATATTCTTTATAACATAAAAAATTTGTAAAAAAATATTAATAATTTTAATGTATAATTCAAAAATGAATTTTAAATCAATCCAACAATCGATTAAATCAGTTTAATTTAATTGATGGATAGAAATTAAATAAAAAATATAAAAATATGTTAAAATTAGTGTATTATTAAAATATTGTAAACTGTAAGATTAATTTGTATTAACAATTTAAATTTAGTGTAAGTCTATAAACTTATATATAGAGAGAGAAAAGAGAGAGAAATTATTCGTTGATATTAGATATTGTTGGAGTGCAAGTGTATATACAAAGTCACACTAACTCTCTTTTATTTTCAACAAGTGATATTAAAAGTGATAGTATTACTAAGTGATAGACTTGAACAAGTATTAAGGCATAACAAATTGGTGGTGAACCCATGTATTAGAATTTCTTATATCAAAAAAGTCTTCTTGGTGATGTGGAGGTGTGTGTCCTATTGATGTGAGATAACAACAAATGCAAGTATCTAGAATGTATTGCAACTATTTTAAGCTATAAGGTCACTATTATGCAAGTATTTAGAGTGTATTGGTAACAATGACTAAGTTCTAAATCATTGAATACTTGTGGATGGAAAGACTAACACTTGAGAGGGAGTATAGAATGTAGGAAAGACTTATGCTTGAGAAGGAGATTGTTAAAATACAAGTGAGTAGAAAGTCTCACATTAAATAAAAATGAATGTCGCGACCGTCTCGCGACCTCATAGCGGAGGATAGGAGTCGCTACCGGCATTTTATGGATGAAACGCCAGGAAACCATAAAATGGAAAGGTGATTGGATAAGGCTTGAATCTAAAACAAAGAAATTGTGTTTGGAGATCTGTTACGTGAGGGGTACCCAGTATCCCTTACGCCCATCACATGATGGTTATCTTACTTACGTGCATGGCAACAGTGACACTCATTCATACAACGCACTTTTTTTTGGGAAAATAATGTGAATACGAAGCTCTCCTAAGAATGTGAGTGGATATTGGTGCGTATGAGATGGACTTGATGAAGGAATTGTTCCCGTATGCCTATGTATCTTTCCCACGAGAAATCAAAGTCCACGTAGTTCTGTGAGGGTGAGAAATTTACTCAAGCTATTGAGCCAGGACGAGTTCAGCCCATACGAGAGGTTGAGAAGGTCTAGTCATAGGTTCGAATATATCTCGGATCAAGTGTGAGACCGGATAGACCTCGATTTTGGTGAGATCGAATAGGTCTCGGCTCTAGCGTACGACTGGATGGGTCTCAGTTTTTTTTAGGTGAAATCGGATGGATCTCGGCTGGAATGTGTTTAGGTCTAGGCAAGGTATTAAAAGTGTTTGGGATTTTTATTGCGTGGCTTTATTTTAGCTGCCTAGGTGCATGGTGGCTTTAGGTTTTTGTTAACTTGCTTGGATGAAGGTGAGCTTAGTGCATGGTGCTAAGACTACCTAAGAAGTTTTTGGGGTTACTTACCTGGTATCCAGCAGAGTTTTGGAGTATCCACTCGTTGCGAAGCACTTAGGTACTGCGAACAAAGTATCCCTTCTCCTGAGTTGCTTCGTATTCTCCTCTTGTTCTCTACAATCCTTTATGCCCCACTTTGTTCCATTTTGCGCCCTTTTATAGGCGTCTTTCCCTTCACTCGTCTCTATCGACAATATCTTTGGGCAATCTTCATTAATAAATGTGGTGGCGATTTCCCCACGCTTATTGAATGCAGTGGCGTTCCTTCGCCTCCATTCAAAACACTTTTCATTAATTGTGGTGGCGACGGATCAAGGCATAGTGTTTGGCGTGGTCATCCGAGGACGGACTCTGGCGTTCTTTGCTTAGCAGGGGAGCCATCTTGTTGAGCATGTTTCCCCATCCTTTCACCCTTTGCTTCATGGCGTTGCGCTTCAGGTAGAGGCTTTGCTTCTGCTTCTTTAATGCTTCCTTATCTTTTTCCTTTTTCAGGGGTACATTCATCTTGTCCCTGCCAGTTCCTGTTTTGTCCCCTTATTCCCAGCTTTCCCCCGAGTTGACTTCCTTCTCCTGACTGACTACCTTTACAGTTGTGGGTTCAACATGGTCTCCCACTTTTCCATGTCAGCTCCTGGACAAAAAGCGAGTCCCACAATGAGTAAGTTGAATTATATATATATATATATTAATTTTAACAAATTTTGTAACAATCAATTAATTAACTTTAATTTATTAATTAAATAATTTAATTTAATTAAGTTAACTTTCATCTTAATTATTTATGAAAATTTTGAACAGATTTTTTTTTTTTTACAAATTTTCCCCGTAATTAAATGATTATTGCATTGATATGGACAATTAACACACATATATTAAGGGAAAGTACTATCAAACTGGATAACCAATGAACATTAATATTATCCATTAAACATAAGTTTAGACCCATCACCTTTTTAAAATGAATATCTATTACCACTAGTGTGTAGGCCTTGTTTATTGAAGAAGTAAGGACAGCATCAACAAGATTGTTGTCATGCTGGTGAAGTGATATTCGGAGACGACAACCAACATTCCGGCTTCTAGTGCTGGTTCGTAACCTGGAATCTTTACTCGAGCCACAGGATTGATGCTTCTCTCATTTATGCAACTAACTTTATTTTGTTCTTTGCTTCTTTCATTTTGGCCAATTCTAATAAATAAATATTATTTGTCTTGGTCTTTGGTGTACCATTTGTGGCACAATCAATTAATGCAAGTGCCAGATACTTGGGACGACATTTACCACTTCAGCATTAGGCAATTACGACATGTTCTTTCATTTAATACTAAGTAAAATACCTATCATATCTAGTTTTAATAATAATAGAAAGAGTATCTGATTTAAAGATGATGGCTTATGTAAAGTAAAGTGTTATATATCTGGTTAGATATCATTTCATAAATTTGAATTCTAGGATTGCTGATTTCTTCGCTTGGATCAGATGCAGAACACATTTTTTTATAGTTATTTTCAATTTTTAAGAGTTTTCCAATTTATACATAATTAAGCCTTTTATTTACAAGAGTTATGCTAAAAAGTGTTAGGAAGGCATTTGTTAAAAAATAAAAATATTTAATAAAAATATAATGTATTTTAACAATTTAAGAAAAAAAAAATTCTTAATAAGCATCTTAAAAACAAACATTAATATTCATTTATTTTTAATGTAAAAAAATAAATTCATCAATTAAAATACATAAAATAAATGATTTTTTGTGTGTGATAAGAAGAAAAAATGTTGTATTCTAATATCAATCTGTTCTTAATTAACCACAATTATGTACTAAAAAATTAACCACCATTCTAAGACTAAGTGCAATAGACAAGACTTCAATTATTTATTACATGGATCTTTCCCATATTTTGTGTATAATAATTAAAATAAAATTAAGAAAGCGACGTAATATTAATATAAGTCATATATAAACAAATGAAATATATACTACTTGGAAGTATATAATGAGTTTACTTCAATTTGATTCACTCTTAGTATATTATTATATAATTTCATGTTAATATTTCATTTAATATTACTGAATTGTAGAGTAATTAATGAATTATTGATTTAATTTAGATTGAATTACGTTTTTGTCTCTACCATTTATCAAATAAACGATTTTCATGCTTTTAAAATTAATGTGTTACTAATATGTTGATGTGACGTTAAAAATAAGATTTAAAAATTAAAGAAATGTTTAATACATGAGGCTTGAACTCATTACCTTCTACTTAAACATCATGCATAAAAACCACAAAGACACTTATTTGGAATATGTTTAAAAATTAAAAATTATAAAATTTTATAAAATTTTGTTGTTTTATTTTTCATTTAAATACTTTAGTTACTGAAATAAAAAAATGAATATTGATGTAATAGTTTTTTTTTTGTAATTTACTAGAAAGAAGTAAATTAAATAACATTTTAGTAATATCTTGAAAATTTATTTTTTTTATTTTAATATTGTAATTAAAATTATAATAACTTTTTTAATAATATCTTGAATTTAACACTTTTTTTTAATTTTTTTGTATTTCACTAAAAATTATTAACGGAATTTTTTTAGTTAAATACAAAAAACATTATTACCTTAATAATAATATTTTATTTCACTTCTTAAAGTATCCAAAAATAAAATTATAAAGCAAAATTGTTTAGGCATTATAAGCAGCTTCTATGAATATCATAGAAAACAAGAACAATAACACCTGTCCCAAAGGTCTAGCACTTGGAACGAGACATATTTATATAAACTCTACGTCATTTACAGAAGTGTCAACTTGAAAATGTTTTAAGTAGAGTCAGCTAATTCTTTTGTAGAGTTGAATTGCGGCATTGATGAGACATTATTCAAGGGAGTTTATTGCCGCAAAATACACAAGTAATGGAACATATTATAGATATAGTTGTCACAAGACCAAAAAGATTGACATATATGTCTAGCGAATCATCCCTAATTCAACACCCTCCACGAATATCTTGAACTGTCCATTAGATATAGTTGGTTGTTGGCACTCAAACTCAGATTCACGTTGTAAATATAGTAAGTATTGCAAATTTTGTTCTTCCTTCCCAATCTGTACTTTAGTCCTCATTTTCTAATTCCAAAAGTTCAAGTAATAAAACAACCCAAATAGTATAAATAATTTGGTTCCTTGCCTCTACCTCTTAATTAAAGAAAATGTCTTCACACTTAAGAGTAACTCTACCATCACATGTAATTGCATGACGTACTAGGCAAGATACAATTTTAAAAAATAAAAATTCTAGTAGATCTAATATTCACTTTCTGTGACGCCTATATATGGATTTTATTTTTGAAATGTCTACGATGAAAAATACATGTGAATGTGCTATAATCTTAATTTATATAATAAATTAGAGTCTTCTTGGTATTGCTTGAGGCTTCTTAGTTGGTAGGCAGGAGGCATTTATAGATAAATACCTACCGCATCATGTTGATATGAAATTTAGGACGAACAATGACAATTTTGCTATAGTTAATCGTTCATTGTAATGAGGATCTTTGATAAGCTAAATCTAGCAAACAATAGGTATACATTTTTGTGCATTACTTTACATCCTTGCCGACAAACTTGACTTGCTACTTGCTACTATATATGATTGATTGAAGAAAATAACATCGAATAAGGAATGAGATATTGTATAGTGTTACGATTAGTATTGTTCGGTAAGCATAGAAGTAGCTTAGTAGTTCGATACACACAATGGACTAGTAATTTGAGAGTGACCTTTGGTTTGACATTGATTTCAAGTCAGCTTCAACCTTTACAAATTGTAAAAATGCAGTGGGCTGGTTGTTTAAGACATGGAAAATGTTAAGCGATGGCATTTAAGGTATTTAGAAAAACTTGAAAACGGAAGTAGCAAAAAACAACGGTTACCCTAACTAGTATTTTTTTTATCCTATAACATTCAATATAATATGTTCTCCTGTATAGTAATTGTTTTTGTTTTTCCTTCAGTTATATTATACGCTAATTAGTATATTTTTTCCTCTAAATATATATTTACTTTTTGATGTAGCTACTTAAACACTCTTACTTGATGATCATTGTCTACTTTAACTATCTGAATGAAACAAAATAAAAAAGTTACTGCGTGCTTAAAGCATCAGAATTCATGGAAGATAGTCAAATAAAAGTTCTTATTTTTTTTCTTAAGTTGGAAGGAAATTAATGAATAATGAATGGAAATTTAGAATGATTAAATATTTCCTTTAAATTACAGAATTTTTGTTCAAACTTTATGACTTGCACATGTAAGCATTTGAATTTGTTTACATGAGAACATTTGTATGTAAAAAAAAATTGAACATAAATTTTATAATTTCAAGGAAGAAGATGTTTGGTTTATCCAAATTACTTCATTTTTTTCTAACCTTAATTTTTTCAACTCTTCCAACATCATCTGTTTTATTATATTTCATTATTTTTATCCTCTAAGCACATTATATCTTTTTTTTTTTTATAAAACATATGGCAAAATAAGAGGGTAGACGTGTAAAAAATAGTTATAATCACTTAATTAGATTGTTATGCGCGTGTCTGTTATTTTTAAAATAATAATTTTTTAAAAATTCATCTGAAATATTTCTCTACAATTAAATAAACTAAAAGCTTTACCAAAAGGTGCACTTCGTAAGAAAATGGTATCTGTCTAATTATTGAAATAAAAAGAACCATCTAAAAAATATATTTTGTCAATAAAAATAAATATTTAAAAGGATGTAAAGTGAAAATGCCAGATGGGCTTAATCATTAAAAATGCTCAGTCCAATTAACATATTAGGCATAACTGTAGCCCAACTTTATGTTCTACCATCTTGGGCTAATTCAAGTTAGTTGATGTAAGAAGGGAAAAGAAAAAAAATTCATGTTGTGAATAATTCAATTTTTGATTATATATATAAAAATTTAGTTATAAAAAAATAAAATTCACTTTTGGATGAACTAAAAAATTTAGGAATTAGTCTCGGACGTGCACAAAATTTCAACTCCCCATCCTTTCTCTAGTCCCATCAAAAAAAGGTTAAATAGCCGGTTCTTGATTAATAATGCACATGGTCAGTACATTTTACAAGTCAGATAAACTTGCACTACCCTGTCCATCACTTACCCAATATATTCATGTACTATCTTCATAAGTGAATTTTTTCTTTTATGAATCCAAGATTTTCGTATATTCTAATGATTAAAAAAAGGTACTACCAATAAAGATGATTCGAAACTTGTGCTCTCGCCATGATATGACATTTGTAAATTTGACAAAATGAATTTGTTATGAAGACTTTTTGCTGAGGGGATGAACGACAAAAGGTAAGCCGACAAAGCCCAACTGCTAAAATAACAGCGCAAACACTATGGAAGAACCAAAACAACCCAAACCTCTCGTGTGAGGATATTGTCAAATTTGCACTTAGGAGGAACACACTTTCTTCCCTGTTGTCGGCGTAGATCTTCTTCTTGGATGGCTATTAATAAAGATGGGCCTCCGGTAGGTGTTAAATCCAATCGCGTAAGGGTGGCATGGCCCATTCTTTACTCACTTGAAATTATAATCCCAACTCAAGCCAAATAAATATCTACAGTGCTTCCAGCTTGTACATATTATAATCATCAAAAAACTAGTGTGAAATTGAATTTTAAATATGTATTTGTAGTAAATATTTTTAAAATTTTTTACTTATAATAATTCTATTAACTTAAATAAAATTATCTCTAATAATAAATACATCTGATATCAGCCAGAAAAAAAAGTTGTATATATCCTGAATATAAGTTGGGTAGGTGTTACCAAAGCTTTTTTTTTTTTTTTTTATAGGTTTCGTGAGGAGATATAAACATTTATGCATGTGTTCAGAAAGTATTGCACTAAATCTAATAAACTATTTATAAAATAAGTGTATATAATTATACATGCCCCTAAATTGAATTCGAGATATTGAACAATATAATTTTAAAAACTTAATTATCGAAAGTATTATTCTTGGTACAGCTTAGGATTTTTTTCAATAAAAGACAGTCTAATCTGATTTTAATAATGCTTTGGATATGAAAAGTTTGCTGCTTTTGGCAAGGTTGGAAAAAGTCTTATCTTGATTGTCCTTACTAACTACCGCAATTGCTTTTCTATTCAAAGAAAAATTTAAGTAGGCACTTCGATTGACGTTAAATATGTTCAAGATTGTGCGAGTTATATTGAAAATGTACTTATGTACCCATGCGTAAATTAAGAATTCTTTTAAACGTGTTAACTTTTGGATGAAATGACTATTGTAGACAATACATATCTAAAAATTCTCCCCATCTTTGTGTCTAGGTATCAGCTGCACATGTGTGATATGAAAATCCTTCTAATGGAGCCCTCCATTTATGTGAAACAAATGTTAAATGTTATGAAAATAATTCGTCAATATGGTATAAAAGGACGGTTTTCTTTTATCATATATACTTCTTTTATTTTATAACTCATCGTATTTTCTGTTTCAGTTTAGTTTTATCAATGTCACATATAATTTGTGGTTTTCGTGAAATATCTTTGGTACCAAGTAGATCTGCTTTACATGAAAACAACTTGCTGTGGTGTTTTCCCATCACCTCATCTAAATCTTTATACATTTGGACAGATCTCTTGCATGCATTCAAATAATACGCAACAATGGAATCATTGTTACTTTGTTAGGTCAAGTTGAAGTGATAATTCAGTGGTTTTGGACACATCTCTTGCATGCATTCAAATAATACCAACAATAAAACAAAAAATGTTCGCACGAGATCGAGTTAGACCTGTAGTGTTAATGTGGGTCAGCTCCACCTCCAGTTAAACTCATTCTACCACCCATAATAAGTCGTGGTTAATGTGAGCTAAGCTAGATCGATTATTTCTTAATGTTGAGATAGAAATCTAGATTGTACTCTCCCTTTAGCTTCTTTTATATTACTTGCATGTCTTTTATATTTAACATATCTGCAACTACAACTGATTTGTTTGGTGGCTAAATGCCTTTTTTTTATTATTGTCATTAAATAATCTTTTCATGTCTATTTCTATTTCACATGTTAAATTGTAATTATTTATATTTTTTTATTGATAGGAATTAATGAAAGTAACTATTTATATTTTTTTATTGATAGGAATTAATGAAAGTAACGAAGAGTTTACAACATTCACACATGTTCTATCAATAAACTATTTGTATTTTATATTTTTTATTAAATTAATTATTAATTTTATTAAGTTGATTATACTTACTATAATTTTTTTTTATTTTGCTACTAATTTTAATTACCATTTAAATTAGTAGTTAAATTCTAATTAATTAACTAGCATTAGTTAAATTTAAATTATATTTATTTATATTTCTTATTACTACAAATTAACTAGAAAATAGCTACAAATTTTAAAAATTTACTACAAATTAACTAAGATTATTTTCTTAGCTAATTTGTTACTTAGTTCATGCTACCACCAATATTATAGTAATTTTGTAACTAATTATTTTTATTAGAAATTAGCTATGAAATAACTATTGATTTTAAAATTTTGTAGCTAATTATTTTGTAATAAATTTTAAAATTTCTAGTAGTGACTTTACCGGAACAAAAAGGCTAAAGTTAGATATTATTTTTTAATAATTAATAAAAAATATATCATCAATGTTGTTATCATTTTTACATTTCGTTTTTAGATGATATTATCTACAATTATATATTTTTATTTTATTATTAATTACTTTTTATTTATTAAATATAAAATGAAGTTCATATACATATGATATATTTTTTACATCGTAAAATACTCTAAAATTCATTTAATTTTAATTTCTTACATATTTATTGTATATTATAATTTATTTACATGTAGAAAATATAAATATTTTTTTACATCGTATCATAAATAAAAGTGAATAGTTCAATACATATTTATAATATTTGCAGTTGCACCGGCAACATCACCACTTTTATTAAACTATGTATACCGTAATTTTTTCACAAACCCTGATATATTAGTATGCCATTAAGCTGCAAATAATAAATTAACTAAATATAAACAAACATAGAACCTAAATATAAGCATAGTTTCTCCATATATAACAAGTTAATCAATTCCAAGACTGGAATAAAAAGGATATTAAAGCATATAACTCGAACGTAGATTCTTGTGGAGGAGATCAAATAACACGGAGTAAAAAGCATAAACCTAGGGAGAGAGAGAGAGTTTTCCTAACCAGATAAAATAGAAAAAAAAATTGGTGGATGAAAAATAAATTAAAAAATGTAAATTATTTTTCCCAAAACATAATAGAGAGGCTGACATTAGAGTCCAAGAGTTCACGATTGGTCCACAAGGCAGAAGTGGAATATGTTAGCTCTGGGCACAAGGCGTTGGAGTGGTACTTGTGTTTGGAGTCCAAGAGTTCGCCAACTAACCCATGGCACACGAATAGTAACCCCATGGCCCAATCCTTTGATTGGGCCTGTCAATGTTTTTGTTTTTTTATCATTCTCTACTATATTATGGTTACCAACAAAAATCTTATTTTACTAAGATTAGCCAAGTAGATGGCACAACATTATCAAACTCTGTTAAAAATTAAATTCTCATGAATATTATTTATCACAAAAATTTTCTTAATAATTTTTTCAATTTTCTTTTTTTTTACTTGCTTTCATCTTTTTCATATAGCTAAAAATTATGCAACTTTTAACAATCATTTTTGTACAAATACATATCATCCCAACTAACTTTTTACCATTTTTTTTATAGTTATCACATCAATATCTTTTCATATCTAGTTATTTTGTAGCATGTAATTTCTTTGTGTGGCCACATTATAAACTTTTCATACGTCATAAATAAATAACAAATTTCTAGTTCTATTTCTTTCAATCACATTATTTATTGTATTTCATACTTCTATCTCTTAGTTATAAAAGTTGATGCAAATAACATTTCTCAATAATTAATTCGATCATAATTTGTATGAATTAAAGACACCAAAAATAATTACAAAAGGTTAATATTACTTATCTCTTAATGTCATTATTTCTTAAATAATTTGAATCACTTGAATATCTTTTGAATGACTTATATTTATAGGATGAGATTTTTTTTTCTTTTTCAAACTTGATAGGTAAATGTTTGAGGTCTTATTTAGATAATTTTTTCACAAAGACTTGTAATAGAAAAAAAATATTTTGTATACTAAAATTAGTTTATGCATAATTTTAAAGTCTTAAATCTAAACACACCTTAAGGGTGCCATTATTAAATGCAAGTAGAAAAGAATCCTAAGTTTTACCTTTCATTTGATTGATACAACATAAAACTTGATATTTTTGAACTTGCACCTCTTACCTCATACATTTTTTTTTGTTATATAGACTTTTTATGCTCAATTGTGATATAGATATATTTACATTATTTACTTGTACGAGAAATGCTAGTACTTATGTCACACAATAAAAATTTTAATGTCCTATTTTATTCATTTTGTTACCATTTCTAGCAATAAGAAAAGTATATAAATCACAAAAAAACCAAAAGACTTATAATAATTTGCAACATACACTACCTATATGATAATAAGAGGTTTGTGTTCAATCTTAAGCCTTTTAATGAAACTCAGGATATATATTGTGGTAGTAGAATGAGGGGATGTTTCAGAAGATAGGTTATCTAAGTTACACACTAAATTAGTAACAACCACAAAAATTCACTTAATTTCTAAAAATTAACACTTGCACTATCCTAACAAACCTCATGTTCACAAGTGTCCTGGGATAAGCAATGCTCTACATCACTTATAATATAACGACCTGTTTGGAGTTTTTAGTTTTCAAATGTAATTTTTAAAACAAAATGTATTTGGCTAAAATGAAGTTGAAATGATTTTTAACACAATTTCAAAATACTTTTACATTCATTTTTAAAATGAAAAATTTTCTTTTGTGAATTTGGTTTTTAGTTTTAAAAAACACTTACTCCATTTAACAATAACCTTTCTTGTTGTTGTCATCACTACCATCCCCACCACAACACCACACCATTATCGACACTCCCTACCACTAGCATTTCGATTGGCCAGCACCACCACTATCGATACTAGCATCACCACCACTACTATTATCGTCCACACCATTACCTCTACCATTGGTCCACTATCACCACCACCATCCCACCAACATCACAACCACTACCATCAATGCCACCATCGCATCACTATCATCATACAAACACACCCTTAGACCAATTTTAATAAGATAGAGAACTTTCAAAGTGAGTTTATTTTGAAATTAAAAATTAATTTTTGAAACTAAAAAAGTTAAAACATTTTAATTTTTGGAAATTTTAAAACTTACAACTAAAAACTATTCCAAATTTTTTATCCAAGCCTTTAAAATCCATGTGATAAATCATTAAGTAAATTTCAAATAAAGATAATTTTGAGAAAATAAAAAATTAGAATACAATTCTTCATCTTAAATATCCATTATTAATTTTGATTCTAAATGTGAGATTGGAATCTATAATTGGATATATACTACTTCATATTATGTCTTATTTTTTTTAATATGTGATTGTTTCTCTTAAATATATCCTCTAGAACTTGCAATATAACTCTTTCAAGGTGAATTAATATATCAATTATGTTATCACAATAATTGATTATTTACTCATAAGTGTGAATACGGAGGAATCTAATATAAATATTAAATTGGTATATATGTTACTAAATCTAATTAAGGGTTCAAAGTTAAATTTGGGATTTTTGGATTTATTAAATTGTTTGGTTTCCTTAATTAAAATCCCATTATAAATATGAATGTTTTTTAAATCTAAAATCACCGATAGAGAGAAAAATTAAGTCTTTCTTGTTAAACTTGCATTTACAATGTGATTCAATTTGTGATATACTCACTACTTTGAGTGATTCAAAGTTTTTGCTTTTGTTGATTTGTGAGAAATGATGACATTCCTTATTTGTTTTAGGAATGAAGTTTTTTAGGATTGTTCATGGTATGTGATCCCTAAAGGATAATTAAAGTGATTTAGTTAGAGACATCCTGAGATAGGTTTTCAAGGAAGGTTTACTTAAGTGTAAAATACTTGTTGCTATAATACTCTAACTTTATAGTAAAAAAAGTTCTCAATTACAATTTGGGGTTGAGATGTAAATCATAGTAATGATGATTGAATCAATATAAATCTTTGATGCACATCTTTCTATCTCAAATCTATTATATTTGAACATGTCAATTTTATCATTACTTTGAAATTGATAATTGAGTTTTAAGCTATCTATATCAATTGAATTGTCTCTAAGGTTAATTCAATTTTAATTAAAATCTTCGTATCTTTGTTAAAATTGATAATTGGGTTATAACATTCATCCATCAATTGAATCAATTTTAAGGCTTACTCTATTTCTAATATATATATCCTTTATGAGTTTGACAAATTGATTTGCAAAATAGTTTTTAACAACTTAATGTTAGACACTAAAGTATTTTGAAGTAATTACAAAAAATTACTATGACTAATGGTTATAACATTCATCCATCAATTGAATCAGATTTAAGGCTTACTTTGCTTTTAATGTATATATCCTTTATAAGTTTGACAAATTGATTTGCAAAAAAAACTTTTAACAACTTAATGTTAGACACTCAAGTATTTTGAAGTAATTACAAACAAATTAATATGACTAATCATGTTTTTATTTTCAGTAACTAAAGCTAAAAATAGTTTTCATTAAATACCGAGTCTTATAATAATTCTGATTTGACCATTTTATCCTATTAAATGATCTTTGCAAAAATTAGTAAAACACAATTTAACCATTTTCTTGTGTTTATTTGTTATAACACTTAAATCATTCATCTCGAGTTTATCTCGCTGTTTGGGTAATAGAAATCACGTGCATTTGTGAAAAATGGAGATTCATGAGGGAAATAAAATAAAAAGTTCACAAAATATTTGCACCATAAAATTTAAAAAATAAAATAAAAACTAAGCTTCCAAAAGCCGACTATCTTGATCCAACGTGCTGGTGTCATAATATAAATTATATTATAATATATGTTTAAAATTAATTTATGTATTCAACATTTATAACATAAAATTCTAATAATTAAATTTTGTTAAAATTTAATTAAAAATTAAAAATATATTAAACTTGTTGCTTATAATATTTTAAAAAGGCATATATATCTTTTTAATTTTTTAAATTTGGGCCTAGTTTTTTCTCCCAAATTTAAAAGTAATTATTTTAGTTTTCTAATTTAAAAATATTCCACTCTTTTGGTTTTTAAAGTTATTTTTTGTGAGCCATCACAAGTGAGTTGTTTCTAAATTAGGGGACAAAAGTAATCACTTTTAAATTTAGAGAATCAAAAGAAAACTAGGTTTAATCATGAGTAATGACTTTAAAAAATATCTAATAATAATAATAATAAAATAATACTTAAAAATATCTTTTGTTTTATGCCAAAATCTTAATTCACTGGATATTCATTTTCATCTACATGATATTCTTTATTATCATCAATATAAATGCAACTTATATTACTTTATTCTTTTAACTCTTCTTTTTGGTTAATATCTATCTAAGCAAAGTCCACTAACATCATCTTTATTTAAAATATTTTTATCTTAATTTACTAATAATACTTCTAATTGTCCTCGTGTATCGCACAACTCATCAAGTTGATATGGTTCAAAGTCAACTTCATCATATGACAATGGAAAAGCATTTCTTGACTTAATTTTAACCACAATATATCAAATTTTCTTGTCACTATATTTTACACAATAAACTAATACAGTTTGATAGCCTAACACAAATAGATCATTTGTCTAATATAACCTCCTCATATCTACACTAATAAATCCATATTCATCTTTTTTTATATATCTTCTATCAAGATTTTGACTTTGAAAGTGCTTCAAACAAATAACATTTAAATAGTATAGTGAAGTTATTTTTTAATTTTTATTTCAATAATTTTTCTAATAATCCCATAATAATAAGCAAGTCTTGCCAACTCATCTTCTTTCACTATTACGCAATTATTTTTAGGGTTTTTAGTGTATCTCAGCATCCATTGTATGAAACTTAAAACCATTGAGAATGTATCTACTGTGATTAAGTAATCCACAATTAGGTCCCTTT
Organism: Mucuna pruriens; assembly: GCA_025330945.1. NCBI lineage: Eukaryota > Viridiplantae > Streptophyta > Magnoliopsida > Fabales > Fabaceae > Mucuna > Mucuna pruriens. Next base: position 11,012,397 of record JAENHJ010000528.1, read on the forward strand.
ATAATGCTACTGGCTAGTTAGTAATTCTCCCATCTTATAATAATTGTAATCACATAACCTACACAAATATTATTTAAACATTACAATTTATAAAAATAAATACTATATAATTTAATTGCTATTAGTAACTCCAGGTATAAGTTAAACATTAATCTTATTACCTCATTTTCAACCATTTATGGAATTGATCTTTGTGTCTCTTATTCATATTCCTATTATTTTTATTTATTATTTTACTCATGTGTTTTCTACAAAATATTAAAATAATATTAAAAATATAAATTCATATAAATTGTAATTATTTATTTAATAGAAGAGTGAAATACTTACTCAATCTAAGGTCTAACTTCTTCACAAATTTGTAATATGTAAAAACGAGCTTGTGGATATTCAAAAAAGCTAACCTCTTCCAAGAAACCAACCATTGTTCATACACAAAGACAAACCAATGCAATCATATTTGAAAAATTCATACATCTCTATCTAGTCTACTTATTTCTTTTAATTATTTCTTTTATCTCTATTTCAAAATTGAGTTTTAATGGTTTTTTAAAAGAAATGTTCAATATATAGTTAAGAAAACTCTATATCACAATTTAAATTATTTATTATAAATTTAAAATACAATTGATACATTATATATATATATTATGAATTTTAAAAAGATAAAATATCTATATTTAATCTTTTTATTTGTTTATTTCTTTCAATTTACTTTCCTTTATCTAAATTTCTAATTTGAATTTCAATAATTTTTTAAAAAATTATCAATAGTTAAAACAACTTTATATCAAGATTTAAATTGTTCACTGTATAGAAATATAAAATATAATTACTTGTGCACAAGATAAATATATTTTATATAATTAAACTTGAGGAGAAACTAAGTTACTTAATATATAGCTTTAAGAAAATTACTTCTCATCCTTATTTTTTATTTTTTTAATCTAATTATTAAATGTGAATTACTTGTTAAACTTATTAAATTAAAAGAAAATAAAGGGAGGATGAAAAGTAGTTCTTTGGAATGACTTAATCTTTCCTCATTAAAATTTAAAATAAATAAATATTTTAAATTTATAATGAGTCATTTATATTGTGATATAATATATCATTTTAACTGTTGACTATTTTTTTAAAATATTAAATTTTAATTTAGAGATAGTAATAAACGAAAGATAATTTGACACGATTAAGGGAAAATTTGTTTATTTAGTTGAAGGATTAAGGAAAAATTTGTTTATTTAGTTGAAGGAACAATGTGTGAAGGAGAAAAGAAAAAAGAGAAAAAAAAAATTTGAGAATACCTAATTAGGCGAGTGAGGAGAATAAAAATCTAACAAAACTGCGTATTTTAATTTATATTAATGTAGAAGTATACAAGAGTATAATTATATTTTAAAAAACCATCAATTTCATTCTCCAATAGTCCCTAAAATAATAACATTATATATATATAAGTATTCTTAAATATCGATCAATTTATTCTTTAAGTTGATATATTTAGTAAAGTTCAAGAATTAATTTAATTATTTTTAATATTTAAGAGGTTATTAAATTTATGTAAAAAAGATATTATTAACTTAACGTGATTTTTAATATTAGAGAGACTATTTTTATATATATATTTTTTACTTTTGGAATTATTTATGCTTTATGATGAAATAGATACTCAAGATTTGACACATCAAATATTATGTATTAAAAACAATTATGTTTATGTCGGATAGGACCATTAATAAAGCTTCTGAAATTGAATGTGATACTTCTGGTGTTGAAATAGGAGTTGTATTAATGCAGGAATCTAAATCAATTGCATGTTTTAGTGAGAAGCTAAGTGGGGCTGCATTGAACTATTCTACCTATGACAAGGAATTGTATGCTTTGGTGAGGACATTGCAAAGTTGACAACATTATGTGTGGCCAAGGGAATTCATAATCCATTATGACCATCAAAGTTTGAAGTTTCTAAAATCTCAAGGTAAGCTTCAAAAGAGACATGCTAAATGGTTGGAATTCATAGAAATGTTTCCTTATGTGATCAAGTACAAGAAAGGTAAGGAGAATATTATGGCTGATGCATTGTCTAGAAGAAAATAGAAGGCAAAGTTTGTTAGAGAGTTGCATATCAAAGTTTGGGCTAACATTGAGAAGAGGAATGGACAATATGCAAGACAAGCAAATAAAGAGCGTGTTATGACTTTTGAGCCTAGAAATTACGTTTGGGTTCATAGGCGAAAAGAAAGGTTTCCTACTCAAAGAAAATACAAGTTGTAGCCAAGAGGAGATAGAACTTTTCAAGTGTTAGAAATGATCAATGACAATGCCTATAAGTTGAGTTTATCAATTGCATATGGTAATGTAAGTTCTACTTTGAATGTTGCTAATTTATCTTGATTTGTTGTAGGTGAGGAATTTGATTCAAGGGCGAATCTTTTTGAAGAGGGAGGGAATGATAGAAACCCAACTGATAAAGACAAAGACCATCTGCATGACATTGGAGGTCCCATGACTGGGTCCAAAATGAGGAAGTAATCTTTGCAAGGCCTAAGTTTAGGAATTAAGAAAAATATAGACCCAAAAGAGTCAGAAGCTGCACCAAAATGAGTCATTTTATTGCAAGTTGATGAAGAATGAAACCCATATTGAACAACACAAATAAAACCCAAAGTCATTGTCATGTAATTTGGGCTAAGTAGTTAGTTAGAATTTGTTTACATATATTTTCGCATAATAATTCTTTTTAGATAAGAGATTTTTGATAGAAATTTTTGATTCGTTAAGATTTTATGCCAATTAAAATATTATTGGGTTTTAACTTCCGAACTGCCTAACTAAGCCTATAAATAAGCTCTTGTAATCAATCAGAATTTGGAATTTAATAAAATTTGTATTTTTTCTTTATGAAAACTTTTCCTTTGTTCTTAGAATTAAGAAATTTTTTTTATAGTGTTGGTTTTGCCAACAAGTCGTGGTTAGGATCAAGTTCTCTCTTTCACCAGGTCACGCTTCATAATTTTGGTTTTACTGGTAGGTCATGGTTAGGGTCAAGTTCCTCTTCACCTATTTTCAAGACGGTCCCTTTCTAATTCATTAAGATCATATCATTTGGTATCAGAGCTTTGACTCTTGAAACCAAGTGTTCTCTTCCTTTGTGTTTCTATTTTTTTTCACAATTTTCCACAAAAAAATCATAAAAAAAAAAACACAAAGGAAGAGAACACTTGGTTTTAAGAGCCAAAACTCTGATACCAAATGATATGATCTTAATGGATTAGAAAAAGAGATCGTCTTGAAAATAGGTGAAGGGTAACTTAACCCTAATCGGGACATGCCGGTAGAATCAAAGTTATCAAAGTGTGACCTGGTGAAAGGGGAACTTAACCCTATCCACAACTTGCCGGATAGAACCAAAGTTATCAAGAGAAAGCGTGACCCTAACCGTGACCTGCCGGTAGAACCAACACTATAAAAAAAGAAGTTCTTAATCATAAGAACAAAGGAAAAATGCTCATAAAGAGAAAACACAAATTTTATTAAATTTTAAATTTTGAATTCTGATTGATTACAAGAGATTATTTATAGGTTTAACTAGGCAGGAAGTTAAAGCCCAATAATATTTTAATTGACATAAAATCTTAACCAATCATAAATCTCTATCTAAAATCTCAATAAAAAAAATCTTTATCTAAAATCTCAATAAAAAATCTCTATCTAAAATCTCAATAAAAAATTTCTTATCTAAAAAGAATTATTATGCGAAAATATATGTAAACAGATCCTAACTAACTACTTAGCCCAAATTACATGACAATGACTTTAGGCTTTATTTGTGTTCTTCAAGATGAGTTTCATTTTTCATCAACTTGCAATAAAGTAATCTATTTTGGTGCAGTGTCTGACTCTCTTGGCTCTATATTTTCCTTAATTCGCAAACTCAGCCTTGCAAAGATTGCTTCCTCATTTTGGTTTTGGACTTAGTCATGAGACCTCCAATGTCATGTAGCTTTGTTTTTGTTGGTTGCGTTTCTATCACTTATGTTTCATGATAAAATGGATACTTAAGATTTGACACACCAAATATTATATATAAAAAATAATTCTATTTGTGTCGGATAAGACTATTATGTGACAATAAAATTCTTATTTTGAATATTTAATACAATTGCATATCATAAGACATTAATAAAGAAATATTAAATATTTATTAAAAATAAAAGTGCAGTACATTATTTACAACATTGAAATAAATTTTTGAAATAATAATTACTATTAGAGAAATGCTAACCAGAACCCAAGAAATAATAAATTATATTAGGTTCATTTATTTTATTTTAAAATAAGTGATAATTAATTATAATAATTAAAATATAAAAGATACGTAGGTTAAATTTTTTGAAAGCTAATATACTTTTATCTCATAAAACTTGTTTTTTTTTTCTCCCTAACACTAATATTAATCGTTAGGCTTCATTTTGTTATTATACCTTATGTAATTCAAGAAAATTGAATTATTAGTATAAATATTTTTAGTGATCTATATTAACAATTATGGCATAGGATATTAATAATATAATAAACAAATGATATATATATATATATATATATATATATATATATATATATTAATTTTATTATAATAAATTATATATTAATATAATATATTAATAACGATAATAAATATAATATATATATTAATATTAGTAATTTAATTTCACATAGATAATATTTCCTATTGATATCTATTTTTTTAACGAGATGTTTGAAAGAGTATATCAAATTATTAATAATATATTATACAAATTAATAGATAAAATACTAATTTAATAATGATTATTGATAAGCTTTATACATCAACATTTTTTTTATATATTATAGTTTATTACTTATAATTTATAAATCGAGTTAACATTTCAACATAAAAAATATATTTAAAATTTTTTGTGTAGTTTTCATATGGTAAGAAATTTAATATAAAATATTATATTTTATTTTTAATTAATTTATTTTTATTTGGAGCAAGGTTAAATTAGTTTTCAAAGAATTTAACAAACATTTTTTTTAGTAGTATTCCTTTTTGTTACATTAACAAACATATTTTTTATATTATAATTATTTTCCATATTTTCAAAATATATATCATAATAATTTATTATTTCTTGAAGTTAGCATAGTCAAATAACAGTAATTATTACTTTTTGAATTCATTTAATATTGTAATTAATGAACTACTTTTATTATTTTTAATAAATATTTAATGTTGAATTTAATGAGCATGTGATATAAAATAATTTAATGATGAGTATAATGATAATGTGATATAAAATAATTTTTTTAGATCATATATAAATGTAAAATATTTACTATCCTAATGTTTGAATTCATTCGAATGGTGAATATTTTCTTTTCAATATAATTTTTTCTCTATCTAAAATAGAATTTGTTAGAACCCTAACATCTTAATAGTTAAGGGAGGAACTAGTAATTAAGAGATCTAAGTAACTACAATCTATGTTAACAAAGATTAATAATATAACATTAACATAATTATTTTAAAAATCAATAAATTTATTACATATAATTAATAATAATTAAATAATTATCTAAAACTATTTTATCTGTTAATTTTATATTATTATTTAATTACATAGTTTAAGGTTAAAGACTACAGAAAATTTTTAAAATTTTATTTAACTTGAGGAACTATAACCATAGTAAATTTTATAGTTTTTGCAGTGTCAAGGCCTCTGAATCAGTGTAAGGTAACGAAACGAAATGGCGTACCTGCGCTTCCCTTTCTCGTTTTCTCAGCCCCAACCGCCTCAATTCCCTCGCCCCTTCACTGCATTCGCTGCAGTCGCAGCCGTTGCTGGAGCCTCCGCCGCCGTCGTGGCCGTGTCCTCCTCCGACCGCCCCTTTCTCCGGAATGCTTTGAGTTCCTTCTTCTCCTCTCATCCCTCGCTGCCTCTCTGGGGTTCACTGAGTTTGGCCGACAGTGGCATTTCCGTCCTTGAGTCAAAGACTGGAGCGTCATTCCCTTCTGTCATAGGCCCTTCTCTGAAACTCTGCGGAATTGGGTTGCGGAAAAAATGCGTTTTGGGTTTGAAGAACATTGATGTATACGCATTCGGTATGGCATTTTATTTTCCTTCCACGACCACAACCCTCCCCCAATTTAAATGCAACATAAATAAATAGAAAAGGATCTTTTCCCAATTTAGCACCTTACTTTCCCATGTTACGTCTCTGACATCTTTTCCTTTTGTTCCTTTTAAAATTGTTTTTCCTTTGGTTTCATCAAGTGGAGACAACTTAGATACCATAAAAAAAATCTAGGTAGGTTCCTTTTTAGATGCAGTATCGGCATGGTTTTATTGTTACATAGTTTTGTGTAATTAGTTTGCTAATTTGCTACGACTTGCATCTTGGTTGAACAAAAGGGAAAGGACATTGTTAGTTTGAAATGTATATCAAATAGTGCTTAGGGGGCAAACCAAACTTTTATGTTGTTTAGAAAATTTTTTGTCATTTGTTGCAGGTGTTTATGCTGATGATGAAGAAATAAAGAGACATCTTTCTGAGAAATATGGGAAGTTGTCTGCGTCCCAATTGAAGGAAAATAAGGAGTTTACTGAAGATCTTATGGAAAATGATATACCAATGACGGTTAGACTTCAAATTGTCTATGGCAGATTGAGCATTCGTTCTGTTCGAAGTGCATTTGAAGAGTCTGTGGGAAGCAGACTGCAGAAGTTTGGCGGGTCGGACAATAAAGATTTGCTTCGAAGGTGATAGTTCCTTCAACTGGAAATCTTGTTCTCATATATTAAGTATTAGTTCTTACATCATTAACTTGTCATGAAATTGCAGATTTTCAATTGAGCCCTCACTTTCACTTACACATTTATAAAAATGTTTGCCAAACAATAAGAATGTTCAAGTTAAAGATAATGTAGTGAGCATAACCAATATTAGAGGGGAGGATAAAATAGGAAAGGAGAAATTTTGGCCTCATTCCCTCCCGTCCAAATATTTGAATCAAATAAGCTATTTTTAAGAGAATCCCTTGCCTCTGCTGCATTTCCATCCAACCAATCACTATGCAACTCAAAGATATCTCATAATGCTTTAAACAACAACAATAAAAATCTTATCCCACACATGCTTTAAACTTAAAAGCATTTTATAATTGTTGCTGAATGCTGATAAGCTTTGATAAACCATGGAAAATTTTATTCCAAGTATCTTTTCATGAGACATAACTTTTTCCATCTAAGTGGGTAAGAATTTTCTGTTGCATATAGGTTCACTTCACAGTTTAAAGATGAATTCAAAATACCTCGTGGATCTATAATTCATCTCGCAAGAGAGAAGGGCCATGTTCTTCGCACATCAAGTAAGTAATCTTTCTCCATGTCTGCATTTCCATCTCAAGTTTCAGAATTATAATACAGTGCAAAATATTTTTCCTGCATCATATGTGTTTTGTATAAGGAAAAATAGGTCTTAATAGTGATTCAGAAGATTCAGTTGAGAACTCATGAATACGTTGTTTCTCTCTGTTTCTTTCATCAATTAGAACTCTAACTTAAGAGGTGTCCCCTTATACACCATAGTCCAAACTGGCTACATGAAACTTATGCATCGAACAGAAAGACAAATCCATGATAATTTTTTATTAATACTTTTTCCATCACAAGGAGATGGGTGGAATGAAACACTTAATACTGTTTTATATTCTGCAACTCAATTTGATAATGAGAAGGAGTTTTGTCTCAAAGAATTCAGGTAATGTTGAAACATGGATGATGTGTATTCTCTTTTTTTAATTTGCACTGGATCTTTTGAGAAATTAACTTTGGGGCCTGATAGTAACTGACCTATCAGGGTCACTTTTACTCTTACTAAAATAGCTAGTATAAATAGCTCAAATAAAGGTTTCAATTTTATGTTTGAAGTATCTGATACCTTATGCAATTACACCTGGGTAAGGTTGTCATTTTTTGGAGATCATTGTTAAGTGTTTAACGTTTAACTTGGAGGGACCTTTCAAAGTGAAACTGGTACAACAGTGTGCTGTATAAATGCTCTCTGAACAATGCAAATCTTTAGCACCTAGCATTAGGTGCTTTAGTTACTTTATGTTATTAATGCGTATGCTTTATATTTTTGCTATGTTACATTGCAACAAGAATTTTTAACATTTATTTATCTTATTTCTTGCAGTTGATGGACAGGAAGTGGGAAGCATCCAGAGTAAACTCCTATGTAAGTCAGTTCTAGATTTATATTTTGGTGACGAACCATTTGATAAACAGGCCAAAGAAGAAATTGAGCTCAACATGGCTGCTTACCTCTAGAGGAAGAATGTTAAACTAAGATTCTTCTCTAAGACATGGATTCTATACCCTTGTTAATTCCGTGCTTCGAGTAATTTTTTTTTTTTGCTGTCTCGTTATTAATAACTTAAACTTGTTGATGTATACCTTGAACTTCAAGATTGCAATATGAATTAAGTCATTTTTAATAACTATCTTACTCTGACATTTGTTTGGAGAAAGTTTAAAACCTGTCAACCCATGTGTCCTATTAGTAAGGCTATGCTTAGATAAGAGTTGCAAAAGTACTTTTACCAATTCCAATATAAAATTTCGAATTCCAATGCACAAAATGAAGAAAAAAGAAATTGTTACTTTTGAGAGTAAAAATACTCTTAAACTTTCTCGAGTGAAATTTAAACATGCATTAACATTACACAAATTAGGCTATGTGATAGTGATTAGGATCATACAAAGTCCAAAGACATTCGAATGCCCTTTTTAGATTACAATCCCAACTAGATAACATTCGAAACCAATAGTAGTTTATAGACCTCTTCTTAATCCATTAACTTCTAAAGATAAAATCGTAAAGGTTTACGAGTGTCAAAGGAGTTGTGTACTCATAAACCACCTAATCATATATGTCTAGTGTTTACTGTTTGTCATTTAGATAACTTAGGAATAATTTTTTAGGTGTCATTGGTGTTGTTCATAAATCAAAATTGAAATTTCGTATCGGTAATTTGTGTAATAAAGATATACTTTAAAATATTATGGAGATGCCAAAATAAAATTTTAACTTTGATTGAAGATAAACTTTAACAACACTAAAAAAAACTATATTTAAGTTTACCACAACTTAAACATAACTTTTATAGTTACATGCCTACGAGGAAACTCATGCAATTTGTTGTCAATCATATTTTCCGCACAACCAATCCTTCCTTTAGCAAGTATCTCGTAATCCCTACTTCACAGGCTCATCATGTAGGCTGTAGTTTATTTCACCTATTTCAATTTTTTCTTCACTCGCGAGCAGATTTGGACTCTAGGGAAACATGCAAAAATGTCTTGTGAATCCAAGGGAAAAATATGATTAGAATTTAGATCCGCTAATAGACAGTGAGGAAATGTGATTCTTCAAAGAGTTAAAATTGATTAGTATCAAGTCAAATTGGTAAGTGCATTTATAAGCTAAGTAACAAGGGGAAATCGACGAATTCAATTACGTAAGCCTTAACTCTTACAAAGATGTACAATCTTGTATAGTTCCATGTATCTCAAAGATAGTTAGTAATTATAGGAAGTAAATATAACTGGATTTTATAAGTTACTAATTAAATACCATAATGTAAGGATACATAGTCAACTAATGAACTCTTAATTGTTAGATGATTCTTTTCTATACGACAAATTTGGATTAAGCTAGAGTTATTACGTATCCTTATATAACAAGTTATATAAGTTAAGAAGGTATTCTCATAATTAGCAATAACTTATGAAAAATTAAGCTAGGCGTAGGGTACCATTCAACTTATTGCCAAGTAAGAGTGTCATTCAAAAAATTAAGGGTTTTCAACTAGTGTATCACACTAATCATCACTTTTTCACAAGCAAACTTTTTTAGCTACTAGTACATATTAGTTTCAGTAATCGTATATTTTCCATAGATTTCAAGCTCCAATATTTTCGTTCATAGTTTTCTTGATTTACTAAAATGGAGGCGATTATACACTTGCTTGGTTTCTACTCTTCTAATTAAGGTGCATGTTGATATTAGCTATCCAAATGATATTAACATTTTCTTAATTAGTGGGAGATGCTTGAAGGTCACTACTTTGAAAAATATACCCTACAATTAATTTGAAGCAATGTAACGAGCTCAAAATCAAATAAGAAATTTTAGCACCTGATAAAATATGTCATGCTGTATTCTTTTTTTCCTATTTATTTTTTGGATAAGAAAAGTTTATTATAAATTGAGTACAAGAGGTACCCAATTATAAGTACATAGTATCTGCATAGCATGGTGGTACCTGAAAATATGCACCACCCATACAAAACCCATCAAGTGCAACATCCAAAACAACATTTAACTACACCTGTTACACAAAATACATTTGTTGGCCTCCAACAATGGAATAGAATATTTCCAACAATGGATTCCTTTTTCCTTTTGATTTTAATGCATTGTCAGTATAAACAAGATGATTGGCGATTTAGAACTTATCCTTACGGGACTAGTAGGGAAAATAACAATATAAACAGTGACATTTACTGTACATTTTTAGTGATTTACATAACTTTTTGAAAGAGAACTTTGCAAATATGAGAGTTTATGGTCTCTGGGTCACAATATGCTCCATAGTAGAAGCCCTTGGCCACTGTGAGGAATGAGTTCTTGATATTGGGGTGCACGCCATCTGAGGAATTTTGGAGCACCAATTGCACAAGTTGTAGCATGTCAGATTCTATTTGAGGGGTAGTGATGCTGGTTGTACACATGTTGTCCTTGCAGCTTTGATAATTACGAAGGCCATGGCAGACTCTATTAGTGACTTCGAGCAACCTCTGGTACTTTGGATTCAGCTGTAGTTCTTCCGACCAATAGCCACACATTAAATTTATGATTTGCACCATCAGCTTAGCTTTTCTTTCGAAGCTATTCCCTTCATTTTTCCAACTTTACTGTCAGCCTTGCCACTTATCATTTTAAAAAACCAACACTACAAAAAAATTTTAAGTTTAGCAACCACATCTAAACTTAAACAATTGGTCGCTAATTTTGAATTTTTATTTAAATAATTCAATCGCTAAAATTATTCTCTTTTTTTTACTAAATCGGGTGGTGGTCGGGTGGGTGGTGGTTGGAGGAGGGAGTGAGGGAGAAGGGAGAAGGCAGGGAGGAGCACTACAAAAAAATTCATTTTTAGAGACCGAAACAATCGGTCACTAAAGTTGGAAATTCCGTCGCAAATGTAATATTTTGGTTGCAAAATGGTTTAGCGACGGAATTAGCGACCGATTTTATTTCGTTGCGAAAGGCCGAGTCGCTAAACACTTTGCGACCGAAACCAAATCGGTGGCTAACTATATTAAAAATTCGGTCGCTAAATCGGTGGCTATTTTATATTATTAAAAAAATCCGGTGACTTTTTTTTATTTTTAATAAATTCCGACGCTAATTGGGTCACTATTTTTTTTTTTTTTAAATAATTCAGTGGCTAATTTAGCGGTTATTTGATTTTTTATTTTAAATAATTTCGTCACTAAATCGGTTGCTATTTTTTTTTTAAATAGTTAGATAGTAGTGGTAAATTGTTGGTGGTTAGGGAAGAAGGAAAAAGAGAGGGAGATGAAAGGGAGGAAAGGGATGAGAGAAAGGAATGAAAGGAAGGTGGTGGTGGTTGTAGAAGAAGAGGTGGGTGGGTAGAGAATAGAGAAGAGTAGAAAGGAAGGGATAGGAAGTATTTGGTGGCGACGGTGGTAGCGGTGGCGACGGTGGTGGTGGCGGTGGCAACGACGGTGATGGAGAAGGAGAGGAGGGAGTGAGAGGAGGGAGTAATGGGAAGGAGAGGAGGAGTGTTTAAAAAAGGGAGGGAGAAAGAAAAAGAGAGAAAAAAAATTTTCAAAATTTTGAAAATCGGACGCTAATACCGTGGCTAATTTTTTTTTATTTTTTCGTTTACTTTTCGGTCACTAATTCGGTGGCTAATATATATTTTTTTATTTTTTTAAATCGGTCGCTAAATCAGTCGCTAATTTTATTTATTTATTTGTTTTTTAGTTTTCAAAGTCCGTCGCTAACTCCTTCGCTAATAAACGTGTTTTGTATTTATTTTTTATTTTTAAATTTCGATCGCTAAATCGGTGGTTAATTTTTTTATTTTTTTATTTTTTAGTATTTCGGTCGCTAATTCTGTCGCTAACAAATAATTATTTATTTTTTTATTTTTTTTATTTTCGACCGCTAAATCGGTGGCTAATGTATTTTTTTATTTTAACTTTTTTAAAATTCGGTCGCTAATTCCGCCGCTAATAAATATTTTTTTTTATTTTTTATTATCTGTCTCTAAATCGGTTGCTAATGTTTTTTTATTTTTAAATATTTAAAAGTTCGGTCGCTAATTCCATCGCTAATAATTTCTTTTTTATTTTTTTATTTCCGTCGCTAATAATACCTTTTTAAAAGTATTTTTTGACATTATAATTTCGGTTGTGTATTCTTTTTGTGCGTGCATTCTTTTTGTTCTTTCACTTTTCTTGAAACTCCTCCTTCAACTTATTCCAAGCATCTTTTGCAATTTGCTTAAAAGTCAGGATCTTGATAAATACATCATCATGTAGTGGTGCATGTAGAATGACAAGTATTCTTCCTTTCTTTGTCACTTCATCGTTGTGATTTCTTATCTCAGCTATTGTTGGGTTGTTCGACAATGGAGGTAGGTTACTTCCATTTTCCACCATATCTCACAAATTTTGAGCTATAAAACAAGTCTTCATTTCTCTCAGTCCATAAATGATAGTTTTCACCTTAAAAATAGGAGTTGATGCGAGAATTGCCAATTGGGAGAAAGATCAAAGGGACTTACTTTATCACGTACCATGAAACATACTTTCTCATCTATCCTTGGTCGAGCTTATTTATGATGGATTTTGTGCCAAACATAATAGAACAAATCGAAGAACCTAATGGATCGAGATTGGTATATGAATTTTTTTTTGGGACACAACTCTGTGCGTCTTGGCCTGGCTGACTGGTTTTTGGAGCCAAAAACGGAGGGAGAGAGAGAAATCTCTCGTTCAGTCTTGGTTTGGTTGTTGCAGGTTGTCATCGGCCCAATGGAGAAACCCAATGGAAAAAGTCAGTTGCTAAATAGTCAGTTGCTAATTCAGTTGTAAAAGAGAAAGGAATATATGTTTAAAAGAGAAAATCAATATTCCACACTCTTCTTTTAACATCCAATAGTAGTGCAAAAGTATGTAAAAAATAAATGATACTGTGTTTGAATGGAAAATTTTAAGGGAATAATTTATTTTGTTTTATAGTATTTGAAATACTTAAGAGTAAAATGTGTTTTTGGATAAAAAATTTAGAAAAAAATTGAAATTTTAATAATTAGTGAGGATATTTTAATTACTTAAAATTATAAATTTTATAAAAAATAAAAATTTTAATAATTATATTTCATTGAAACTGTTTTATTTTTAATTTCTTTTTTTCTTTTCTTACCAATAGGTTTCTTATTTCTCTTCTCATTCTCTCTTTCTTTATCCTATTTTTTTCTTCCTCTTCTCTCTTTCACATCTCTTGTCTATTTCTTTATTTTTTTAATATTTTTTTTGTCTCTCTAATTTTTTTCTCTCTTCTCTTTATGCTCTTTCTTCTATTTTTCTTTCTCTTCACTTTCTTTCCTTTTCAAATGCCATTTTTTTTTCTCTCTTTTTTTTTTCTTCTCCTTTTCTTTCTTTTTTCTATTAGTATGGACATAAAAATATCAATATTTATAATTTAATTTCTTAAAAATAAGTTGAATTGAAAAGTCAAACTTTCGTATATGTCTATGCCTGGTAAATTAAAGTGTTTTAAATATTAATTATAATATAATTACAAATTCTGAGTTATATATATTCGCACCAAAACAAAAGAAATTCTGAGATATATTATATTATTCTCTTCTTTTAACATGAAATAGAGGTGGAAAAGTATTGTAGAAAAGAAATGATTAAGGGTATGCCAATGGCACAAGGAATTTTTGGAAAGCAGTAAGCCAATAATGAAATTCTTAAATGTAAACTTACCCTTCTCACACTTCTCAGGGTGCATGTTCCGATCCATGATGTTAGTGCAATAATACAAGCTAACGTGTTAAGAATCCGATTATGGGCTTCTAATAATTCAGTCTTCCCAGGAACCATCAGGTAGCTGATTATGAGCAATCCATTCAAGACAGGACTGGAATTGAGGTGAATTATCATCACAAACATTTTTCACTAGAGCAAACCATGCTGTGTCATAAGCTGATATTGTTATTTCTCCATCTTTCTTCGAATCCAACATCAATTCGATTGCATTTATCTTCTTTCGAATCTCGTTTGTTACCAAAACCTTAAATTAAATTCCGGTTACAAATCAAATATCACATGTCAAAATGCTTATGTGATAGTTACAAATTAAAGGGAGAAGCATGAACCTGGTTAAGAGCTTCCTCGTCTATATTATCATCCTTCACATTATTATCGTCAGAGACACATTCTGCTAAATAGAGTAATTGTATTAACTTTAACACTGCGTAGAAAAAAGATTAGTACTAATTGACCATACTTAAATTAAATAATAATATGAATACATACGATAACAAACTAACTAAAATTAACATACCTTGAATCCGAGAGTACATCGGATGAAATCCACAAATCTTGAGATGTTTGCTTTCTTTGGAGGGGACAAATACCTTTATGATATTTGAAGTGTCACTCTCCGTACATAATTGAATTTAAGGATTTGACAATTCTACCCTACCATTAAATGTTCTCACCAAAACAAATTTAATGGGTGCAACCTACCCTTACATGGACGAAGATAGATCCTCACATGCTGAATTTTCATCTGACCACATGAAAATTTATGTCTATATCTCTTTTCATAGAAATTAAATATGTGAGATCATATTAAAGTATGTGTACAAGAGAGATAAACACAAAATCTCTACATGATGTGAAATTTTAACCTGTGAGAAATTTTTTTTTGTTGACTAAAAATATGATGTTCACCGGTCATTACTAATTTTAAAAAGCAGCGATGGTATAAAAATAAATTTATACTGTGATTTACTTATAAATTATTACGTGTAATAAATTTTTTAATTTTTATAATAATTATCTTAAAATTTATATTAATTATAATTTTTTATTAATTAACTGTAATATTTTTAAAATAATGTACATAGAAATTAAATTCTAATATTAAAATTTACATAATATTAATTATAATATAATTACAACGTTAGTATCATAATTTATTTAATAAAATTTATATAAAACTCATTTAATAAAAAAAATGTAAAAAATAATAAAAAATTATGAACATTTACACTATTTTTTTATAACACAAATAATCACATTTATTACTTTCTCTATTTTTTTTTTCTATCAATCTCTTCTAATTCCATCTTGAGCTTTGTCATGAGATGAAATGTTGGATTTCTTGTATCGTACAAAACACTTTAATAGTTACAATATATATAAATTTTTCCTAATTTATGTTCAAGTTATTCCATTAACCTCTAAATTTAAATAGAGCTTTCTTTTATGCTTGAGTAGCTTCTAGAAAGCTTGAGTAGCTTCTAGAAAGCTTGAGTAGCTTCTATATATTTAGCTTTTATGTAGATAAAGCTATAACATCTGGTAATTTGGATAACGACCTTACCACTTAGCTTTTATGTAGATAAAGCTATAACATCTGGTAATTTGGATAACGAGCTTGTCACTTCTCTTGTAAGTATAAATATCAAGATCATTTTCAAAATTTGAATTGACGTTAATCCTTAACAATAATAAAGAAATAGAACTTAATAAATAATATTTTATTATAGAAAATCTTCAACTAATAAAGAAAAAATCACTTACAAAACTAAATAAATATTTTCACGAAAGAAAAATTATAATATATCTCTAAATACGAACAATTGCACTCCCCTCTTGGAAAAGGAGAATATTCCTCTTTAGAAAAAGAAAAAAAAAAGGCACACCTAAATTAACACTTATATATTTTTTCATCTTAAATAAATGATCGAACTCGTAAAAGAGTTACTATTTATAGAAATACAACTCCCAATGAAATTCGAGCCGAATTGGTGAAGAAAAACTTTCTCGCCATAAATGTAAAGCTTTTTCTGACATTCATGGCAGTTTATGATTTACGGTTTCATAGGTGGTTTTTCAGACTTTATAACTTTAAAATGCTTTTGGTACCATCAAAACGTGGACTGTGTCTGTGGCTCGGAAAATGAGGAGTACAATGTATATTTATACTCCTGGAGCCCAAACTAAGTGATGAAAATCGTTTTCGAGCCACCTCACTTACATTTTGCTTCGTGAATTTTCCCGCAGTGTAATTAGAAATGTGACTTATCTTTTCTAATTTGGTAAAATTTTGAACTATTTTGTTCGTGTACATCATCTCCTTTTTCATTTTTGGGTACATATCTCACTTCTCTTCTAAATACATAGACCTGAGTTGCCGTGTTGGTACCTTAGTCAGTACCATTCTTAATTGGACCAATTTTCCCTAATTGATGCTTTAGCTACCCAGATTAATACATTTTCTTTGTTGGTTAAATTCATAATGATTTAATATATGTAAATATTAATACTTGAAACAATTGTCATAATAAAAATATAATATTTTAATATAAATTGATACTTGATAATAAATGTCCTAATACAAATTTTGAATAAGGAGTATTTAATATTTTTAAGAAAAATCTTTTAATTACAAAAAGTTAAAATAATAATTGCTTTAAAATTTAAATGTATTAAATATTTAAGTTTTTATTAATTAACATTCATTAACTACACCAAAAGGGAATCAAATAACAAATGTTTTAACTTAATTAATATTATTGAGTTTGAATATTTTCACCAAGTAATTAGAGGAAAAATTGTTAGATGAAAGA
This sequence comes from Mucuna pruriens, assembly GCA_025330945.1. NCBI lineage: Eukaryota > Viridiplantae > Streptophyta > Magnoliopsida > Fabales > Fabaceae > Mucuna > Mucuna pruriens. Next base: position 11,029,396 of record JAENHJ010000528.1, read on the forward strand.
ATGATTTTAATCTCTCAACGTTTCCAACAATAACAAATCAATAAATAAGTTTTTCTGAACTAAAAGATACATTAGATATAGTTGAAAAATAGATATCATTTATCAACTCGTAGACAAAGTGATTTTTTAAATAAAAAGACGAAAAATATATATAAATGTGCTTTTCACTTTGCAACAATAATAAGTTAGATATGTCTTATTATCATTAAGTGTATTGGAAAAACTCTAAAAGTAAGGCTAAAATTTTTGAGAATATACCCTTCACAATTTATATTTAAAAAGAAAAAGAAAAAAATGACAATTAACATTCATTATTTTTAAAGTATTACTATCTAGGATAAGATGTTGTAAATTATGTTTGAGTTTAATAAATTGTAAATATATTTTACATAATTAACTAATTAAAAGTATATTTTTAGTATTACTATTAAAGATGATTATTTATTTATTTTGTTTTGTGATTTCTGTTATTGATATTTTCTCAGTGCGAAAGTGTCAAAGAAAACGGTCTACCCCTTCCCTGTGAAAATCCTTGGGCAACAAGCGTCACCTTGCACTGCTCTATACTCCTAACCGCTCTCGTTTTTATATTATAAACCCATTTATTTCCTATGGACACCACCCCTATAGGAATGTCCACTGTGCCTAAAGTTCAGCTGCCATAGTCCATATGAAAAGACGTTGGTTCGGTGACAGCAGCAATGGACAAAAGTATCAGCTTGGTGTGAGGAGGAAAGGTTGGCATAGGAAATATAATAAGAGATAGGGTATGGTGTGGGAGAAGAAGAGTTACAGTAGTAATCCAGTGATTATAAATGAGACGAAGGCTTCATGACTCGGTTGGGTTTTATGACTGTCGGAGTGAGAGACTGATGAGATGTGGGCTCGGGCAAAGGTAGTGATGTTTCTTCAAGATCTATCTTGTGTTCATGAAGAGAAGTGGTGAGAGACAGACCAATAAAGCCAGTAGCAGAACCTTTGTAAGGAAACAATTATCTCTGGTGTATGCAAATCATAAGTGACATTGCCCTTCACCCCTTGTTTAAAGCCGACAAATACACATTTTCTAGCCCTATGATCAAATTTAGATTTGTCATTAGTACTTGTCGACGTGGGGAGCAAATGTTTATTCACGAGATTTAATTCATTAGTTAATCAATTTTTGTTTTAATAATAAACTATTATTTTTATTTTTATTATCATATTTTTTATGTTTGATAAAATAATTGATTTGATAAAATTTTTAATTAAAATTTGAGACTTTTTTTCATTATGAAAGATATTATGATAATGAAAAATAATTTTTTTTATAATTTAAATCTAAATTGTTCTTAATTATAAAATTATTATAAGTAAAACATTAGAAATATATTTATGAAGGTCTTTATTAGATAAAGATGAATTAATCTCATTTATTAATTTGCAGATAATGATAAAAATATAGTTGAATTAATTCAATTGAGAATTTTAATGTTAATATAATTTTAAGAATTTAATAATGATGCAATTATAAAATAATTTTACTATATCACTCAATTACTAATTATCGAAGATACGTAGTTAAATAGTTTTATTAGTTGAGTAGATATTGAATATATAGTTAAATCCTTGTAAAATTATGATTAATCAAGAAAAGATTCATCTACTTTCTATAATAAGTTTGAAATAATATAAAATTAAAATTTCGACTAGGATAATTAAATGAATGAAAAAAAAAATTTAGTTATTTTTACTATGACACTCTAATTTCTAATTTTTTTTGTTTTATTTTTCTTCATATTTTCTTTCTTCTTCCTTTTTGATTTTTTTTTTTATATTTTCAACCAACAGTCAAATGTGCTGCTCAAAATCGTAGATAAAGACAATACACAGGTATTTTTCTTTTCAATGCCGTCCGACTTTCAGTTTTCTTAATTTTTTTTTTCTTTTCAACCGACAATGAAAGGTACTATTCAGAAATGTTTTTTTTTTTTTCACGACACTGATTAATTTATACTTTTCTTTTGTTTTATCTTTTTTGTCATCCTTTTTATCTTTTCGATATTTTCAACCAACAATCGAAGGTGTTCTTGAAAATCATAGACAAATACAATACAAATCTGACTTTTTATTTTATGGCACTTTAACTTTTGATTTTCTTAAATTTTTCTTCTATTTTTATTTTTTAACATTTTCAATTGACACAAAGAAAGAGAATATAAAGATGAGATTTATTTTATATGACATTCTAATTTTTTTTATTTTCTTCATTTTGTCTTTCTTTATTCATTTTTTTTTTACATTTAATTTCAATCAACGATCAAAGGTGCTAAGGTAATAATTCTGTTTGATTCTGAATACTTTACGTGTGCTTCTTCTGCATTTCTTACTATTTTTGAATTATTTATTATTTTTGTATGAGAACGAAATGAAAGGGAAGGAAAATTGTTTTTCCATTGTAAATTGACAATATCATGATTTTTTGGTCTTTTTTTTCCTTCTTCTTTATTTTTTTAATATTTGAAATTCAAAAAGGATTCTCATCAGATTATATATATATTTTTTCACAGAATAAAAAAATATGTTAAAAGTAGAAAAACTTGACCAACAAATTTTCTCAAAAAAATTATGATAAAAAATAAATTATTCTTTTAAATTTGTTTTGACCAAAAAGCATTATTTTTTATATCAATTTGTATTATGCATAATTTAATTTATAAACTATAGTTATGCATATCAATTCGTATGATACAAATTATTTTGATATCATAAAATTATATCAAGTTGTATGATTTTATTTATAATTTAATAAATGTTACATATTTTACATTAATTTACTCACTTATTATTTTGCATTAATTTTACTCACTTATTATAATTTATGCCCAATTGTTTAAATTTGTATTGAATTAGTCATTATATGTCTCATACAATTAAAATATAATATTGAAACAGACTGTTATTTAACATTCAAAAAGATTATTGTCATATTTATATTTTTCTGCAAAAAAATTAATTTATAATTTAATAAATTTTATATATTTGTATTAAATTTCCGTTAATGTTACGTTAATTTTGCATATTATAGATAATACTTAATTTGCATTAATTTTGCTTAATAATTAAAATTTATGTATAATTATTTAAATTTATATTAAGTTAGCCGTTTTATGTCTCCAACAATTAAAATATAATAATTTGACCAACTGTTATTTGAAATTCGAATGGATTTTTATTAGATTTTTTTTCACAAAGAATAAAAAATATGTTAAAAGTAAAAGAAAAATTTGACTAAAATATTTTCACTATGGCAAAAAACCAATCATTATGTTTTGTTTGTTTTTGACCAAAAAATATAATATTTTTATGTCAATTTGATGCATAATTTAATTTATAATCTATAATTATGCATATGAATTTTTATTATGCATACTATTTTGATGTCAGAAAATTTTATGGATTTGTATGAATTGATTTATAATTTAATAAATCTTATATATTTTGCATTCAATTTTCATTAATGTTACATAATTTTTCATTTTAGAGAATACTTATTATTTTGCAATAATTTTGTTCACTTATTATAATTTATTTATAGTTGGTTAAATTTGCATTGAATTAGATGTTATATATATTCTACAATTAAAATATAATAATTACACATTGTTATTTGAAAATGAGAAAGAATTCTCATAGTTTGCTCTAAAGAAAATAATTATATTCAAAATTTATTTATGCTCCTTACTTCTCTTACAAAATATTAATCATTTAATTCATTAGTTAATACTTTTTCATTTAAATAAGGAGATTATTTCACCACAACAAATATTATTAAATAAAGAATCAATAAAAAAAAAGTAAAAGGCACCAACATCTAAGAAATCAAAAGATTCATTTTCATCTTCAAACAATGAAGCAAATCCAATCTTAAAAGTCCTTTAAAGAAGAAAGGTAACTAAAAAAATGTTAACACATCCTCCACTAAATAGTTATATTAATGAAATTGAATTCCTTAATTATTTTTTGAATAATAATTTTTTATATAAAAAATAATAGATAGGTTTTGTAATTTCTGTTTTGAGTTTGGTCCAATGGAGGATGTTAGTACTGCTGAGTTACTTACAATTTAGAGTTAGAATATATTTGGAAAAATATTTTAATTAAGATTTTATTCAATAAATTCTTATTATATAAAAACTTATGTTATAAGTATTTAAAATTTAATAAATTTTTTTTTATCTGGATATACATATTGATAAACACTTACATGGTTTTAAAGTGTTTGAATACATTACTATATAAGTACTTATAACATATTATCTCATTTTAAAAATTAATAAAAGAATAAATCACAGTTAAAAATTTCAAAATTAACTAATATTATATATACAAATGGGTTTAGCTAATTGGTTGAGTACAATGCATAGTATTGTAAATCTCAGGTTGAATTCTTATGGATAAAAAATAATATATATCACAAAAATATTGAAAATAAAAACTACTAGTCACCATTTTTATTTTTATTTTTTTAAAATAAAAATTTAAGTATCATAATTAAAATATTGTAATATTATACAAAAAATTTACTCCTATCAATAATTTTAAAATTAAAATAATTAATAATCAAATCACGACTAAAATATAAATTAAGGTATTAAAATTAAAATTATATATATATATATATATATATATATATATATATATAATCATGATATAAACTTAAAAAATTCACTATTAACTGGTATAAATAAATATAAGTATAAAAAATAGTAAATCATTAAAAAATTTAGTAACTACGTATTACTCTAAAAAGAAACAATTAAAAAAATGACTAATAATATATAAAAGAAATAACTAGTAACATAAAAATATAAATTTATTTAATTAAATTATATTTTTATAGTAAAAAAGAGGAAATATATAAAAATAGAAAAATTATTAGGAACGAACAATTATAATTATTTTGTACAAAATTTAATATTTATATTAATTTTGATAAAAAATAAAAAAATAAAATATTTAATTTAAGATAGAAAGAAACAAATAAAAAAATATATACACTCTAAGTACTTTGCCCTACTTATATTCAAATGTGGGTCTTTTTATATGCTTTGCAACTATTCATATAAACTACACTAAAGAGCTTATAAAAATAAACTAAAAACAACTTATGAATCATTCATAAAATATTTTTATAAGCTCTTTCAAACATTGTCATAAGTACTTACAACATAAGATAAATTCAAATAAATTGTGTATAAGCTCTTTCAAATAGGACTTTAGTACTTATTGGACTATTGATATACTGTATGTTGTTGCCTACTAAACATTTTTTTTTAAATTTTTTATAGGGCCGGCCTAACAATTTATGTGTCAATCTGTCCTTGACCCAATTGGCTAGTTTGGCCAAATTGGTTAGGTCAAAAATATCGAATTTTATTTAGGTAACTCTTTTAAAGGTCTAGCTTTAGGGTAATTAGTGAGTTATTCAAGTTGTCCCATCACCAATTTGCTAGCTCTAGTAAAGTGAACTAAAGTTTGACATGTTCTCATGGAAATATATAAAATAATATAAAATATTATGTGTTTAACTTATAAGAAGGATAGGAGTAATTTATTTATTTTTATCTTAACTTTATTTTTGACAAATTTAAAATATAATATCATTGTAACTTTAATTTACGAATCCAACTTTATCAAATTAAAATTTTGTGCAACTAGATTTTTTTACACATTTTTTTAAAACAAATGTTGATATGGTAACATATTTAAAAATTATTATATCATTTTCTAATTTATCGACAACTTAGACAACTTTATCAATTCATAAGTTTTTAATAAATATTTCACAATTATTTTTTTTTAATTTATTGAACTTATTTTAATTTCTTAAAATTATATCATATATATTTATTTTGGTCTTTTTCTTCTTCTTTTTTCTTTTTTCTTTCTTTTTTCTCTTTTTTCACACTTAATTTATTTTACTCACATGATTTTTTTTCTTTCGACGATTCCCTGAATTTTGAATTATGCGAAACAAATATCAGCATCAAATTAATATTTTATTAAAATTGTTTTTAATTTTTTTTTAACATTATATCATATTTAACAAGAACTTATCAAGAAGCTAGGGTACCATTCAACTTATTACAAGTCATTCAAGAAAATTAAGGGTTTTCAACTTGAGTATCAAACTAATCGTCAAAATTTTCTAGCTACCAGTACATAATAGTTTCTGTAATAGTATATTTTCTAGTTATAACGAGTAAAACTTCGTAACGTTTATAGATTTCAAGCTTAAATTTTTTTGGATCAGAGTTTTCTTGATTTACTAAAATAGAGGCGATTATTTGAATTATACACCTTGTTTGGTTTTTACTCTTCTAAGGTGCGTATTGGTATTAGCTACCCAAATTTGAAAACTCGCTAAAAAAAAAAAAAAGCTAAGTATACGTACCACTAAAATTGGTCGTTATTTTTTTTATTTTTGTGGTTAAATGATTTAGCAACTGTAGTTATTTTTGGATTTTTTTTTAATAAAATTGGTCATTAATTTGGTGACTAATATTTGAATTTTTTAAAAATAATTTGGTCGATAACTAAATTGGTTGCTAAAATTTTTTTTTTTTTTAATTAGTTCAAGTGGCTGTTGGTCGGTTGATGATCAGAGGAGGTAGGGGAAGGAGGTAATGGTGACAGTGACAGCAACGGTGGTAGTGGTAGCAGTGACGATGGCGGTGATGGCAACGACGAAGGAGGAAGGATAGAAGAGAAAGGAAAAATAGGTGGTGGTGTCTATGACGATGGTGGTGATAGCGACAATAACATTGACGGTGGTGGCAACGAAGAAGGAGGGAGGGAGGAGACATGGGAGTGAGTTAAAGGGAGGGAGGAGAAGAGTTTTTAAATAAAGGAAAGTGGGAAAAAAAGAGAAAAAATATTTTAGAATTTTGAAAATCGATTGTTAAGTTGGTCACTAACATTTTCGATTATTTAAAATAAGAATTAAAAATCGGTCGCAAAATTTATTTTTTTATTTAAAAAATTAATACATTTAGTCGCTAATTAGTTTATTTAAAATTTTTTTATTTTGGTTGTTAATTATTTTTTAAGTTTTTTTAAATTTCGATTTCTAATTCGATCACAAAATTTAAAATTTGTCTTTTCTGTTTGTTTTCTAATTCAGACTTTAACAATTTCTTTATTAATTAATTTTTTGATGTTATATTTTCAGTTGTTAATTCGGTTACAAATTTTATTTTTATGTTTTTTTCTATTCTGTCACTAATTCGGTTGTTACAATTTTTTTTAAATTAATTTTATGTTGGATGGTTAATTCAGTTGCAAAATTTATTAATTCAAAATTTCCAATTTCGATCGCTGTTAGTGACCACTTTTTGCGGTCGTTAATTTCTATTTTTCTTGTAGTGACTAATGTGCAAAGACCAACTAAATCTAAAATTTGCAATCCTTATAGAGGTCTTTAACATTTCGTTCATAATTTTTTCCAATTGAATGAGAATTTCTGAGAGTAATCCCCTTTTGTGTATAATTCATTAAACATGTTAATGTTAAGATATTATATAGATCTTGTTGTGCCACAATAATTTTCTTCGTTGAAGAAATGAAATTTGGGATAGTTAAGAGATGATTCCCCTCTCTCAAAGGAGTCCATTAAAATATTCTGTTGTCCTATTAACGTTTTCTTAGTGGGGAGAGCTTGGAGATGAGGGACAAAGTATATACACTTCTTTCAGTTCAGTAACCAAGGACTAATTCCATTTTATGAATTTGCATATGTCATTAATCTGAGTTTTTTTTTTTTTTTATACTTCGAAAATCAAACAAAGGTATACCTCTATATAGATCACCTAAACATAGTAGTGCCTTAACTTATTGTGCCAATTCTGGAATCCTACAATTAATTTGAAGCAATGTAATAACAAGCTCAAAATCAAATAAGAAATTTCAGCACCTGATAAATTTTGTCACGCAGGATTTTTTCCCTTTGATTTTAATGCACTGTTAGTTATTGAAACAAGATGATTGCCAATATAGCACTTATATCCTTATATACGAGAGTAGAAGGAAAGGGAAAATAACAATATGAACGGTCACACTTGTACATTTTTAGTGATTTACATCACTTTTTGAAAGAGAACATTATCAATGTGAGTTTTTATGGTCGGTGGGTCACAATATGCTAGATAGTAGAAGCCCTTGGCCACTGTGAGGAACGAGTTCTTGACATTGGAGTGCACACCATCTGAGGAATTTTGGAGCACCAATTGCACCAGTTGTTGCATGTCAGATTCTATTTGAGGAGTAGTGATGCCGGTTATACACAGGTTGTCATTGTTGCTTTGATAATTACGGAGGCCATGGCAGACTCTATTAGTGACTTGGAGCAACCTTTGGTACTCTGGATTCAACTGTAGTTCTTCTGACCAATAGCCAGACATTAAATTTATGATTTGCACTATTAGCTCAGCTTCTCTTTCGAAGCTGTTCCCTTCATTTTTCCAACTTGACAGCCAGCCTTGCCACTAATCATTTATGAAAGAACATTGTAAATTTCTATTGGGAAATTTAAAAATCCTTTTTTAATTTAAATAATATTTTCTATTTTTACAAAGAGTGACCATGTATAAACACCTTTTTATGTCATACACTTCATCAACATTTATTATCACTTGTATGTATCTCTCTTCCTGTTAAATTATATTATCTATTATATTTATACTTTTGTCTTTTCTCCATCTAGAGTTAAATAAAATTTGGCATTCGTTGTACTTTTTCCACATATAAGAAATTATAAAAATATAGTAATAATATACAAACATTCATATATATTAAATACTTTGTTAACGTCTTTATTTTTCTTTTTCTTTTCCTATCAAGTTATATAACTTATCATATTTATATTTTCTTTTCACTATCTAGGTGTCCATGAGAGTACTTAGGTGTCCATAGACGATTTTCCCTTCATAAAGTGCATAGAAATTTAACTATAAAAGGTGATAAGGGTTTCCACTCACTGCTTGATTCAAATCATGGGAAAATTCCTGACCATGACTCTGAAACATTTCGAACCCAAGGTAATCAACGTTTGTCAGCAAAATCTCCAGGAGTTTCTCTTCTCTCTTGTTTAACCTGCAACAGATTTTTTGGTTTTATAGTCAAAATATGCTTCAACAGATAAATAAAGAAAATAATACGTTGGTAGTGTAATGAGAAGAAGATAATGAGTTATTCCATTCAATCACAACAACACTATAAATAATTAAAAAAAAAAACAGAACTCTTAAAGTCTAGGAATTTGACTTGATCTTATTTTTTAGGAAATTGACTTGATCTTATTTTTTAGGAAATTGACTTTCCTATTTTCCAGGAAACTGACTTACTCTTATTTTTTACAAAACTGACTTGCTCCTATTTTCTAAGAATCTAACTAATAAACTAAAACAATAAGAAATAATTTAATGTGCAGTTACAAAAGCATATTTTAACACTTTTCTTTGCTTTAGGAACTGCAAACTTTAATTTTTTGCCTTAAAAGTTCGAATTTTCTGATAGGTAATGACTTTGTAAACATGTTAGCCAATTAATATTCAGACTTGCAGTTAACTAGGTTTACTTCTCCACTTTGTTGTATCTCCCTCAAGAAGTAGAGCTTAATGTTGAAATGTTTAACACATCGGTTGTTTGCAATTGCAATTGCTGCCTGGTTGCCAACAAAAAATTCAATTTTTGTTTTTCTACTACATATGTAGATCACATAAAATCTTCTTCAACCATAAAACTTGATTTATGGATACTGTTACTGCTATGAATTTAACATCTGTAATGGGTTGTGCTATAATCTCTTGCTTCTTTGTGCAATCTGCATTAAGCTTTATTTTGAAAACCCATTTAACTCTAGTGACTTTTCTATCTTCAAGCTTGTGAACTAGCTCCCATGTCTTTTTTTTTTTTTTTTTTGTATCATAGACATCTCTTCCTCCGTTGTAATTTTTCATTTTGGATCTTTTAGGACTTCCTCATAGCTAGCAAGTTCACAAATTGCTACATTACATCTTTGATAGATGTTGGACAACAACCTTTTGCTTCTGATTGGAGGTTCATTTTCTAACTCATTATGCAACAACTTTGTTGTTTGCTCTCTAGGATAATTATCTCCAATGTTGAGAATGGACTCAATTATTTTTTGTGAGTTCTTCTAATTCCTTTGTTGACCTTCATTGAAGTACATATCTCTAGTGATTATCATTTTTCTGGTTTGAGCATGATGCACTTTGTAGGCTTTTAAAACTTAACTGTAACCCCATAAAGATGCTCAAAATTGCCTTCTTGTCAAGTTTGTTACGCTTAACCTATGGAACATGTGTAAAGCAAACGCAACCAAATACTTTAAGAAAATTTAGTGAAGGCTTATATCCATACCAAATCTCAAATGGAGCTTTATCTTTCAAGGCCTTAGTTGGAAGTCGATTTTACAAGAAAACTACTATATTAGTCACCTCTGCCCAAAATGTTTTAAGCAGCTCCTTTTCTTGCAACATGCATCTAGTCATCTCCATCATTGATCTATTTCTCCTTTCACTAATCCCATTTTGCTTCCGAGTGTATGGAGCTGTTAGTTTATGTTCAATCCTAGCTTCTTCACAAAAATGATTAAACTATGTTGATGTATACTCCTTCCCATTGTTTGATCTTAGAAATTGAACTTTGTAGCCACTTTGAGTTTCCACCATTTTCTTGAACTTCATAAATGCTCTAGCCACTTCATGCTTGAATTTCATGAAAAAAGTCTAGCACATTCTTGTAAAATCATCTATGAAAACAATAAAGTAGAGACTACCTTGTAGTGATGGTATTCTTTGAGGTCCTACCATATTAGTATGAATTAGTTGCAATTTTTGAGAAACTCTCCAAGCTAATTTAGGGAATGACTTTTTGTTTTGTTGACCAAATTGACAAGCATTGCAATTTGACAAATTATTCGAAAGTATTGGTAAACCTACTGACATGTCTTTCTTCTTCATATTTATCATTCTTTCAAGATGGCAATGACCAAGTCTCTTATGCCAGAGTTTTGTGGGACTGACTTGAGTGTAATAGGCTGCTTGTTCCTTTTGTGTTGGATCAAATGAGAAGCTTTTATCTCTCATTTTTACCTTTAGAACCTCTCGGCTATCAATGTCATAAATAAGTCAGTGTTGATGTTCAAAGGAAACTTTAAATCCCTTTTAAATCAACTGACCTACACTTAACAAGTTTTGGTCAATGTCAGGTACATAAAGAACATCTGAGACTATTTTTATACCTAAACTTATTGAAATTGCTATGATTCCTTTTCCTTCTGCAGAAATATGGCCACCATTCCCCATTCTAACTTTTGAGACATTAGTGGGCTTCAAGTCTTTGAATAGAGACTTGTTGTATGTCATGTGGTTTGTACAACCACTTTCAATCAACCAACATTTTGAATTACTCCATGTAGAAAAACATGTTGTAGTAAAAATATAATCTTCTTCATTTTGCTCCACAACTTGGGCATTAATTTCATGCTGCTAAAATTTGCTTCTATAGATTACAACTTCATGTCCAAGCTGATTGCACTTACTGCACTTTCCGTCTGGTCTTTTTCAACATCTAAATGGTGGGTGACCCATTTTTCCACAATATTAACAAGGTGGGTAATTTTTCCTTTGACCCTTACCTTTGTTTTGGTTGTTTGCACTATTTTCACCTTTTACTGGTTGGTTCTTTTTATTGGTTTCAACATTATGATGCTTGGCTGGTAAAGGACCTTCAATAACACGATCTCCTCTCATCAACCTTCGCTGCTATTGTGCCTACAAGGCATGTAGGACTTCTACCAAAGTGATCTTAGATAGATCCTATATGTTCTCCAACGAGGTTATAGATGCTTCATGACTTTTGGGCATGGTTACCAAAATTTTTCAACTATTCTGGAATCAACAAAATCACTTCCCAATAGCCTCATCTTGTTGACAATACCCAATGATTTATCCAAGTATTCTTTGATTGTCTCAAACTCTTTAATCCTCTACAATTCAAATTTCCTCATTAAATTAAGCTTTTGCATGCTTCGTATTCTTTCATCTCCAGCATATTCCCCCTTCAGATAATCCCAAATTGCTCTTGCTGATTTGAGAGTTATGATTCTTGTGAAGATGGTTTGAGAGACACTAGCAAATAGACATGCCTTTGCCTTTCTTGTTTTTTTTTTCTTTGTGACTTTTGATCTAAGAACATCATAATCCTCTTCTACAGCTTCGCAAAGATCCAAAGCCTCAAAGGAAGCTTTCATTTTGATAGCCCAGAGATCATAGTTTTCCATCAGATTGGGAGAACAGCTTGGGAAAAACTTATTTCAAAATCCATGGTGATTTAAAATACACACGGGTCCCTTGAGAAGAAAGCTTTTGATACCAATTGTTGGTTTTATAGCAAAAATATGAATAAACAGAGAAGCAAAGAAAATAATACGTTGGTAGTGTGATGAGAAGAAGATAATGAGTTATTTTATTCAATCACAGCAATAGTATAAATAATTAAAAAAAATAGAACTCCTAAAGAAATCTCCTAATTAAACGCATAAAGAATAGGCATGCACAATAAATGTATGATGAATGGCATGTTTAATTACTTGTTTGAGTGGTTTTGTCCGTTAAGGCCATTGTTGAACAAATCTACAAAAGCACTCCTAGTTTGTTGGTCCTTAATGTAGGATCTAAGTGTGTCGAGCAATGCAGCGGTTTTAGCCCATGCAAGTCGCTCTGGAGACCTCTCAGGCTCAAAGATGCTGGCTGCTGCTATAAAGTAAGCAAATAGGACACTTTGTTTGCTCAACCCAAACCCCTCCAGTCCTGCTTCTGCGTACCACCTAATATAATCATGCCATTGAAAATATTGGAAGTTTAATTATTTGGCTGTTGCTTTCTTCAAATTAGTAGCATATAATGGAGTGTTTTCTCGTTGATTACACTCACCTTTGGATGTTTTCCCATTCCGCACAATGCACTGCTTGACAGTTGCTGTAATCCAATTTTGCCAGCTCGAGATAAACATCATTGTTCACGTAGGGCATCCTGTTAAAAAGAGAATAATAATTAGAATAATTTGTTATCACTTAACTATCTCGGCCATTTAAGTTATTAGACTAAAATATATGAATAATTTTATATCAGAAAAAATACACCTTAAGATTTGATCATATATAATGCATGGATCAACTTACTTGTGCTTAAATTCAACATTTTCATTATAACAATGGGAATGTAGTCAAGGTTTCAATCCTAGATCACCATGATCATAAAGATTGTAATATTATTTTATAAACTAACTAGATTAATTAAAAGCTTGATTTATTTTATAAAGACTGAAATTTTATTTATATAACAAAATTATATAACATTTTTTTTATAAATAAGACAGATAGAAACAGAAAAGAGAAGAAAAAGAAAAATAATGCAACGGAGAAAAGATAATAAACGCGAACAAAGATGAATGGTTTTATATTAACATACATCACCAACATTAATTTAATGAATATATTTGTTGAAAGTGATAGTCTGGCGGAATGTTCGACGATTGAGGAATGAGTACTACAGAGTACCTAAGCGTGGACTTTTCTCCCTAATCATTTGACCATGATGTGACGTATATTTGATTCTATATATTAGTATTATGAGATTAAAAGGTCGGTAGGTACCTATAAAGGGTCTTGCCAATCCAAACGTCACTGCTACCACCATATTGTTCAAGGTAAAATCTTGTCTCCAATCGTGGTAAGCTGGCATACCAGGGCACGTCCAGTGCGTAACCAACCTGTACAGTACTTGTCAGTAAATTGTCCAAAGATTTTTTTTTTTTGTTTTTTTTCAGTACATACCTACGTGCACCTATATGAAGTACTTAGGTTTGCAATTTTTCGTTTTAAACTTATAGGTAAAGTTGTAATGATATATATTGGAACACACCTCGCCAGGTAAATCTTTGGTTATGATCCATTTATCTAGGAGCTCATTGGCTGCACGTTTCTCAGTCAAAAATTTGGCTGAGAAGTTCTTGGCATCCTCAAGAATCTTCTCTCCTTGAAATAGCACTTGAGATGCTCTAAACAGATTAAACATTCCTGTAACAGCTTGGTTTGACTGCCCAGAAAAACAGAAGAATTCGCCATTTTTCTTGAAGTTCTCAAACACATCTACCAAATTCGGAAACAAAATGAAAACACTGAAATAGTCATTTGTGAAAATCATATATCTGAGAGATATTTTAGCTTTTGTAGTATACAAATAACTTACTGGGTGAAACTTGGTGCCCATGCAACCTTAGTAGTCTAAATCCCATTGCTGTGTCATCTATATCTTGAACCTCTGAATTCCTTGCCCAGCAAATACCCTTCTCAGTCCAATATCTGAAATATTTTATGTAACATTTGTACGGTGATTAATTAGCCAGAAGACAATGCCAGTCTTTTTATTTATTTATTTTTAATTGTAGATAAACTCATCTCACGAACCTTGAAACATAACTAGCACAATCTTTTATCTCTGACTGAAAATATCTTGAAATACCCAGGCGATCAAGTCGATCAAAAACCCATATGTGTTCAAACAAATCCACCGGGTAGACATTTGGAACTGGATTAATAAATAGATCAATCAATATTATGTTACATGAATACTGGATTTAGATTTCTCAAATTTCTCTTCTTTTTCTGGTCAATCTAACTAAAAAGACATCTTAATAAAAACTTCTCTTTTGTAAATAATAATATTGTCTTTCTTAATTGTTATATTTTTTTATTGAGTTATTATTTTTTAATTAGAGGAAAAATAATTAAACATATAAATAAATAATAATTTAATTGCGTAACGATCAGTTGATTGAAAAAGTCACAATTTTGTATATATATATATATATATATATATATGCATTAGTAAATTAAACTAAAGTATTTTAAATAATACTTATAATGTTATTCCCAAAACTTTTGAGTTATATATATTCGTAAAAAAAAAAAAAAAGGCTCTGAGTTGTATTAAATTATTATATATATATATCTTTTGTGAAGGTTGTGTAAATCATTTATTTGCCTCAAATGTTAGTTCAATTTAGTTTTAAGTTCCACCAATTCAATTGGAAAATAAGTTTGAGTTAAAAGAGAAAGAATATTAAACAAAATGAAGGTTTTCTTTTACTAGTTTATTGACAAAATTTGTCTACAGTATAATAAAATAAGAATGAATCAAGACAATTACCTCCCTCATTGAACCTTTTGACTGTTTCACTCAGATATTTGCGAGCCTTTTCGTCTTTTGTCTGCATAAGGGCATAGGCTGTGGAGGATGGAGAGAACAAGAATGATCCGTCTTTGGACTGCAACTTGAGAAGTTGTTTCCAGTCTAAATTAGGCATTCCCTCCAAACTATGGAGCAGTGTTGTTGGCACCTTGTGTAGAACCTCTTTCGGTATTCTATCACGACACATGCAAGTAAAATATTAGAGTTAAATAATAGCCAAAAGAATATTATATTAATTAATATGTAACCATTAATATTCAAAGTTAAGTGTTAGAAGAATCTATACTTTTTAAGCTTTAAGTCTCTCAATGCCAAGATATCTTTTAAGATAGGAGAGTCATGTGGCACTTCGATATTCAAACTTCTAGCTAAATCGAGAAGGGAAGGGAAAGCAATTTCAAATCCGATTGGCATATGCTCCGCCTTCTCATCCCGAAGTTTGTATAAATTTTCATTGAAAAATATCATTCCTGCAAGTATGAAAATATACGCACAGTATAGAAATTTCTCACACTTTTTTCCACGAAAAAAAAGGAGAAATCGATATTCCACACTCCTTTTTTAACATCAAATAGCGGTGCGAAAGTACGTAGAAAATAAATGATCTTATGTTTGAATAGAAAATTTTATGGAAGTAATTTTTTGTCTTATAGTATTTGAAATACCTGTACAATATGTTTTTGATTAAAAAATTTAGGAAAAAAAATGAAATTTTAATAATTTTTTGAGGATATTATATATTTTTAATTTTATAAAAAATAAAAAATTTAAATTTTTTATTCTTAATTTCTTTTTTTCGGATATATATAGACCATAATTATTTTTCATTGAGATTGTTTTATTTCTAATTTCTTTTCTTCTTCTCTTATTAATAGGTGTTTTATCTCTTCTTCTTTTCTTTTTCTTTATACTTTTTTCTCTCTTCTCTCTTTTACATTTCTTATCTCTTTCTTTGTTCTTTTTTTACCTGCACTTTTTAAATTTTTTTAGTCTCTTTTTTTTTTCTTTGTTCTCTCTCCCCTTTAGGTTCTTTCTTCTATCTTTTCTCTTTTTATTTTTGATTTCACTCTTCACTTTCTTTTTTTTCTTTCTCAAGTTTCATTTCTTTCTTTTTTTCTCTCTCTTATCCTTTTCTTCAATTCTTTTCTTCTCTATATTAATATTGACATATTTTTTAATTATTAAATATTTAAAATTATTAATATTAAAATTATAATTTTAAAATATATATTTAAAAATAAATTCTACATAGTAAAAAATTAAAATATCATGTTACAAACTAAGAATTTGAAATTTAAGAATTTGAAATATAAAAATTTGAAATAGATTTATCTAAAGAAACATTTAAAAAATAAAAAATTTATATAAAATCAATTCAAATTTTAAATATTTTAAATTCTATAAAGTTTTAAAATTCCTTCCCAAATATGTTCATAGTATTTTTTTTTAGACAATAGACATTTTTTATTAGAGATAATTTTATTCAAATCGAGTATTACTATTATAGATAGTAAAACTCTCCCTTCAAATATATCCAAAATATGCATAGTAAAATTCTCCCTTCAAATATATCCAAATATATCCAAACTATGCATAGTTGGAGCAAGCAATTTTTAGAAAGCAATAACAAAATTCTTCAATGTAAAATTACCCTTCTCACACTTGTTAGGGTGCATGGTCCATGATGTTAGTGCAATAACACAACCTAAGGTGTTAAGAATCCGATCATGGGCTTCGAATAATTCAGCATCACCCCAGGAGCCATCGGGTAGCTGATTATTGGCAATCCATTCAAGACAGGACGGAAATTGAGGTGAATTTTCATCATGATTATTTTTCACTAGAGCAACCCATGCTGTGTCATAAGCTGATATTGATATTTCTCCATCTTCTTTAGAATCCAACATCAATTTGATTACATTTATCTTTTTTTGAATCTCATTTGTTACCAAAACCTTCAAAATTACGCGTGGTTATAAATCAAATATAAGATGTCAAAATGTTTGTGTGATAGTCAAAAGGAGAAACATGTACCTGGTTAAGAGCTTCGTCTATATTATCCTCCTTCACAATATTATCCTCAGTAACACATTCGGCTAAATAGAGTAATTGTATTAATTTAAATACTGTATAGAAAAAAGAAAAGTACTAACTGGCATTACCTAAATTAAATGATAATATATGCATTCGATCTCCTATAACAAACTAACTAAAATTAACATACCTTGAATTCGAGAGCACGCAGGATGAAATCCACAAATCTGGAGATGGTTTTTGCTTTCTGTGATTCCGAGGAAAGGAATACCTATTTGAAACTTGAAGTGTCACTCTCAGAACGTATTTGAATTTAAGGAGTGTTTAATTTACTATTCTAACCTATCCTTACATGGAGGAGGATAGATCCTCTCACGCTGAATTTTCACATCACTATCTCTTGTCATAGAAATTAAATAGGTGAAATCATATTAAAATGTATGTATGTACATTTACCAAGAGAATAAAACAAAAAATCTCTACGCCATGTAAAAATTCATTTTGGATTTGTCCTAAAAAGATGATGTTGAACCGTCATTACTAATTTAATAAATAAAAAATAATAATTTAATTATAATTTGTTATGAATTTATTTTTACAATAATTATCTTAAAATTTGTATTAACCATAATTTTTATTAGTATCATAAAAAATAATAATTAATTTCTGCTGTAAGTTCAATATACACTAGATACTTTTTTCCAAACATAATTTTTTTATAGGATTAAATATCTAACATTTTGGTGAATAATTTTGTAGTTATTATTTATGTTAACCAAGGTTAAAAATTGGTAAATCAATTTTCTTTTTCAGTAACCACCTCTGCCTTCCCCAAACCCAAATGAATACAGAGATCAGTGGGTTGTATTGTTGAGAAAAATTAACAACATTAACTCATTTATATATGTAAATAAATATTCAGATACTAAACTTAAAAAAAAAAACTTAAAAGAACTAAGTTACCTATTTATTCAAAAGTTAAATACAATTACAAACAGTAAAAAAAAATATAAACATATATAGATAAATATTTAAAAGCTTAATATAATAACACTATAATTGGAAACGAATTAGTGACTTTACTCTCCTAATATTCAGTCACCAATAATTAATGTAATTAAAACTTGTAAATATTTATCATAACTATAGATACCTAAGGTTGTTGCACTAATGCTAACCCCATATAAGACATGTTATTCTCAATTAGTTTATTAAAGGAGTTAAATAGGTGTGATTTTACTGTAACGACCAAAGCTATTTTATTATAAACACAAACTATCTATAATTTAAATTTTTAAGATGAAAAGGCTAGTAATATGTTCTTTTTCACAAATTTTATTTTGAATGAATTTTAAATAACACCTACTAAATAACGTTACTTTCACAATTTGTTTAAAAAAATTTACATCATTTAATAAAAGATAAAGTTGTAACAAACAATGAAAAATTACAAACATTTACACCATATTATTTTTTTATAAAACCAATTGTCACATTTATTATTTTTTCTATCCATCTCTTCTCAATTCCATCTAACACATTTTGGGGTGTCCTATTTTGACTCAAACACAACTCGTCAAAAAGAGTGAATAATATTCCTTTTCAAGATCAAGCGTTCTATGGTCCCAATAATATCAAATCAGACCAATTAAATTGGTTTGATTATTGATTATTTTTTCTTTAAATCTGAACTAAATTAGTTATAATTAAAGATTATGGATTTGGCTGTTCCTATGCACACAAATGCACTTTAAATAGTAAACTATAATTATAATTATTAATTAAAAAATTAATGATTGAGATGATGATAAAATTAAATACATATATAAAATATTCTAAAATTTACTATAATCTCTATCATTGATTTTCTAATTAATGGTTATTATTATACTATATCTTCTAAAAATCAACATTTATTTACTTTGAGGTAAATCTATTAACTAATTGGTTGGTCATCAAATTTATTTATTTTTTAAACTTGAATTAATACGAACCAATTTGATAAATTTTTTTAATTTTTAATTAATATATTTTGAACCTATAACCTAACTTTTGCTCTAAATTTTGTATTTGCTTTTATTTTTTTTATTTTAATCTTATGATTTTATCTAATATCATCAAATGTTTTTATTTGATGAGGTTTATTATGTAAATTGTTTTATTATATTTTAAGTAATGAAATTAGTTATACATATTATATGATAATTATAAAAAAATAAATAATTTAAATAAAATCAAATAAACAATTAGTTATTAAAAAATAAAAAAATATTTTTATCTTGCATGAATATAAAATATACAATAAATAAAAATAAAAATAAAAAACATAATAATTTTTTATCATAAGTCGATTACTTGAAACAAATCAATTCGATTTGAATTGACTAAATTATTTTTCAAAACATGAAAGAAACTAATTCAATCAAATATAATTTGTTCAAATTTAATTTTATCCTAAACCCAAGCATCAATCTAACATGTGAACCTCACTAATAAAAAAAAAAAACTTGACTTTCGCATAGATAATATGATTTAATTTTTATCGTAAACCCAACCATCAATCTAACATGTGAACCTCACTGATAAAAAAAAACACGACTTCGGCATAGATAATAGGTTAGGTGGTTCATTTCAGGCTGTACAATATGAGTATAGATGAATTATCTTTGTCCACGATGGCATTCAAAAATCGGACAGGATCTCTAATTGAGAATATTCAAAACTCAATGTTAAAATGGTTTTGGAGACTATATCCGTTGAATATTAAGAAAACAATTGGAAACGGAGAAAATGAAATTAAAAAATGAAGTTAAACAAGAAAACAAGATTGATTAAAAGAAAAACATAGATACAGATGTACCCCTGAAAATATTATAAGATGATGGAAGGACAACATTGACAGGATCACGGGATTTTGCTGCAGGTCTCGCGCATGAAGAAGGAGGCCTGTGACTGACAGCGGAGGACAACTGGGAAGCCATGGTGTACAGGTGCTGGATAGGAGAACAGCTGAATAATACAACAGCACTTAAGATTTAAGTTAAAAAATTGAGAATGAATTTGACATATAATATTTTAATATAAAAAATATTTTATTATTCAAAGAAAAACTATAGATAAAATTAAAGAAAGATTATTATTTATAAGAGTAAACCTCCCCGTGCTTGTGCGGATATAAATAGGTGAGGAAAAACTTATTTTACCATAAATGCACCTTAATTTTTTTTTTGACATTCATGCCACAAGTTTTTTTTTTTCTAAAGGACAAAATAATATATTGATACAAAAAGAATCCATTATTGAAGCACAAGATGTGTCCACTGAGACCCTTGCAAAATATGATAAGCTAAAAAACATAAGGGAGCATCCTCCTGCAAAAAATTGAGAGAGTCCTATTCATAACATGAAAAACATAAAGGAGCATTCTCACAAATGTTAAAATGAAGTTAGTTTTAAGCCACACCAATTCAATTGGAAAATATAGTTTGAATTAAAAGAGAAAGATTATTAAACAAAATGAAACTTTTCTTTTATTAGTTCTATAATTTTTATTGACAAAATTGATGGAAAAAACAATAAGACACTAGAAAAATCAATAATGCATCACTAATGTGATAGCAAGGCAGTAGATATAAATTTTCCTAACTTGCAAGAAATTATAAGGAATAACTACAAATAAAAATGACAGTAATAACGAGAATAATCATGTAAGGACATACCAATATTTTTAACGTGGAAAACCTCCTCAATGTGAGAGGTAAAAATGTCATCTACGCCAAAGAAATCAATTTACTGTAATCAAATAAGGATACAAGAGTGCTCTTTGTGTATACAAACAACGGGTACAAGCAAGCAAACAAAGTTTGCAAATGAAATACAAGAAATAAGGAATAAGAAAGTAAAGAATTCACAAAATTGTGCTACTGTGTGAGCATGATTTCTCACACCACAGACCTCCAAATCAAGATCCAAATGGTTAAGATGTAGAATGGCATGTGTAAAACTTGCTGACAAATTTTCATCCCGATCCAACGGTTAACGAAGTAGATATCGTAATTTTGACGTGATTGTTCTGTGTTGAAATACAAAACACTTTCTCTATCTTTCTCTCCCTCTCTCTATTCTCTCTTTTGCCTTGTAAAAAATCTTCACCCTCTCTCAATCTCTGTGTTTCTGAAAAAGACATAACTAGCTTGAAAATATTAAACTTTTATTTACATAGTTAGTAACCTAAAAATAATCCAACAAAAATTTGTCAGCATAATAAAATAAGTATGAATCAAGACAGCTTTACCTCCCCAGTTGAACCTTTTGACTGTCTGACTGTATTTGTGAGCCTTTTTATCTTTAGTCTGCGTAAGAGCATAGGCTGTGGATGATGGAAAGAGCAAGAATGATGGAAAGAGCAAGAATGACCCGTCTTGGGACTGCGATCTAAATTCATTCGCTCCAAACTATAGGAAGCAGTGTTATGGGTACCTTTGTGCAGAACGTCTTTTATTAGATAATGAATTCTTTTTATGCAGTGTTGTGGGCACCTTTGTTTAATGAATTCTTTTTATAGTTAATTTAAAAATTGAACCAATCAATTCAATTACTATAACTGAAAATCGATGTAGTGATCAGTTCGTTAGTTTAATAAAATTAGCTTTAGAACTAATATGAAAGTTTCCAACCAATCCAAAACTGATAAAAAAAAAACTAGAGAGTTTTTCAAAAAATTATTTTTTTATTTTCTTATTGTTTTAATTTAATCTAAAATAACTTTAAGATAAATAAAATACTTATTTAAATATTAAACATACATATAAATTATTATTATTATTGTTAAATTTAGTTTCTATTTTTAAATATTCCATTTGATCTTATATTTTTAAAATATTTAATTTTACCACCTAATTTTCAAAAAGTATTAAATGTTGTCATTACGTTGGATTTTATTTAACTTAATTAGTATCAATTTGGAAAAAAATAAAAACCAATTATTTTAAAAAAATTATATAACTAAATTGAACATTTATAAAATAAAGAGATCAAATTAAATAACGTAAATAAAAATAATAATAAAATCTGCTAGTACTTGGACTTTGTCATGTCTTCTCCTTTCAAAAGTTATATCAAAATTAGACAATTCGACCATCAATCCAACCATTTGTCTGATTAAATCAGACTTTCTCATGACCTATTTTATAGGGAGGTTAGTTTGGATGACTATCTGGTAGCTTTGGAAGTATGGTCTCAACTTTTTAGCTATAATCATTAGAGGCAGGGTTGCTTTTTCCAGCTTTTGATATCTAGCTTTAGCACTTTAAAGGACCCTACTAACGAAGTAGATGAGGTGCTGGCTCGTTCCCTCCTCCTATATTAAAGTAATGCTAATTGCTTTGTCAGAAACAGATAAGTACACGATTATAGGCGTATCTTCCTTTGGCTTGGATAGGATTGAGTGTGATGCCAACATTACCTTTAAGTCTTGGAAAGCTGACTTGCACACCTTGGTCTATTGAAATCTTTCACATCTTCTGAGGGGTTGGAAGACTGGGAGTGCCTTTTCACCCGATCTTGACAAAATTTGTAATAGTGCAGTGATTCAGCCTACCAATTGCTGGACCTCCTTTATGCTTCTTCGACTCCTCACATTGATAACGACCTCACACTTATCTGGGTTGGCCTTTGTTCCTCTTTGAGTCAGCATGTAACCCAAGAATTTCTCTACTTGGACACTGAAGGACACTTTTCTATATTTAACTTCAACCTATGCTTAAAACATCAAATATTCTACTGAGGACCTTGCAATGCTGCTCATCTTGTGTTGACTTGGCCACCATACCGTCTACGTAGACCTTCAGATCTAACCCTATCCAGTCCTTAAATACTCAATCCATCAATCTCTAGTAGGTGGCTCTTACATTTTTTAGTCTAAATGGCATTACTCGGTAACAGAAATTGCCTTGATCAGTAATGAATTTCATTTTGATTTTGTCTAGGGGTGCATACGAATTTGCCAGCATCCGTTGGACTTCCAGACCATCACTACATTAGCCAACCAGGTTGGGTAGTGCACTTCCTAGATGATGTGAGCTGCGAGCAGCTTCCCAGTCTCCTCCTTGACCGTCCTTCACTTTTCATCACCATCTTTCTTTTTTTTTTCTACGCTATGGGGCATACTCCAGGTATTATGGATAGTTGATGGTAGAGAAAATTTGGATCAACTCTCGGCATTTCCTTTGGTGCCCATGCAAACACATCTCTATTCCTTTTTAGAAAGCTTGTCAATTGTTCTTCCTCCTTGTGTCCTAGCCCGGCCCCTATTCTAGTCGTCTCGATCGGCTTTTGATCGATTTGGATTTTCTTCAGTCGTCAGCTAGTTGGAGGCACTCTGTCTCTTCTGTTTAGCATGGGTTGAGTTCAAGAAAGTGGACGTTACCTCGAGAGCTTGTTCCCCCCACCTTCTTAGGATTCGCCCTTTGGCCTCTGATCTTCAAGCTTGCTTTGTAACATTGGCAAGTCGTTTGTTGGTAAGCCCGAATGATTCCTACTTGATTGCCAATTAGGTATTTCATGCATAGGTAGGGGGTTGAAACTATTACTTGCAGCTGGTTTAGAGTCGGTTGTCCTAAGATGATGTTGTAAGATGTCTGTGCATTGACAACTGTGAAGTTAAGAGGGACGATTTTGATGCTTAGCCTGGCTCCAAAAGTTGTTCGGAGGTTAATGACACCTCGGATTTTGACCCGTTCTCCCGCAAAACCGATAAGGGTTCCCAGGCACGACTCTAGGTCCTCTTTTTTCATACCTAGTTTCTGAAAGGTAGTCAAAAAGAGTATATTCACCGAACTCCCTTGGTCCACCAAGACTCTATCCACCTTATAATTGGTGGCCATGAGCGATATCACCATCGGATCGTCCTAATGACCCTAAACACCCTCATAATCAGCCTTTGAGAAGGAAATGACCAGCTCTTCTGAACGTCCACCACTGTTCTGTACACTCATAATTTGCTGCACGTACCTTCTTCTTCTTGACCTTGACATTCCCTCCATCACTCCTCCCTCATCATTTGTGGCAATGGTTCCCTTGTGGGGGGAGGAGGTTAGTTGCTTGCTTCAACTTTTATCCCTTTTTTTGGCATCGTTTCGGTCCTTGCTACACTCTCTCTCATTTATTCTTCTATCCTCATCTTGGACATGCCTTCCTCGCTAGTCATATGTGGGTTTGACCGTGGTCTTTGGCTCCTCATGCCCCTAGACAAAATGTCCCAAATGGCCACTGTGAATCAACTTCTCGATCTGCGACTATAGCATTATGCAGTTCTCCGTGGTATGGTCGCTGGTGCGGTGGAACTTGCACCAAGCATTTGACGATGGCCCCATCTTTCAACCAATTGACAGTGGGATGTCCAGTAACTATGTGTGGCAAACCTTTCAGAGGATTTGCGCTCATCCTACTTACAAGGGGGTGAACTGAGATGGTAAAGCATCTGTCTTTTCCTCCTAGCAATGGTGAGTCCACCGATAGTGAAAGCGGTTGCCCTTGTTCCTAGATGTCAAGGTGTCCTTTTCTGCATGGATTTGGTCGGCCTGATCCTCCTCAGCCTCGATGTGCTTCTCAGCTCTTGTCCTTATCTTGCCTTGACAAAGAATTTTTGGTCGGGGTCATTTACCTAGACTATTGCACTATTGAACCACGCCAGGTATTTTTTGAGGCTCTTGCCCTTGGCCTGTCGGATGTCGAAAAGGTCGAGCACCTCCAGCCTTTTGGTGTGGTTGGCCACGAACTAGGATACAAAGATCGTCGCAAGTCGTTGAAGGTATGGATGGTTATAGGTGGGAGACCTGCGAACCGTTGCCATGGAAAAGCTTGTAACTGATGGCGTTGCTCCTACTGCTAATATACACTTTTGGAAAGCTTGGAGGTGAATGTTGGGTCCTAGGTTTTGTTGAAAGGGTCCACTACTAGCTTACGAAAGTGTGGTAGGATGACGACTTGGTCAATCTTAGGGCTAAAGGGTTCTCCCTAGAAAGTGGGAAGTGGCACTACCTGAGGGTAATGACTTGGTCGTTACTTTTCATACCTTCCAATTGTCTTTGTAACTCCTCCTCACGCTTTGCAGCTATCCTCAATACTTCCCGATGACACTCCTCCACCTCTTCTTGGCATTGTGTTGCTTCCTTACTTAGAAATGCTTGCTCTTCACTTTTTTCTTCTAGAGTAGCTATTGTGCAAAGCAAGTGCTGCATGGTGTTTTCGTCTCCCTTCCATTATTAGAACTTGTCTATTGCCTTGTCATCAACATGATTGTCTCTTGAGTAGTTTTGGAACTGTGGTCGCTAGGAGATGTTTTCTTACAAGCCCCACAGTGGACGCCAATGTTCACGTTTGTAACCTTATCCTAAGATCCTTAGTTACAGTGTCTACACAATGCTACTTGCCTCCTCACATTTCTTTACAGGCTTATATCCTCATTCCCAAGTGTTCTTTTACGACTTCCTGCTTTCTTGTCCCCTAACGTCCTACTTTCAGGACAGTGCATACCAGAGACAAAACGACGTGTGCCAGAGTCAGTTCAGGAGGACGCTCTTTGCTTTCCTTTGCTTTCCTTTGCTTTCCTTTGCTTTGTCAGGCGACTTTTCCCAACTTATTAAATGAGAGAGTACGTACATGCTAAATAATGAAATTAACTGCTACTAATAATAAGACAAATCTTATTGCATTGATCAATATTATTCAATTTATGCAACTATTTAAAACTTCATCAATATCACATAATTAAAACTAATATCTAAAATTAAAAATAGTGAAAAAATATTATTTTTAAATAAAATTACACTATTTAAATAAATTTAATAAAAAACACATCATTTCAACAATTTTTAAGTAAACTTTTTATTTTATAATAAATACATTTAAAAAGTTTTGATCATAAACACAAATAAAATAAGTAAATATAACATAATGTTCAAAATAACATAAATAAACACTAAAATTTAAATAATTATATATTTATATTTATTATATTTTTTAATTTATACATGTGATATTGTATTTTTATTTTTATTTATACATGTCATATAAGTATTACACTATTACAACATTATTATTACCTAGAGAAAGTCAAAACATAATAAATTTCAACAGGCTTAATATTTTCAAAGATAATATTTGTTCAATTAAAAATATAATTAATTATCTTTCTTAAATTTGATATAATTATATTTAATATGCTATTAAATATATTAAAATTAATAATTTTATTTTTTCAAATATACATTTAATATAATAAAAATAAAAATAAAAAGTAATAATTTAAATTAACCCATGCAACACAAAGGTATAAAATCTAGTAGTTTATTAAAGAATGAGTTGAACAGCTGCGGTTTTACTGTACGAAGGCTATTTTATTATAAACACGAACTCTATAGTTTAAATTTTTAAGACGAAAAATGCTAGTAATATATATTTCTTTCGCACACTTTATTTTAAATAAATGTCAAATAATACTTATTAAATAATGTTAGTATCACAATTTATTTAATAAAATTTACATAAAACTCATTTAATAAAAACTGTAAAACATAATAAAAAATTATAAACATATACTAAATATTATTTTTTTATAATACCACTTATCATATTTATTATTATTTTTATCCATATCTCTTGTCAGCCCGATGTAAACCATTTTAAGCTAAGGTGTCCAATTATTTTGACTCACAATTCCGTAAAAGAGTGTATTAGTAGCATATTCCTTTTCACGATCGATACATCTAGTATAAAGTCTACTTTGACGCATTTCACATTATAAAAAGGAGGATGTTCATGGCTCGGATTCTTATGATGAACTCACCAATCCAGACCAATTAAATTGATTCGGTTATCGATTGTTTTCAATTCAAGTTTGAACTAAAAGTTATTGGGTTTATCTTTCTTCAACTAGAATCAATTCGAACCAATCTAATAAATTATTTTTTAATTTTCAATTAATATATTTTAAACTTAGCTTAAATTTTGCTCCAATTTTGGTATTTTTTACATTTTAATTTTATTTTATTTTATTTTATTTTGATCTTATTTATACTTATCAAATGTCTTAATTTGATGGTCTTGGATATGGAAAAAATCATGTTAGGAAGAAAATATTCATCGTTTGATGAGCTCATAATCTCTAATAAAGATTAGTTATTATTTTTAGTGATGAATATTTTACACTTATCTCATATATAGATAAAAAAATATGTCTTAATTTGATCATGTTTATTATGTAAAATTTTTATATTTTAGGTTAAAAAATTAATTATATATGTAAGTGATAACTATAAAAATGTTTTAAATAAAATAAAATAATTAGTTATTGAAAGATAAGAAATGTTTTCTGATAAGCCATAAGAAGATCAACACTATATAAACTTATTTTTTATTGATTGACTTTATCATAACATTTGTTAGGTTACTTTTAGTGTGAATCTTCTACATGTCTACACTTTCTCTAACAAAGTGGTATTGAATAACTATGAGCTTTATCTTGGATTAAAAGGTTGGATAGTCACAATATATAGAAATCTTCTACTGCTTATGTCTAAGTTATTTCATTATCCTTTGAATCTAAATAACTTCCTTGCATGTTTGAGTAGCTATCATATATTTAGCTTTTGTGTTGTAGATAAAGCTAAAATAGTTTATAATTTGGATAATCAGCTTGCCACTCATCCTACAAGTGAAAACACAGTTAGTAGTAGATTTTCTTTTATCAAGATCACTTGCAAAATTTGAATCAACATAATCCCTAACAATATACTTTATTCCTTCAAAATATAATGTAACACTTAAGGTTTCTTTGATGTATTTAAGGATCCTTTTAATGACACCTTAGGGTTGTTTGCCAAGATTTACCATGAATCTAGCTACTAACCACTCCCACAATGTCTTGTACAAACCATGACATACATAAGACTTTCCACCGTTGATATATATGATATTTGAGACATTTTCATCTTCTATGCTTCATTGCTAGGAGACATACTTAAAAATAACTTATAATTGATAAGAAGTTAGAGTATAAATTGACTTATAGTCTTGTTGGGTTATTTTTTGGGCTCTCAACTATGTGGACAAAAGTCCAATTCTCTCAAGCCTGCTAGGTCTCTCTTTATAAGAGGAGAAGAGGTCAAATTGAGTAAAAAGACACACACAAAAATACAGATATTGAGAAAGAGTGGATTTTCATAGTCAAAAGAGAGAAGAGAAAGAGAGAACGAAAGAAAGAGTTCTACTTTCATCTCTACACAGAGCAACTCGACGTCAAAATCAAATCTTTGTTAACTGTTGGGTCAGGCTGAAAATTTGACAGCAAGTTCAACACACATAGTTCTTCATCTTGACTGTTTAGATATTGATTTGGAGGTCTGCAGTGTAAGACATTGTGTTCGTAAAATAGCACGATTTTGTGAGTTCTTCATTTTCTTGCTTCTCGTTTCTTGCTCTCCATTTGCAAGCTTTGTTGCTTGATTGAGTTGGTTTGTTGCATGCACAAATTTGTGCTCTTGATTGAACACTCTTGTACTCCTATTTGATCATAGTGGATTGATTTCTTTGGTCCGCATGTCCCGTGGTTTTTACCTCTCACGTTGAAGGGGTTTTTCCACGTTAAAAATATTGATGTCTCTTGCGTGATTCTTCTTATTGTTGCTGTCATTCTTATTTGTGGCTACTCCTTAGAGATTCTTGCAAGTTAGAAGAATTTATATTCGTCGTTGCATCATTGCATGTGTCTTATTACTTTTTCTCCATCAAGTCTTGCATGTTGAAGTGCCTTAAGACATTTTGTAATAATTCTTTTGAAAAAGTCAAATTTTCCTTGCATGTTAGAAGCACTTAGTCAATTTAATTAGTTACACATTATTATAATTTTTCACTATTCAATTAAAATGTATGATTAACAAATGAAATTTTAATTAATTAATGAGTTAAATGTGTAAATTTAACTCCTAATTTCATGGAGAGCACGAAATTGTTGTTTTGGATTGCTCAAAAGATACTCATGGAATTAATTATGCAGATTATATTTCTAATAGTAATTGAATTAATTACCATATAAATTACCATTTTAAATATAATTGAATTAGTTGTGACTCAAATTATCTTCTTTACTAGTAATTAAATTTATTATGATAAAAGTTATCCCTTTTAATAGTAATTAAATTAAGTTTGATAGAAATTATCCTTTTTAATAGTAATAGAATGAATTGCTATACAAATTACCTTTTTAAAAGTAATCAAATTAATTATAATTTTAATTATATTTTTAATAATAATTAAATTAATTATGATACAAGTTGTCCTTTTTTAATATTATACTTATAAATATAATATTATAATTATGATAAGATAATAATATAACATATAATATATATAAAAAGTCCACACATAGAAAGATGAAACCACAGTAAAAAAAACTATAAAAATTATATTTAAAATTTTATGTATACACCTTTAATAATATTTATTGTTTATTCAAAAATTTCTCTAAATCTCTAATCCTTTGTCGAATGAGTATTCTGTCTCATTTATATTATTAATTCACAACAATATATCAAATTAGTAATAATAATCAAGATATATTTATCACCTTTTATTTTTGTCAAATCTTGACTACCTACATTAAAATCTCACCATGTTATTTAGGCTTTGGTTTAATGAAAAAAAAATTTCTTCTTAGACTTGAAAGAAAGAGAAATGAAGGAAGATTAGCAATTTTTTCTTGTGGAATTACATGGTTATTGAAACTATTTTCATATGTATTAATCCCTACTCAAATCATATCAACTCTCTCTAGATCATATAAATTATATAAGGCATAATCTAAATTCATGCAAGAAATGCAAGAAATGCAACATAAACAAAACTGTCTCTTAACAATTTCAAAGTATTAGCATGCACAAGAGAAAAAGTTAGGAGTACCATTTAACAATTTTCAAGTACAAATAAAAAATCATTTGTAACAAACATAAATAAAATCAATAATCATTCCCAAAATTGCAATTGGCTAATCATGATTTCTTCTTTATCTTTTTCTATGAGAAAATCAACAATGTCAAGATTTTCCATTGACACCGCAAACTGGTGCTAAAAAATAAAGTGCGTGGTAGTCAACACAAAAAAAAAACAAGGAGAGAAGTTCTTGGATCAATGTAAAACAACTAATAAGTAGATAATAACTCTATTTGTTTTTTAAGATTAATATAATTTTTGTTCACATTGAGACTCTCAAGTTCAAGGTTACTAATTTTCTCATTTATGGGGTGGAACTCAAAGGAAAGACCAAGTTTATTTGCATATATCTCCAAATAATATCTATAACT
Source organism: Mucuna pruriens (assembly GCA_025330945.1). Lineage (NCBI taxonomy): Eukaryota > Viridiplantae > Streptophyta > Magnoliopsida > Fabales > Fabaceae > Mucuna > Mucuna pruriens. Next base: position 11,060,105 of record JAENHJ010000528.1, read on the forward strand.
ATGGTGTATATCATGCTAATCCACTACGACAAAAATTAAAAAATATATTCAAATTTGATTTAGTTTTAATTCAAACCATCCATTTTATATAAAGTGCCATTACAAATGCGTGAATCAATAAGTCATTTACCATAATCATATAATTTTATGTATATGATTAGAGAATGAAAATTTATCAAGATAAGAGAACAACCCATAGTATCCTGCAATCTTCAAAGTAACAAGTAGACGTTGAAATAGCTGAGCAACATATTGGCAACAAGAACTCTAATACTATGACATAGAAGATGAAAAAGTGATCGCAAATGTTAGATAGAAAAGAGGTGTAGGGAGATAGAACAAAAAAATATGAAACATTGTATTTAGGCTTTTATTAACATTTAAAAAATAAAATTTAAAAATTAAAATATAGAAGAAATTGTTAATAAATCTTTAATACTTAAGTACAATATTAAAAAAATAGTATCATTATATGTTGTGACAACTTATTACAAGTATCTAAATATTATTGGATACCAGGAGAAAGGATATTGAAATAAGTTATATGCAGCTTTCTACCAAAGGAAACATCTTATATTAATAATACCAACTAAAACCATGTCATCAAGGTAAGAGGTTCAATTATGTTTACAAATTGAGAAGATGGGTTGGAATGAAGATAAATCGATGCCGTGCTTAATAACAGTATTGAACCAATGCCAAATGTCCTGCGAAAAATTGCAATTAAAAAAAAATAGTGTGTTGTAGACTCATTAGATAGGCCTCGTAGTTTGCAAACTAAGACAATGATACAACCTCATAACCTCGGGTTTTCATCAATAGACATTCTATTATGAAGAAGTTCCCAGCAAGAAAGGATTTGGAAGGGGGATATAGGCATTCTATATTAGCTCACCCAAAGAACCTGAAGGTTGTAACAGATGAAGATGTAAAAAAGCATTTTAAGCAATCTGAGCAATCTGAAATCTAGTTGTTAATTCTATGATTCTCACAGGGGAAGAGAGAAATTGAAATCTGAGCAATCTAATCAGCTAAGGTAGGAAACTTAGAGGGCAAAAAGAGGAGGATGAACCAGATCTATCACGAATGAAGTCAATTACCCAAGATTTACGAGAAACTATGGAGAAACTATGGAGAGAAGTAGGAATGTGCAAAAGATCAACAATAGGCTGGTCTATCCATTTGTCTCTCCAATAATCTTGGTTTCTTTGTTGTTGTTTATCTTAATTATAGAAAGAGACAAAAATCAAGGGTTCTCTGTTGTATCTTGATCTGGATTTCTTGATTCATAGTGGAGCTTCTCTCCATGGATACCGAACGTCCAAACCACGTAATCTTGTGTGTGTAATTTCTTTTCTTCTCATTCTTGTTAGTTTTTGCTGTAATTTTACTGCACATTTTTCTGCAATTTTTACTAGATTCTACAATCTTGGTTTATGAGCAATTCTGCATTACTATATTCTCTTGCTTGTGCATCTCTGTTTATTGGAAGATTTTTTTTTCTTCTTAATTCATTTAGGACATGATCACCTATGATCTATTAGCTATTGCATGAAAACAGTCACATAGCATAAAATAGAAAATTCATGCAATTTGTTAATAATATCAATCATATTTACTGCACTAGATGGAACCAATCTTTCCTCTAGGAATCCCTACTATTAGAAATTTGAGAAGAGATAGATCGAAAAAAAATACAAGTAATATTAGTATAATGAGATCATACATCATAGAGCTCAAAATAGAGTAATGGAAAATCATAAAAATACATTCTAATAAATTGGTTGATAAAAAATGAAAGATATAAGAAATACTTACATGTATTTATAGAAATACAATAGAAGCTAACTAATCTCAATTAACTAACTAAATTTAACAAATTAACACAACTAAAAGCTTATAACACCCCACAAGGTAATAAGTAGTATCACCATAACCTTAAATTACACACAATAAGAGAAAAAAGACAGAAAAATTACTTATGAATTACATCAACAAGAAGAAATAAAACACTACCAAAAAAAAATCATTGTTTACCAACTTCAAATATCGGTTGTTATATGCACTAAATGGATCACTAAATACATAAGTCACCGACTGTGCATAATCACAAAAAATAAAGTCGCAATGGCATTTAGCAACTAAACACATGTCTGTTGCTGAATTGCGATTGACATTTTGTCACTAAAATTTTAGGTAGCACTTGATCCTAGACTAACCTAGCGATTGCAATATTTGATTGCTAGTTCAGTTGCTACATATAAAAAAATTTCAAGAAAATAATGTTTATTTTGGTTGTTGAATCGATTAGTATAAAAATCAATTATGAACCAAAAAACATTGGTCGCTAAAACCATTATGTAGCATCGAATACCTAATGGAGATTTTGGTCACTAAATTGTTTCTTGATTTCAATTGGCTGTAAATATCTTGATTTGTATTTTAGCAATCGAACTGAATATTTTGGTTGCTAAATTCGAAATTGCTATTCATTTATATTTTTAATAGATAATTTATAATTTTAACTTGTTAAATAATTATAAATAATAAAAAGCTTAATCACACTTTAAATAACAAAGTATATATAATATAAATTACAAAAATAGTATCTAAATATCTACAATAAACAATAAGATACAGAACCATAACCTATTAAAAATATCAAAAAAAAAAAATATAGTATCACAAAATGAAAATAAACATGCAATATATGGTCCTTTAGTGCATCATCAACGTAATCATCCTAAGAATTGTCAACATGGTCATCATTGTTATCTAGTGGACTTGGGGTTTGGTATAAGTGATTTAAGGTGCAAATATTGTAATATTAGTTGCATTTGCTAATTTTGTGATTCCATTTTCTCACTTTGTTGTTGTATTTGCTCACCCTGCTCCTCATGATTATACATAATTTGTATTACCTTTTCCTTAAATGATCTTTCCTTAGCTTCTTTTGCAATAAGTTCATTGTTCAATTTTTAAATTGTCTCGCGTATATCTTCTATTTGTTATACCATTGGAGTCTCAATCAAAGTAAATTATGCCTTCCTCCATTGCACATTGTTGGAGTTCCTTTCGACGTTGTTGATATTTCACCTTCAAAATAAAGTTGAATATTATTTTACAATTATTAGCACTTAATAAAATTTATAATAAAGTTTAAAAAGCTAAAAGATTAAACTTACAAGGAGTTCATGAGTTTTATCATTGACTCATCCTCCAATCTTTAATTTCTTTGTTTTCTCCACCACCTCCCAAGCAGTCAGCAGCTATTGAAGCTTTTTTCCTACATAAATTATATTAAATTTAAATCAATTAAGTAAAATGAAAAGCAAATAAAATTACCATTTTCTCATAGTGAGCTATAGTAGATATGAACCCACCATAGTAGGCTCCCTTATCAATAGCTCGATTTGCCTTGATAATAGAGCTCTTGTTTTGGAAAAAGCCCAATGTTGGTCCAAGACTGATTGAAAATTGGTTGGAATCCAAACCGCATTATCTTGATCATTTCTAATATTGTTCATTACATTTTTGCAAAATGCATGAAGCTTTTTTTTCTCAAAAATAGCTCTGATAATTTGCTCTTGTTGTGTATTTGATAAACCAAAATGTGTGTATGGATTTGGATTTGACACTTTGGATAAAGAAACGCATTCTTACTCTAGAAAACCTTGAAGAAGTTAAAATTGAGAAATGGGAATGGTATAACCAAATGTGTCTTATAATCATGAAGTGCTCAATTCTAGAAGCGTTTTGCGGTTTTATTTTTGAGAATTAAAGTGCAAGGAAGTTCCCTGGAGAAATTGAGTAATTCTTTGCCAAAAATGAAAAGGTAGAGATGAATAACCTTTTGGCTAAACTCATCTCCATGAAGTATAAAGACAGAAAATATAAAGGATACATAATGGAGATGTCTAATCTCGCATAAATACTCAAGTCATTTAAGTTAGAGTTTGGTGAAGACTTGCTCGTGCACTTGATTTTGATCTCATTTCCTGCACATTTTGGGCAGTTCAAAGTGAGCTATAATACTTAGAAAGACAAATTGTCCCTTAATTGGGAAGGGTCTTCTCAACAAAAGAAACTAAACAAGGATGAGGAATTTACCTCCTACTTTTGTAAAAAGTTATGACACATAAAGAAACAATGTCCTAAGTATGCCGCTTGACATGTAAAGAAAGGTATAGTTCTTTCTCTAGTTTGTTCTAAATTTAATTTAACTTTTGTGCCTAAGGATACTTGGTGAATGGACTCTGGTGTTACTACTCACATAAATGTAACTATGCAAGGTTGCCTGTGGAACTGATCGCCAAGTGATGATGAAAGATTCATTTTTGTGGACAATGACAATATTGTTGTAGTAGAGGCTATTGGAACTTTCACATTACAGTTGAAAACTGGATTTCATTTGACTTATTTGAGATTTTTGTTGTCATCTTTTAGATAGAATTTAATTTCTATTTATAACTTGGACAAATTTGGTTTTTCCTATTCTTTTGGAAATAATAAAGGTAGTCTCTATTAAAATTCAAATATTGTTAGTTCTTGTTCATTAATTGATAATTTATACATGCTTGATGTTGCTAGTTCCAATAACAAAATACTGCAAACAAGTTCACGAGGTATAAAACAAAAATTAAATGATAATTCAGTTATTTTATGACACAATCGTTTAGGCCACATCTCTAAACAGAGAATTGAAAGACTTGTGTCAAATGAAATTTTTGAACCCTTGAACTTATTAAACTCTAAAGTTTGTATTGAATGAATTAATGGAAAATGAACAAACATAAGAAAATCAGGTGCCAAAAGAACTAAGGATGTCTTAGAACTAATACATACAAACATTTGTGGTCCTTTTCCCTATAGCTTCTTAGAATATACAACAATATTTTATTGTTCATAGATGATTACTCTAGGTACGATTACCTATATTTGATACATGAGAAGTCTCAATCCCTAGACGTTTTCAAGTCTTTCAAGGTTGAAGTTGAACTTCAACTTGGAAAGAAAAATAAAGTTATCAAATTTAATCATAGTGGTGATACTGTGGTAGATATAACGGATCAGGAGAACAACATCTAGTGCCTTTTGCACTTCTTCTCAGAAAGTATTGTTCTACAATACATCATGTCAGGCAAACCTAGCATGAATGACATGACAGAATAAAGAAATCAATTTCTTAAGGATATGGTGAGAAGTATGATTAGTCATTCTTCTTTGACATAATCACTCTATGGAGAAGCCTTAAAGAATACAATTTACATCCTTAATAAAGTTACAAGTAAAGCAGTTAACAAGAATCTTTATGAATTTTGGATTGGCAAAAGGCCAAGCATCAAACACTTGCACATTGGGGTTGTCCAGTTGAAGCATGGCCTTATAGGCCATATGAAAGAAAATTGGATTCAAGAATAGTTAGCTCTTATTTTGCTAGCTATGCTTAACGTACTTAGAGCTATAAGTTTTACGATTTCACATCAAGATCCTTTTTTGAAATGGGAAATGCGAGATTTCTTAAGGAAGTTGAGTTTGAGAAGGAAGAGAACATAAAGAATGTTTTGTCTTTGAGGAAAAATCTGTTGGTAACATTGGTCAAGTCCTTGTACCTATTACTATTCAAGAAATAACTCTAGTAGTAGAAGATAATGTTTAAACTATTGTCCCTAACATTGTTCCAAAACAAGACTATGATGAGGTTCTCCCTTAAACATCTATAGAGTAACTTCAACATCCTCAAGAAGTGTCATTAAGGAGATCTATTAAAGATAGGAGACATGCAATTCTAGATGATTACATTGTCTTTCTCCAAGAACATGAGGATGACATTGGTTTAATAGAAGATGATCCAATAAACTTCTATCAAGCTATGAGAGTTCTAACTCTAAAAAATGGATTAATGCCATGAAAGATGAGATGAGGTCTATACAAAATAATGTGGTTTGGGATCTCGTCGAGTTACCTAAAGGTGTGAAACCTATTGGTTGTAAATGGATATTTAAAACCAAGAAGGATTTTAGGGGTGATATTGAGAGAATTAAGGCTTGTCTAGTTGCTAAAGGCTTTACGCAAAAAAAAGGCATTGACTACAAAGAAAACTTTTCTCCGATATCTTCAAAAAATTATTTTAGAACAATAATGACATTAGTGACTCATTTTGATTTAGAGTTTCATCAGATGGATGTTCAAACTGTGTTTTTAAATGGTGACATTGACGAAACTATTGATACGATGTAACCTGAAAAATTTGTGTCAGATGACTCTAAGTCTATGGTATGCAGATTAAAGAAATTCATCTATGGTCTCATAGCCTTCCTATTAATGGTATCATAAATTTCATCAAGTCATTATCTCATATGATTTTAAGACAAATGTAGTTGATGATTGTGTATATCATAAGTTCAATAAGAGTAAATACATATTCTTGGTATTATATGTCGATGGCATACTACTTGCTAGTAGTAACATGGGCTTATTGCATGAAACTAAGAGATTTGTAACGAAGAATTTTGAGATAAAAGATCTTGGGGAAACTTCTTTTGTATTGGGTATTTAGATATTGAGAGATCGTTCTCAAGGTACCTTAAGGTTGTCACAAGAGAACAATATCAACAAAGTCTTAGATAGATTCAGCATGAAAGATAGTAAACTAGGAGACACCCTGATAGCTAAGGGAGACACATTTAGTCTTAAGCAATGCCCCAATAATGACCTTGAAAGAAACGAGATGAAAAATATTTTCTATGCTTCAGTAATAGAGAGTCGAATGTACGCTTAAGTTTGTACTCATCCCGACATTGGTTTTGTGGTGGAAATTTTAGGTAGGTATTTGAGTGATCCTATAATGCAGCATTGAAAGATAGTTAAATGTGTGATGTGTTACTTAAAGAGAACAAAAGGGTACATGCTCACTTATCAAAAGTCTGAAGGACTTGAGTGTTGGGAAGTCTCACATCTCCTGTCTCAATTCTTGGGGTGAAACTTATATACTTATTGGACAATTTCACTTATCACCAATTGATTTTAAGTTGAAATTTGACATGGTTTCAGAGCCTATAGCTCATCTTAGTTAATTGCTTATTTTAGTAGGTACCTTGGCCATTGTTTGTTCTGCCAAGCATATGTGGAGGGAGGGTGTTGTGAAGTCTCACATTTCCTGCCTTAATTCTTGGGGTGTAACTTATATACTTGTTGGGTTTGTGGGGAGATGCTCGGATATGAAGGGGCAAGTACACTACTTTGAAAAACATACCCTACTTCTAAAGCAAAAATGTTACGAACTCAAAATCAAATAAGAAGTTTCAGCGCCTGATAAAATTTGTGTCGCTGGATTATTTTTCCCTTTGATTTTAATGCATTTTCAGTTATAGAAACAAGATAATTGCCGATTTAGAACTGATACCTACGGGACTAGAAGGGAAAATAACAATATGAACGGAGACACTTTCTGAACAATTTTAGTGATTTACATCACTTTTTGAAAGAGAACTTTGTCAATGTGAGAGTTAATGGTCTCTGGGCCACAATATGCTGCATAGTAGAAGCCCTTGGCCACTGTGAGAAACGAGTTCTTGATATTGGGGTGCACGCCATCTGAGGAATTTTGGAGTGCCAATTGCACAAGTTGTTGCATGTCTGATTCTATTTGAGGGGTAGTGGTGCTGGTTGTACACAGGTTGTCCTTGGTGCTTTGATAATTACGAAGGCCATGGCAGACTCTATTGGTGACTTGGAGCAACCTCTCGTACTCTGGATTCAGCAGTAGTTCTTCTGACCAATAGCCAGACATTAAATTTATGATTTGCACAATCACCTCGGCTTCTCTTTCGAAGCTGTTCCCTTCATTTTGCCAACTTGACAGCCAGCCTTGCCACTGATCATTTTAAAAAAAAAATATGTAAATTTTTAGCGAGAACTATTTAAGTTTTTGTTTAATTTAAGAAAATATTTTCGATTTTTAGAAACAGTGATGATATATAACTTTTATATATCATACACTTTATCAACACTTATTATTACTCTACTCTATTTTCTTTTTTCTATTATATTATATCATTTATTACATTTATACTCAATTGTATAAATACAGTCATGATATATAAACACCCATGCATATATATTAAATATCCGTTTGTCCTTATAATTTTTTTCTTTCTCTCTTCCAATCACGTTATATAACTTATCACACTTATGTTTTTCTTTCTCTATCTTAGTGTCAATTAGGATTTAAGTGTTCATAGATTATTTTTCTTTCACATATTTCGAATAATTGAAACTGTTTTCAATGTGTTTATCAGAAGTGCATAGAAATTTATAAAGGTGATAAGGGTCTCCACTCACTGTTTGATTCAAATAATGGGAAAACTCCTGACCATGACTCCGAAACATTTCGAATCCAAGGTAATTAACATTTGTCAGCAAAATCTCCAGGAGTTCCTCTTCTCTCTTGTTCAACTGCCTGCAACACACATAACACAGATTTGTTGCAGCATTGTCATTGTTTTACCATATACTATTATTTTCTAACAAGCTAACTAGCACAAATTTTTATAAGGAACTCGTAATTAATTAGGCATGACAATAAATGTTTGATGAATGACATATTTAATTACTTGTTTGAGTAGTTATGTCCAAGGCTGTTGTCGAACAAATCTACAAAAGCAGTCCTAGTTTGTTGGTCCTTAATGTAGGACCTAAGTGTGTCGAGCAATGCAGCGGTTTTAGCCCATGCAAGTCGCTCTGGAGACCTCTCAGGCTCAAAGATGCTGGCTGCTGCTATAAAGTAAGCAAATAGGACACTTTGTTTGCTCAACCCAAACCCCTCCAGTCCTGCTTCTGAGTACCACCTAATATACACATGCCATTGCAAATATTGGAAGTTTAATTATTTGGCTGTTGCTTTCTTCAAATTAGTAGCATATAATGGAGTATTTTCTCGTTGATTACACTCACCTTTGGATGTTTTCCCATTCCGCACAATGCACTGCTTGACAGTTGCTGTAATCCAATTTTGCCAGCTCGAGATAAACATCATTGTTCACGTAGGGCATCCTGTTAAAAAGAGAATAATAATTACATTAATATTTGTTATCACTTAACTCTCTTTGGCATTTAAGTTATTAGACTAAAATATATGAATAATTTTATACCAGTAAAAATACACCTTAAGATTTGATCATATATAATGCATGGATCGACTTACTTGTGTTATAAAAATGGGAATGTAGTCAAGGTTTCAATTCTAGATCACCATGATTATAAAGACTAATATTATTTTATAAACTAACTAGAATAATTAAAAGCTTGAGGTATTTTATAAAGACTGAAAATTATTTATATAACAAAATTATATAACTTTTTTTTTATAAATAAGAGAGATAGAGACAGAAAAGAGAAGAAGAAAAAGAAAAATAATGCAACAGAGGAAAGATAATAAACGCGAACAAAGATGAATGGTTTTATATTAACATACATCACCAACATTAATTTAATGAATATATTTGTTGAAAGTGATAGTCTGATTGAATGTTTGACGATAGAGGAATGAGTACTATAGAGTACCTAAGCGTGGACTTTTCTCCCTAATCATTTGACCATGATGTGACGTATATTTGATTCTATATATTAGTATTATGAGATTAAAAGGTCGGTAGGTACCTATAAAGGGTCTTGCCAATCCAAACGTCACTGCTACCACCATATTGTTCAAGGTAAAATCTTGTCTCCAATCGTGGTAAGCTGGCATACCAGGGCACGTCCAGTGCGTAACCAACCTGTACAGTACTTGTCAGTAAATTGTCCAAAGATTTTTTTTTTTTTTTTTTTCAGTACATACCTACGTGCACCTATATGAAGTACTTAGGTTTGCAATTTTTCGTTTTAAACGTATAGGTAAAGTTGTAATGATATATATTGGAACACACCTCGCCAGGTAAATCTTTGGTTATGATCCATTTATCTAGGAGCTCATTGGCTGCACGTTTCTCAGTCAAAAATTTGGCTGAGAAGTTCTTGGCATCCTCAAGAATCTTCTCTCCTTGAAATAGCACTTGAGATGCTCTAAACAGATTAAACATTCCTGTAACAGCTTGGTTTGACTGCCCAGAAAAGCAGAAGAATTCGCCATTTTTCTTGAAGTTCTCAAACACATCTACCAAATTCGGAAACAAAATGAAAACACTGAAATAGTCATTTGTGAAAATCATATATCTGAGAGATATTTTAGCTTTTGTAGTATACAAATAACTTACTGGGTGAAACTTGGTGCCCATGCAACCTTAGTAGTCTAAATCCCATTGCTGTGTCATCTATATCTTGAACCTCTGAATTCCTTGCCCAGCAAATACCCTTCTCAGTCCAATATCTGAAATATTTTATGTAACATTTGTCCGGTGATTAATTAGCCAGAAGACAATGCCAGTCTGTTTTTTTTTTTATAATTGTAGATAAACTAATCTCACGTACCTTGAAACATAACTAGCACAATCTTTTATCTCTGGCTGAAAATATCTTGAAATACCGAGGCGATCAAGTCGATCAAACACCCATATGTGTTCAAACAAATCCACCGGGTAGACATTTGGAACTGGATTAATAAATAGATCAATAAATATTATGTTACATGAATTATGAATTTAGATCACTCAATTTTCTCTTTTTTTTTTCTGGTCAATCTAACTAAAAAAGACATCTTAATAAAAAAAACTCTATTTTAAATAATAATTATGTCTTTCTTAATTATTATATTTTTTATTCAGTTGTTATTTTTTAATTAGAGGAAAAAGACCTAAATATATAAATAAATTATAATTTAATTCCTTAAAAATCAGTTGATTGGAAAAGCCAAACTTTCGTGTATATATATATATATATATATGTCTATGCATTAGTAAATTAAACTAAAGTATTTTAAATAATAATTATAATGTTATTCCAAAAACTTTTGAGTTATATATATTCACACCAAAACACAAAAACGTTCTGGGTATATTGTGTATATATGTGAAGGTTGTCGTAAATCATTTATTTATTTATTTGCCTCAAATGTTAATACTTGAGTCACACCAATTCAATTGGAAAATATAGTTCGAATTAAAAGAGAAAAGATCATTAAACAAAATGAAAGTTTTCTTTATTAGTTTATTAACAAAATTAGTCTACAGTATAATAAATATAAACATGAATCAAGACAATTTACCTCCCCCATTGAACCTTTTGACTGTTTTACTAAGGTATTTGCGAGCCTTCTCATCTTTAGTCTGCATAAGAGCATAGGCTGTAGAGGATGGAGAGAACAAGAATGAACCGTCTTGGGACTGCAACTTGATAAGTTGTTTCCAGTCTAAGTTAGGCATTCCCTCCAAACTATGGAGCAGTGTTGTTGGCACCTTGTGCAGAACCTCTTTCGGTATTCTACCACGACACATGCAAGTAAATATTAGATTTAAATAATAGCCAAAAGAATATCATATTAATTAATATGTAACCATTAATATTCAAAGTTAGTGTTACAAGAATCTATACTTTTTAAGCTTCAAGTCTCTCATTGCCAAGATATCTTTTAAGATAGGAGAGTCATGTGGCACTTCGATATTCAAACTTCTAGCTAAATCGAGAAGGGAAGGGAAAGCAACTTCAAATCCGATTGGCATATGTTCAGCATTCTCATCCCGAAGTTTGTTCAGATTTTCCTTAAAAAATGTCATTCCTGTAAGTATACATAGGAACATTAAGATAACGTCGCAATTAGAATACTATACTATGGCAATATCAAGGTCGGCGGCACAAGGAATTTTTAGAAAGCAATATAAAATTCTTGAATGTAAATTTACCCTTCTCACACTTATTAGGATGCATTTTCCATGATGTTAGAGCAATAACACAACTTAACGTGTTAAGAATCCGATCATGGGGTTTGAATAATTCAGCGTCACCCCAGGAGCCATCGGGTAGCTGATTATTGGCAATCCATTCAAGACAGGACGGAAATTGAGGGGAATTTTCATCACGAATATTTTTCACTAGTGCAACCCATGCTGTGTCATAAGCTGATATTGTTATTACTCCATCTTTCTTAGAATCCAACATCAATTTGATTGCATTTACCTTTTTCCGAATCTCATTTGTTAGCAAAACCTTCAAAATTACCCTTACAAATCAAATTTCAGATGCCAAAATGGTTATGTGATAGTTACAAATCAAAGGTAGAAATGTGTACCTGGTTAAGAGCTTCCTCGTCAATATTATTATCCTTTATATTATCCTGAGACACTTCAGCAACACATTCTGCTAAATAGAATAATAGTATTACTTTTAAAACTGTAAAAATAGAGACTAACTAACCTTACTTAAATTAAATGATAATAAATACGCCTACGATCTCCTATAATAAATTAACTAAAATTAAGTACTTAACATCACCTTCAATCCGAGCGCACATTGGCTGAAATCCACAAATCCTGAGATGTTTGCTTTCTGTGATTCGGAGGGGACGGATACCTTCATGAAATTTGAAGTGACACTCTATAAGTAATTAAGTATATATTTGAATTTAAGGGGTGTTTTACTATTATTTTTTATGTATAAAAGTAAAGTGTTCTACTATTCTAACCCCCATTACATGGTGGAGAATAAATCCTCACACGTTTATCAGATGATAATAGAAATTAAATAGGTGAGATCATCATAACCAATTATTACTCTAATAATAATCGGTCACCAATTATTAATGTAATTAAAACCTATTAATATTTTTTTTACTCAATTTATTTTGAATGAATTTCAAATAAAACTTATTAAATGAAGTTAGCATCATAATTTATTTAACAAAATTAATTTACATAAAAACCATTTAATAAGAAAAGTTGTAAAAAAATATTAAAAAATTATAATTATTTACTCTATTATTTTTTTATATAATACTGCTTATTATATTTATTACTCTCTTTCTATTATTTTTTCTTTCCATTTCTCCAGGTTCCACCTTGATCGTATCTAACCCATTTTGGAGTGTCTATTGTCTTGACTCAAACACAATTAGTCAAAAAGAGTGACTTAGTAGCATATTCATTTTTTCATGATGCATGTAGTATGAAGTCTACTTTTAACGCATTTCACATCATAAAAGGTTGACTTCCACATAGACAATAAGTTAGGTGGTATATTAGGGACCATCAAGCTATAAAATATCAATATATATGGATTATCTTTCTCCCCAATGTCGATCAATCGGAAATCGAACAGGATCTCTAATAGAAAATATTCAAAATTCAATGTAAAAATCTTTTGTAAAAAAAAAAAGTAGAGTAATGAAAAACATTACTTGTAAGACCAGAGAAGACCAACCATATTGGTCCAAATTTATTGTAGAATTTATATATCATTTAATAATAAAAGAAATTCAATTATCGAATTTAAATTACAGCTGGTGTGTGCAGAATAATTGATTAGAGGTATCAGAACTTCTTCACGTATTAAAATCATTTTGGAGATTAACCCGTTGAACATTAAATACTACCTTTGTTTTAAATATATAATAAATAAATAAATGAGAATAAATTTTTTGTCTTAAGTACAAGAAATAAACTCTACTTTCAAATATATTAATTATTAGTATTTTTTATATCCTTCATCATGTAAAGTCTATTAATGAATTATATATTTGTTGAATATTTTTGAAATAAAATTTAAATTTATAATGAACTAAGTTTCTGTTTCTTGTATATAAAACCAGACGTAATATTAAAAAACGATTGGAAACAAAGAAAATGAAATTAAAATAAAATTTAAAGGAAGAAAAGAAGATTGAGTATAAGAAAAACATAGATACATACGTACCCCAGAAAATATTATAAGATGATTGAAGGCGAAGGAAAACATTGATAGGATGACGGGATTTTGCTGCAGGTCTCACGCATGAAGGAAGGCTGTGAGTGAAAGAGAAGGAGAAGTGAGAAGCCATGGTGCACTGGTTCTTCAGACTTTAGAATGCTTTTGGTATTATTGTAATGTGGACTATGTCTATGGCTCAGTAAGTAAGGAAGTATTACAATGTATATTTATACTCATGGAACCCAAAGCAAGTGATATGAATTGAAATTCCTTTTCAGTCCACCTCACTTACATTTTGGTTCGTGTATTTTCCCGCTGTGTAAAATTGTCACTATCTTTTCCAATTTGGTAAAATTTTGAACTATTTTGTTTGTGTACATCTCACCTCTTTTCTCTTTTCGTGCATCTCTCACTTCTTTTCTAAATACATAGAACTGTGTTGCCGTGTTGGTACCTTAATCAGTATCATTCTTAAGTTGACCAAATTTTCACAATTGATGGTTTACCTACCACGATAAATACATTTTTTGGTTAAATTTGCAATGTTTTAATGTATATAAATATTAATACTTGATAATTATAAATGTTGTAATAAAAATATTGACCATGGAGCATTTAATATTTTAAATAAAATTCTTTTAATTAATAAAAGATCGATAAAATAATAAATGCTTTCAATTTTAAAGTGCGTTAAATATTTACTTTTTATTAATTAAAATTCATTAATTTTAATTACGGTGGTATTATCTAGAATTAATGAAATTTCCTTAATTATGTTTGAGTTTAATTAATTAACTATTCATGTAAGAAAAATTAAATGATGAACAAATCAAAATTAATTTTGATATTACTTTTAATTAAGAATAATTACTATAAAGTTAACAAAAATTTATCCCGTATAAAATTATTTATATGATTAACACATATTATTTATTTTGTTTTATGATTTTCATTATTAATATTTTATCTAGTTCAAAGTTTTCCCATTTGTTTTCATATATAAAAATATATGATTAAGTTTCCAAATTTGACACAAGAAATTCTAAATTTAGATACAACAAAAACAAAATCAGTGGTTACTTTTTGTACTTAATTTCTATTAAAAAGAATTAGCTATAATTTAATTAATATTTGTAGTAATATGAAATAAGGAACGAATTAGTTAGGAATTTTTTTTTTTTAATTTGTAACAAATTTTTAAAAATTTGTAACTATTCTTTATCTAATTTGTAGTAATATATTATTTATTTTTTTTTTATAACTATATAACTAGGATAGTTCATAGCAATTTCATAATTAATGTACCGCTAAAACTATCTTATATCTATAGCAATTTAAAAATATTTCCTCGCTAATTTCTAACTAATTTATGGTTAAAGATTAATTTAAACAATTCATTCCAAAGTTATTTTGTAGGTAATTTAAATTATTTTTTATTCTTCCCAAGTAAATTTTTATTATAATCCATAGTCAATTATCATCATTTTCAAATCATATATCAATTTTTATTATTTCATTAAAAAATATTGAAATGCAGATAAAGATGCATGAAATGAATATGAAAAGGTTGATTCAACTACACAATTAGAATCATAAGGTAAGTGTCACAAAGGATAAGCGTTGGTACTTTCTTTAGCCCATGAAATATAATTTGAAAATATTCAAATAAATAATTTTGTATACATTATTTTGTCCCTAAATTTACATTTAAAAACAAATAAGAGAATATGCATATTACTTCTTGATTAACTTTGCGTCCAAATTTACATGTAAAAATAAGTTTGAAATCAGTTTTAAAAAATGAGACTTCATAAAAAAAAAAAAAGCAGCATCTGCATTTATTTTCTGCAAAAAAAAAAACAAATTTTATAAATTATGTTATTCAATTTCATGTCATAGAAAACCAATCAAAATTCATTCCATAAATAACATATACATTTTAGGTCATAAGTTAGAAGATTCAACAAGTCACTGTAAATGAATTAAATATATCATATAAGATCTTATCCTAAAACCAAAACTAAAAAGTGCAAGAATTTAAGGAACGAAGGAGAAGTGTGTAGGAGAAATATTAAATTACCTACACTAAAAAAAATAGTGGAAATCTTAATTGGTTTCATCTCTCTTGCACCATTCACACATAAAATACGCTAGTTAGGCTGTTACACTTCAATCTCTCAATTTTTCTTTACTCAAGTTTTTTCCATATATTTTAATGCATGAATCGTATTAAATGAAAGTCTACTTTCAAAGTTCATTTGCTGTACTAAAATATAGAAATATTTTGTGACTTGGGTAAAATTCTATTTTGAATATTTATATAATTTATACTTACTCTAGTCCGATGTTTTCCATTTATTTCATACTTTCAAAGTTCATTTGCTGAAATAAAATATAGAATATTTTGTGACTTAGGTAAATTTCTATTTTGAAGATTTATATAATTTATTTACCACACGGATATATTATATTTTGCAAGTTTATTATTTATTTTAGATAATTACTCATTTCAAATCTAAACTTATTTACACTTTACATTGTCAGTCTAACATGGCTAGAAATTTTAACATAGTATTAATATTCGATAATAAATGTCTTAATAAAAAATATTAAATACAAATTATTTGATATTTTTATGAAATTTCTTTTAATTATTAAAAGATAAAATACAAATGCTTTAAATTTTGAAATCCATAAAATATTTACTTCTTATTAATTAACAATCATTTTTATTTGGTGAAAATGAATCGAATATGTTAATTTATTCAATAATTAATTTTAAAATAATAAAACTCAATCAATATTCATAAAGTGAGAGTGTCAAAATTTTCTTTATTTATTTTTTATTTATTGTTGCATTTTGTTTTATTAAAATAGAGGTTTCATGTATAATCTAATATATTATTCTATTAAGTGATCCAATTTAGACTTAGAATTTTCATTATTTAGTTTTATATTTATTGATGTATTTTGTTTTATTAAAATATAGGTTTGATGTATGACCTAATATATTATTTTATATGAGCTTAATTAAGTGGTTTATTTAAAAATTTTAGAATCATTATGTGATTATGTGTTTATTGGGTCAAGTCCAATAAATAAATGTGATTTTGTGTATAAGACCTAGTGGCTAATATCCATGATAGAAAAATACTAGGTTACTTGTCTATTTAAAAAATGATAGAATTTTCACATCTAACTTCAATGTTTTGTAACAACTCATTGTTTCATTGAAGAGTCTATTTGTTTAAAACTAGAGATAAAGAAGTTTATATTATTATTGTATATCCTTATGTACGCACTTTCATAAGATCAAGATATTGTTCTAAAAGATGTCTTGAAGAGATACACAATTTATGAGTATTATAATGTTACTTCAATTTGAATGTTCTAAATTCTAATATTGATCATATTAATTTTTATATGTGATATCATAACAGGTTATACTAGGTTTAGAACTCGATCTAAAATTTAATTTATAATTTTCTTAATTTATTGTAATTGACAATTTAAAAGTTTTGAAATTAGAAATTCTTTGATAAATCTTTGATAAATTCTTTGCATACTAAAAGGAAGGGTCCTCATCTAGGTTATATCGTAAAACGAGATAATATGCTTGAGAATTGATGATCTTAAATGTAATTATGAACAATAAATTTTCATTCGGATTCATATTATAATTTCAAGATGTTATGCTTTGAGTATGGATGGTTTTAACGTAATTATTGTATATATTTGTATTCAATTTCATACTAAAAGTCGGGATGGTATATTTTGAGAATTGACAAATTTTACGTAATTATTATATGATTTTTTGTTTAAATTTATATTATGAAATCAAATGGTATACCTTGAGAACTGATACTTGACACAACTATTATATGAATTTATATTCAAATTCATACTATAAAATCAAGATGGTATGTTTCGAGAATTGATAGTTTTGACGTAATTATTGAATGAATTTTTATTCAAATTCATATTATAAAATTTGATGGTATGCCTTGAGAATTGATTCTTGATACAACTATTGTATGAATTTTTATTCAAATTAATACTATAGAATTGGGATGGTATGCTTTGGGAATTGATAGTTTTGATGCAATTATTGAATGGATTTTTATTCAAATTTATACTAAAAGTTGGGATATACTTTAAGAATTGATGCTTGACATAACTGTTGTATGAATTTATATTCAAATTCATACTATAAAATCGAGATGGTATGCTTGGAGAATTGATAGTTTTGATGCAATTATTATATAAATTTTTATTCAAATTCACATTATAAAATCAAATGATATGCCTTGAGAATTGATTCTTGATACAAGTATTATATGAATTTTTACTCAAATTCATACTACAGAATTGGGATGGTATGCTTCGGAAATTGATGGTTTTGACAATTATTATATGAATTTTTATTCAAATTTATGCTAAAAGTTAGGATATACTTTGAGAATTGATAGTTTTGACGCAATTTTATTATATGAATTTTTATTCAAATTCATATTATAAAATCAAATGGTATGCTTTAAGAATTGATGGTTGACACAATTATTGTATGAATTTTTATTCTTATTCATACTATAAAATTGAGATTGCATACTTTGAGAATTGATGGTTTAGATGCATTTATTATATAAATTTTTATTCAAATTCATACTACAAAATCAAATAGTATGCTTTGGAAGTTTATGATTCTCACAGTTATTATATGCATCTTTTATTCAAATTCATATTATAAAATTGAGATGGTATGCCTTGACAATTGACGTTGTCACGACCTTTGTATGGATTTTTATTTAATTCATACTGAAAGTCAAGACAGTATATTTTGAGAATTGACGGATTTATTGTATAAATTTTTATTCAAATTCGTATAATAAAATTAAATAGTATGATTTGAGTGTTTATGATTGTCACAATTATTATATGAATTTTTTATCATAAGTATTATTATATGAATTATTACATGCTTCATTGAAACTTTGATCATGGCTGAACAAATGTTTTAAGAGTATGATTGTCCCTTTTTAGCAGCTTTATGAGACCGTAGACAACTTTAACATGCAAATTTATTCCAAAACATTTTCAGAGAGATTTTAGCTGGTCAATCAACTCACAATGGTCAGCTTAATGCAATTCAATGCAATAAATTAGTTGAATCATTCTATATGAATTCATAACATGACATGGTGGGAAATATAGTGCACCCGTTGAAGATTGAAGGTCCATATTCTGGTATCTGTCCATGCAATGGATCTTTACCTTGTATAAGGTATTCAGTTTCTTTGACTATGGAGGGTGAGAATGTCAAAGAAGTTATTGAAGTTTGTAACGAGTTTGAGTTTGAAGTGGGAGTTGGTGCTGTGGTGTCCTACATTGAGGAAGTTGTGATGCAGATGTCTGTTGGGCAGTACGCATATTTCTCTACAAACTTACTCACTTCCAATTTGATTTTTGCTTCAGCTGGTGATTCAGTCAAAATATTGTCCTTGTTATCTTCTAGTGAGTTACTTTCTCTCAATCTCCCCCATAGTTCTGTGGGGGTTAAATTGCTGACTGTGTCATTGTCTTTATATTTTTATTTTATCAGAAGGCTGTTGTTTGGAATATGAAATAAGTTTGATCAAGGTTGCTCAACCTCCTGAGGAAAGAATGGAGCAGGCTCTTTTCAGCCCTCCACTTTCAAAACAACGGGTGGAATTTGCTGTGCAACAAATTCTTGAATCCCATGCTAGTACACTGGTATATAAAATCTTTTCATCTTTGGTTTTCCTTGGTTAATCTTAATTGTGAGTTTGATGTTCGTTTTCATCACAGATTGATTTTGGATGTGGATCTGGAAGCTTGTTGGAAGCATTGTTAAATTATCCAACATCTTTGGAGAAAATGGCTGGTGTTGATATTTCACAGAAGGGTCTTAGTTGTGCTGCAAAGGTCACATCTCACATGCACTTTCATATAACAATCTTTCATTTTTGTTTTTTTAGAGTACCTAGGGTTTATGCCTATATGTACAATAAAGAGCTACGTTCTGTTGTTCAAGACGTATAATTTTGGGGGAGACTTGTCCTAACAAGATAGATCTTAAAAATATGCCAAAGTGATGAATGTTACAGTTTTGTGTCCCAACGTTTTTTGCAGAATTTTTTAGAAGTCTGTTATTTCGTCCATTATGAGTCTTGTTTGCTTATGACTTGAAGTTTGCAAATTGTTGCTATGTGCATGATGGTGTCCATAACTTTGAAAATATCAAAGTAAAATGGTCATGCTATTTATATCATTTGTTGATTACCATGGTTGTGCTTTTCTTAGTTGAGGGAATCTTTTTAATATTGGAGGATGGTGTCTTTGACTAAAGTAGCAGCTGACTAGTATTCTGTCCAGTATGGAAATATTGTTTATGCAATGAATTAAAAGATTATGTTGGATGCCTAAGAAATATGCACATTTGATCTTGGAGATCTTGGTCATGGAGTTCCTAGTTCTGTGAGTGGGAAACAGACATTATAATTTTATTCTTGGATATAAATGTGAAATTTCATAATGACATCGTTTGATCCATGTAGTCGGTTCACTTAGCGGAAAAGGGGTTGTATAAATATTTCCTTGTTAGTAAAGCTTCTTGGTTTTGTGTGCACGAATTCTACATGTACTTAATTCAAAATTAGTCACAAATTCATATGCTGATACCCAATGGACAAGCATAAAATCAGTAATTATGAAGGTTCAATGACAAATTTTGGCCTTCAGTTACATGGATTTGATATTGATAATGTTTAGAGGTAAATTTTATAATCCATTCATTATATATTCTACCATTGTTGACTTCATTTTGATATGTCTTTCCTAATGTAAGATTTATTTCGTATCTATTCTTTCTACAAGTAAATCATATATGATACATTATTTGATTAGTGTTGAATTTAGAATATTTTACTATCTGATAAATAAGTTTGCCATCTATAATTTGTATTTAATATATTAAATTGTAATGTGTCGTGATTTCCTTATGACGGGCAATGCTTAATAAATTAATTAAATTTATACCATTTTAATCTACACTGGAATTAAATTATCTTCATGTGAGGTTGAAAGTAAAAGAGTTTGACTGTGAATAATGGAAATTTACAATCATGCAAAATAGCTACATATGAAGAAATTAGTTGGTAGAGCATGTGAGGAAGATGAACATTTATGATGATTTTTAATTTTCTTATTTCTCTGTGCAGTGACTGGTAAGTGGTATCATGACCATATGCACATGTTTGCAAGCATTCATCTACACATTTTGGTTAAGCACCATAGTTTTATTAACTGTAGAATGCTGCTAATGTGGTTTGTCATTCTTTAGCCAATGCATGAACAAGAAGTCAAGCACTAATGCATTATTATAACTTGGAATTATATATATATGCCTCTCGTTTTACTTTCTGCACCAATTCACTAGAAATACATTTTATGTTAAATATTTGATTTGGTTCTGTATTGTGCTATCACTGTCATGTTCCTGTGCCCTGTGGTGTGGTAACATAATATTCTCATCATGCAACAATATTAGACCTATGAATCAGCTGATATGAATCGCCAATACGATGTAGGTGATTGAACATATGGATGAAGATCAAGCTTGTCTATTTGGGGATGTGGCATTAAGTTCTTTTAGCCCAAGGATTCTCATTATTTCTACACCAAATTTTGAATACAATGTAGTCCTTCAGAAGTCAAGTCCTCCAACCCAAGAACAAGAGGAATCAGACGAGAAAAGCCCCTTGCAATCATTTAAGTTTCGTAATCATGATCACAAATTTGAGTGGACCAGAGAACAGTTCAGACAATGGGCATCTGACTTGCCTGCTCGGCACAATTACAATGTGGTGTTTAGCGGGGTTTGTGGTTCTGCTGATGTTGAACCTGGCTATGCTTCACATATTGCTGTGTTTAAAAGAGATTGGAAACTTGAAGATGATGTACTGAAGCATGCCGATGAACACCATCATAATGTAATATGGGAATGGAATACTAAAAACGAATAAATGATTTAAAAATTATACAGTGAGACTCGTAGTGGTACAGATTGCTGGTGTTTTTGAAAGCAGACCAGCAAGATAGAAATAGAATGGATGCTATGGCTTGGAGAGAATAATTGAGAGATTTAGGTAGCGCACTTATTAGAGAAAAAGAAAATAGTTTATATTATGTCATTCATTGTATTTCTAAATATTAGCATATTGCAAGATTTGCATCTACTACCTATTCGTTCAATAGAGAATAAATAATTTAAAACTACTATGTTAAGCTTATATGGCTATATTTATTATGATATTTTTATAGTTTTACTTACTTTAATTATTATAAATTTTAAAAAATTATGAATAATATTTTCACCAATATTTTGATTCTTTAATTTTGACGATAATAACATTACAAATCAATTGCATGATTCTTTAATTCACCTGGGGAGTACCACCTGTACTTTTTCCAATCCAAAAGGGCCTCGGTCTAACTCCACTAACCTAATGAGCTAAGGCCATGCTAGTTAGTAAAGTGTTGGGTTCACTTAGTAGAAAAATTAAAAATAATAATATTTTATAGACAGTTATAAACACATAATCGTACGCTATTACTCAATATTATTAACTATTCATGATAACTACTCATTCACAAGGAATAATAAAAATATAAGTTCATGCAACAAATTTTTCTAATCTTCATTCATGCATGTAAGTGCAAATTAGATTTTAATTTTAATAGTTCTTTTATTATTTTAATTTTAATTTTAATTCTTTAATTCTGAATGTTTGTATACTAATAAATTTAATATTTTTATTATTAAAATATATTATGCTTACATTTTATAAAATAAATTACTATTCATATAATAATTAAAGAATTCAATTTCATCCATATTGCTTAATTTTTTAAAAAACATTGATTTTATTTTTTATTTTTTGAATTTAAATTTTTTTAAATATTATTTATTTTTAATCAAGACTGTTTGGTAACTCGACAATGCTTTTATTTTTTAAATTTATATTTTTTTAAAAAAATTATTTATTTTTATTTAAGACTAATTTGACCCAATAACCTAAAATAAGATCAGACTGAAAGTAAAAAATTCAACCCAAAATAAATATCTACTAAGATAGACTGTTGTAATTTTCATGTTTTAGCTTCCAGATACGTGAAATTAAGCTGATGCTCTTGTTTGACTAATTCTAATTCTATCTAAAAGAGTTCCTGGGCAGTTGCGATTAGAAACGTCCATGAGCATATATTGTCACTGGACTAATATTCTATTCAACTAGGGGAAGAATCTTTATTAAACAAGATGTCTCTCAAGAGCAGCAGGGGACTAACTGTCATATTCTCCATCAACTTTAATATCTCCAATCATCTGCAGGGGGTGTCTTGTTGACAGGTTAAGGACTATTTCCAGAGAATAATAGAAACGGAGAAGAGGAAGAGAAAAAAGAAAAAAAAAGGAAAAAAGAAAGAAAAGAGAAAAGCAAAAATAAAATAAATAAAATAAAATGAAACAAGAAAGAGAAGGAATATTGCCTCTGGTAGGAGAGGGTGATAGACACTATTTTTCTTCTCTTTTTTTGTTGTTTCTCACCCTTTTCATTTTTTTTTCTCGATTTTCTTCTTTTGTAGGCTATGGGTATTCCCTGATGCTATATTTAATTTTCATATTTTGAACTTCACTCAATTTGATTAATTCCTTTGTGAGTGATGTTGTGAGCTTAGTTTTCTCCTCATCTAAAATAAGCAAGTGTGGTATGCCAATTCATTTGGTAGGTGAATTCTTTCTTCCATTACTCTACATCCAAGTTAATGACGTAAATGCTATTTACAAGGTAAATTTTTAATTTATATTATAAAAATTAGAAAGATGTGTTCTTTAGGATTGATGGCCTCAAATACAATACGAATATATTTATATTTATATTTATATTGTTAATTAAAATAGTGTGTATGAATTAGAATGTTAAATGTAATTATATTATAAAACGGGATATGACGCTTTAGAATATACTTTAATGTAATTATATTATGTATTTTTATTTAAATTTATATTATAAACTTAGTTCAATATGTTTTGAGAATTAATAGTTTTGATATAATTATTATATGAATTTTATTCAAACTCATGCCATAAAATTGAGATTCTCTGATAATTGATAATTTTGATATAATTATTGTATAAAATTTATTTAAATTTGTGTCATAAAATTAGGATTCTATACTTTGATAATTAACGATTTTGATATAATTATTGTATGTATTTTTATTTAAATTCATACTATAAAATCAAATGGTATGATTTGATAATTGATGATTTTAATAAAACTTTTGTATATTTTTATTCAAATTCATAATATAAAATTAGAGTGACATGCTTTGAGAATTGATTATATTGTTGCAATTAATGTATGAATATATGTTCAAATTCATACTATAAATTTTGGATGGTATGTTTTGACAATGGATGATTTTGTTATAATTATTGTATGAATTTTTATTTAAATTCATACTATATAATTTGGATGATATTAAAGATGACAATAGGTAGGATTTGAAGATGGTATCATAGTCTTCTTTTCCGTATCCATACTTTAAAAAAAATACCTATACTTGAACTCGTACATTTTAGATAGTATATTTAATACTCATGTACTTTCCTCTTGGTTACCTAATTGCTCATACCCCATGCCCATTACTCCTACTTTTATTAACTACAAAAATTAATAAATAAAACATTAATTAAAAATATGAAGTAATTAAATTAAAATTCTATTGAAAAATCTCTTATAAAACATAACCATCATAATAATAAAATATTATAAAAATTAAAATTTTATTCAAAAATCTTTTACAAAATATAACAATTATAAAACATTACAATTGTTAACATACTTGTATCTATATCTATACCTATTAAATTTTATGGGTAATTATCTATACTCAACTCCTTACCCATTAAATTGGTAATTACCCCACTCATCATGAGTAATTACCCTACCCATTATGAGTAATTTTTACAGATATTTATTAACTTCATTATACATTGTCATTCTCATGGATGTTTTGAGAATTGACAATTTTGATACAACTATTATATAAATTTTTATTTAAATTCATAGGATAAATTTGAGATGGTATATTTTGAGAATTAATGATTTTGATATAATTATAATTCATATTATAAATTTAGAATTATATACTATAAGAATGGATAGTTTTTATGTAATTATTATATAAAATTTTATTCAAATTCATTTGTGAGAACTGACGATTTTGACTAATAAAAAGTGTTGCAGGTTTCTAGTATTTGTATTCAAATGATTTATTAAATTGTTTATTGATGAAAAGCTAAATGTTATCATGCCATGCAAATTTTTTGGCCACCCAAATATATTGGTTGTTTTACAACAACTTTTAAGAGTCCATAGGTTCTTTGGTTTTGGTGGAAAAAAAAATTCATTATTTCTTTTGAATTGTATGTCGCAACCGTGATAACAATTAGATGACGGAAAATAAATTTAAAAATAGATTTGGCATTTTAAAATATTCTTGTACTTAACAAAATTCTTCGTGATGAAATGTAAAGTTAAAATATTTCTTAGTAAAAAAATTAAGTTTTGAGTTGATATTGTTTTATTTTTTTTTTCTTTTTATCCTTAATATTTTTTTACTATTTATCATATATAATTTTTTTTAATATTTTTTTTGGTTTGAGAGAGATAATTAAAGATTTTTTTATTGTCATATAATACTTTTGTTATATTTTGACACCCTTATCAATATTTATCTAAGAAAAATGTTTATTAAAAAATAAAATAATCTACTAAAACTAATTTTTAAATTTGGAAATTGATTATGTGTAGTAGTAATCATAAGATATTCCTTAAAAAATAATTACATCTAATTAATTAAGTAAATAATTTATAATTTTTAAAATATTTATCTCATCCTAAAATAATTAAAAATAAACGATTATTAAATATTTATATTATTTTTTCGAAGGTTAAATTTTTTTATCGTTATTATAAAAAATAGATGGTTAATATATATATAGCTTGATAGTTTATGCTTATTCCTAGGTGTATTTAGATACCATAAAGAATCATAGTAACATAGTTTTTAAGATAATAAAATATTTATATTTTAGTTTTTATTTTAATTTTTATTAAGCTCTATAATTTTTTAATGGTCACAATTCATGCATCTCAAATATAAATTTGGATGAGGTGTACATAGTAGCTTATCTATTATAATATTTTAATTTAATTAAATATTTTTTATTTTATAACAGTTTAATTCCACTACTTATAACTAAAAATTAAAAAATGTCATATTCAATCAAGAACTATTATTGTCATTAAAAAAGTTTATTACAGAAAAATAATATAGTCAATAATAATTTAATTAAGAGAAAAGTTTGAACATATCAAATTATCATAATTTGTATTCCTAAACTTTATAGAATATTTTATTTTATTTGATCCGTTTCGTATTAGCTTATTAACAAAGAGCATTCAAAAAATTATATGGTTCATAATTTACTTATTCTTATTTTTAAATATTTAGGTTTAGATTTTATTTCTGCATTTAGATTCAATAATAATAATAATAATAATAATAATAATAATAATAATAATAATAATAATAATAATAATAATAATAATAATAATAATAATAATAATATAAAAAGGTGAATCGGGTTGTCCAAATGCACTAACACAATACTGAACCAAGAATAAGCCCAGTTTAGGCCTTAAATAAAGGTTCAACCCATGAAAAATAATAATTAAAATAAATAGAAAAGAATAAGAGCTGAAGAGGGTCTCTCCAACAATAGAAAGAAACAAGAAAGAAGACAGACTGAGTGAGGAGCAAGATCAGGCAAGATTGCCGCGTGCACGCGGCGACGCATGAAGATAAAGACGGTGGCGACTCTGCTGTGAGGGATAACCTTGGCTATAGATGGCCAAGCGAGACAGAGAGCGAGAAAAGGAAACGGGGAAGGAGGCAGAAAGAGAGAAAGAAAGGAAAGAAAGGGCCTGCCGCCCAAAATAGCCTCCAGCGGTGGCGGACGGCAGGGGAAATTTTTTTCTTCCTTTTTTTTTTTTGTGTTTTCTCTCCTCTTTTCTTTTTGTTGTTGTTTTCTCTTATGTTTTCTTTAGCTATTTTCTTCTATAGTTGAACTGATATCCCATTGATAATCAGCATCGCTATTAATATTAATCTAAAATTGCATATCACTATTTCAAGCACTTATTACATTTTCAGTGCTAAATACCACTTAAAAAGTAATTTATTGTTTATCTGATTATATGAAGTTTCAAAAATGTAGCAAGTTGACAATTCTTGGTTGATCTTTTCTTGATTTTTTTTTATTTTCTAGGATAGTGGATGGTCTGAGCTTATTATTGTCATGGAAACAAGAGAAGATCTTGTTGTTGCATCTAACAAACTAACACTTACACCTAAGGCTATATCGTGGTAGAGGAAGTGTCCATGATTGAATGTTCCACAAATGGGTCCCTGTCGTTGCACACTTAAATTACCTGTTGCTGGAGATTCGGTGCATTTAACTGACAAGTAATTGTTGCTCGCACTCCAATTTTTTGTCATGTATATGGAAATTGGCCTTTGGTGATTATATGGTTGACTGACTTGTCTCCCTGAAACAAGCGATGTGATTTTTTTGTCATTTGGCCATTAAGAAGAAAATAGGGAAATATTTTTTATTGACATGTTTCATGTATTGTAATATTTTTACCAGTTTATATTTTGAGGCAGGGATGTTTAATTGGGTTGCTATTTAAGTATGGTCTTCCACTTGGGGCTTCTTGCTGATGCAGCTCTTGCAGCTGCAAGTGTGTAACTAATAGTCGTTTCACCATCTTTAGTAACTCCAAGGTACAATTATCATGCATTTGTAGAGTTTCAAATTATGATATATTACTTAAATTGACAATTTTTTTTTCCAATTAAGTACTAGCCCATCTGAATTTGTCTTACCGTTAGTGAAGTATGTTAAAGTTGTATCATACTCGAGTTTTAGTTGGTATGCGTTTCAGGTTGCTGTTTGAAACATAGGTGGTGGCACAATGCCTTGGTAATGGTGGTGGCAGAGATGTGACAAGTCTAAATGGAGAGAAAGAGTTTGAGCATAGTTTTCTCTTGGAGTTTCAGCTTCTTGATTGGACCTACTTGCATCCTCGGTCCTGTTGTTGAGTAAATTTTATCCCTGTTCTCTCTCTCTTCCTCTTGGGGAAATTTTTTCTTCCTTTTTCTTTTTTTGTGTTTTTCTCTCCTCTTTTCTTTTTGTTGTTGTTTTCTCTTATGTTTTCTTTAGCTATTTTCTTCTATAGTTGAACTGACATCGCTATTAATATTAATCTAAAATTGCATATCACTATTTCAAGCACTTATTACATTTTCAGTGCTAAATACCACTTAAAAAGTAATTTATTCTTTATCTAATTATATGAAGTTTCAAAAATGTAGGAGGTAGACAATTCTTGGTTGATCTTTTCTTGATTTTTTTGATTTTCTAGGATAGTGGATAGTCTGAGCTTATTGTCAAGGAAACAAGAGAAGATCTTGTTGTTGCACCTAACAAACTAGCACTTACACCTAAGGCTATATCGTGGTAGAGGAAGTGTCCATGATTGAATGTTCCACAAATGGGTCCCTGTCTTTATCGTTGCACACTTAAAAGACTTGTTGCTGGAGATTCGGTCCATTTGTTGTTTTTCTATTGCAAGTTTCTCTGGAAGTTATCTATTGTTCTGTTTGGTGAAATAAGTGGTTATGCTTCTTATTTGAAGGCGAAAATTTGATTTGCATAATAATTGCTAAATGTGTATGGTCATCGAGTATACATAATATTATTTCAAAATGAAACCAAAGAGTTTTACAAGGCAACGACATAACTTCTTCGTACATAAACATGATATTTTAATATAGAGGAAGAGGCGATACCAATCATGTGCATATATCTTTTATCTTATGATGATTTTGTTACTGCCTTTTGTCTTTCCTTCGGCTCCTCAAGAACTGCTCTATATTCTTTGGTCTTCTTTTTTTCTGATAAATTTTCCAACTCCAAGCTCCTATGTTTTTTGTTCTTCCTTTTTTCTATTTTCATCTAGTTTCCGTTAATGATTTTCGGTATTTATAGACTTAATGTATCAATATCATTGATCTGGTTGCTTCTTCTTTTCCTTGGCAATGACAATGATTTTAGGTGAAACAAAGTAGTGTGAGAGTTGGATTGCCGGGGGTTGGCAGAGTTGGTGACTTGCATTGAGTTGGATTTTTACACTGTGTTTGTACTTTTTCAAATTGACCTTATCAGTCTTGTTATCTAAATTATCATAATGATGAAAATGTTGATAATTCTTTCTGCTTTATTTTGGTCTTCTATTCCAACAAACTCTCGATCTATAATTTTTCTAGGTGTTTGTTAGGCCCCACCATGGTTACTGCTGAAGTTTAGAGGGATAAAAAAAGGGGATAGTAGGGAAAGGGAAACAAGGAACAGAGGAAGGAATTAGGCTGTGACAACCTTGCTTAAATGTCCAAATGCACTAACGCAGTGCTGAACCAAGAATAAGCCCAGTTTGGGCCTGCTTAGATAAAGGCTCAACCCATGAAAAATAATAATTAAAATAAATAGAAAAGAATAGGAGCTGAAGAGGGTCTCCTGAACCATAGAAAGAAACAAGAAAGAAAGTCGTGGGAGAGAAACAGACTGAGTGAGCGAGCAAGATCAGGGAAGATTGTCGCGTGCACGCGGCAGCGCATGAAGCTAAAGACGATGGCGACTCCGTTGCGAGGGGTAACCTTGGCCATAGATGGCAAAGCGAGACAGAGAGCGAGAAAAGGAAATGGGGAAGGAGGCAAAAAGAGAGAAAAAAAGGAAAGAAAGGCCTTGCTGCCAAAAATCGCCTCCAACTGTGGCGGACGGTGGGGGAAAGTTTTTTCTTCCTTTTTCTTTTTGTGTTTTTCTCTCCTCTTTTCTTTTTGTTGTTTTTCTATTGCAAGTTTCTCTGGAAGTTATCTATTGTTCTGTTTGGTGAAATAAGTGGTTATGCTTCTTATTTGAAGGCGAAAATTTGATTTGCATAATAATTGCTAAATGTGTGTGGTCATTGAGTATACATAATATTATTTCAAAACGAAACCAAAGAGTTTTACAAGGCAACAACATAACATCTTCATACATAAACATGATATTTTAATATAGAGGAAGAGGCGATACTAATCATGTGCATATATCTTTTATCTTATGATGATTTTGTTACTGCCTTTTGTCTTTCCTTTGGCTCCTCAGGAACTGCTCTATATTCTTTAGTCTTCTTTTTTTCTGATAAATTTTCCAACTCCAAGCTCCTATGTTTTTTGTTCTTCCTTTGTTTTATTTTCATCCGGTTTCCCTTAAAGATTTTCGGTATTTATAGACTTAATGTATCAATACCATTGATTTGGTTGCTTCTTCTTTTCCTTGGCAATGACAATGATTTTAGGTGAAACAAAGCAGTGTGAGAGTTGGATTGCCGGGGGTTGGCAGAGTTGGTGACTTGCGTTGAGTTGGATTTTTACACTGTGTTTGTACTTTTTGAAATTGACCTTATCAATCTTGTTATCTAAATTATCATAATGATGAAAATGTTGATAATTCTTTCTGCCTTATTTTGGTCTTCTATTCCAACAAACTCTCGATCTATCCAAGCAATAATTTTTCTAGGTGTTTGTTAGGCACCACCATGGTTACTGCTGAAGTTTAGAGGGATAAAAAAAGGGGATAGTAGGGAAAGGGAAACAAGGAACAGAGGAAGGAGTTAGGCTGTGACAACCTTGCTTACATGGCAAGGAGTGTGGGAACAAACAAGAATCATGAGTACCAAGGATAAAAGAGAGGTATCCAATCATTGAATGAGGAAATTATGGTCTTTGGGTTGTGGGAAAGCATTGCCTCAATGTTTTGTTTTCTCTTATGTTTTCTTTTGCTATTTTCTTCTATGATTGTAAAAAATTGTTTCTGAACTGATATCCCATTGATAATCAGCATCGCTATTAATATTAATATAAAATTGCATATCACTATTTCAAGCACTTATTACATTTTAAGTGCTAAATACCACTTAAAAAGTAATTTATTGTTTATCTGATTATATGGAGTTTCAAAAATGTAGGAGGTAGACAATTCTTGGTTGATCTTTTCTTGATTTTTTTTTTATTTTCTAGGATAGTGGATGGTCTCAGCTTATTGTCATGGAAACAAGAGAAGATCTTGTTGTTGCATCTAACAAACTCTTACACCTAAGGCTATATCGTGGTGGAGGAAGTGTCCATGATTGAATGTTCCACAAATGGGTCCCTGCCTTTATCGTTGCACACTTAAAAGACTTGTTGCTGGAGATTCAGTTCATTTATCTGACAAGTAATTGTTGCTCACACTCCAATTTTTTGTCATGTATATTGAAATTGGCCTTTGGTAGTTATATGGTTGACTGACTTGTCTCCCTGAAACAAGCGATGTGATTTGTGTGTCATTTGGCCATTCAGAAGAAAATAGGGAAATATTTTTTATTGACATGTTTCATGTATTGTAATATTTTTACCAGTTTATATTTTGAGGCAGGGATGCTTAATTGGGTTGCTATTTAAGTATGGTCTTCCACTTGGGGCTTCTTGCTGATGCAGCTCTTGCAGCTGCAAGTCTGTAACTAATAGTCGTTTCACCATCTTTAGTAACTCCAAGGTGCAATTGTCATGCATTTGTAGAGTTTCAAATTATGATATATTACTTAAATTGACAATTTTTTTTCCAATTAAGTACTAGCCCATCTGAATTTGTCATACCATTAGTGAAGTATGTTAAAGTTGTATCATACTCGAGTTTTAGTTGGTATGCGTTTCAGGTTGCTGTTTGAAACATAGGTGGTGGCACAATGCCTTGGTAATGGTGGTGGCAGAGACGTGACAAGTCTAAATGGAAAAGAAGAGTTTGAGCAAAGTTTTCTCTTTTTTATGAATTTTGATTGTCCAAAGTCTTGTAAGTCTGATTTACCCTATGAAAATTGTTGAACCTCGGTTGCCCAATCTTGATGAATAATTACAAAGTGTTAATAATTTCTTTATTTGCGATTAGTAACTGGGTTGCAAGATTAATTTGCTATTTGGTAATTTTAATTTTGAATGCTGCTTGCAATATGAATTCATTTTCCATGTCATTTTTTTGTCTTGCAATCTTGCGTCCGAATGTAATGTTTGAGCCTTCATGACCCAAATCCAACATGCTGTGAATTCTTAATTTATATTGAAGAATTGGAATGGTGTTCTTGGGAATTAATGCTCCTAATCCTAAATGCAGTTGAGTCTTTTTTTATGTTAATTCTATAAAATTAGAAGTGTGTTTGAGAATTGACATTATTAATGCATTATCAATATTCATATTGTAAAACAAGATAACATGCTTGAGAATTGAAGATCTTAAATGTAATTATGAACAACAAATTTTCATTCAGATTCATATTATAAATTCGAGATGCTATGCTGAGTATGGATGGTTTAAACATAATTATTGTATATATTTGTATTCAAATTCATACTAAAATTCGGGTTTAAACATAATTATTGTATATATTTGTATTCAAATTCATACTAAAATTCGGGATGGTATATTTTGAGAATTAATTAATTTGATGTAATTATTATATGATTTTTGTTTAAATTTATATTATGAAATCAAATGGTATACCTTGAGAACTGATGCTTGACACAACTATTGTATGAATTTATATTCAAATTCATATTATAAAATCAAGATGGTATGCATCGAGAATTGATAGTTTTGACGCAATTATTGTATGAATTTTTATTCAAATTCATATTATAAAATTTGATGGTATGTCTTGAGAATTGATTCTTGATACAACTATTGTATGAATTTTTATTCAAATCCATACTATAGAATTGGGATGGTATGCTTTGGGAATTGATAGTTTTGATGCAATTATTGAATTGATTTTTATTCAAATTATATTAAAAGTTGGGATATACTTTAAGAATTGATGCTTGACATAACTGTTGTATGAATTTATATTCAAATTCATACTATAAAATCAAGATGGTATGCTTGGAGAATTGATAGTTTTTATGCAATTATTGTATGAATTTGTATTCAAATTCACATTATAAAATCAGATGATATGCCTTGAGAATTGATTCTTGATACAAGTATTGTATAAATTTTTATTCAAATTCATACTATAAAATTGGGATGGTATGCTTCGGAAATTGATGGTTTTAACACAATTATTATATGAATTTTTATTCAAATTTATGCTAAAAGTTGGGATATACTTTGAGAATTGATAGTTTTGACGCAATTTTATTATATAAATTTTTATTCAAATTCATATTATAAAATCAAATTGTATGCTTTGAGAATTGATGGTTGACACAATTATTATATGAATTTTTATTTTTATTCATACTATAAAATTGAGATTGCATACTTTGAGAATGATGGTTTAGATGCAATTATTATATAAATTTTTATTCAAATTCATACTATAAAATCAAATAGTATGCTTTGAGAGTTTATGGTTGTCACAGTTATTATATGAATCTTTTATTCAAATTCATATTATAAAATTGAGATGGTATGCCTTGACAATTGATGTTGTCACAACCTTTGTATGGATTTTTATTTAATTCATACTAAAAGTCGGGATGGTATATTTTGAGAATTTACGGATTTATTGTATAAATTTTTATTATTATTATTGTTATTATTGTTGTTATTATTGTTATTATTGTTATTATTGTTATTATTATTATTATTATTATTATTATTATTATTATTATTATTATTATTATTATTATTATTATTATTATTATTATTATTATTATTATTATTATTGTTATTATTATTATTATTATTGTTATTATTGTTATTATTGTTATTATTGTTATTGTTGTTGTTATTATTTATTATTATTGTTTTTGTTTTTGTTATTGTTATTATTTATTATTAGTGTTGTTGTTGTTATTGTTATTATTGTTATTGTTGTTGTTGTTATTGTTATTATTGTTATTGTTGTTGTTATTGTTATTTATTATTATTATTATTATTATTATTATTGTTATTGTTATTATTTATCATTATTATTATTGTTGTCGTTATTGTTATTATTATTATTGTTATTGTTATTGTTATTGTTATTATTTATTATTATTGTTATTGTTATTATTATTATTATTATTATTATTATTATTATTATTATTATTATTATTATTATTATTATTATTATTATTATTATTATTATTGTTATTATTATGGTTATTGTTATTGTTACTATTGTTATTATTGTTATTGTTATTGTTATTATTTATATTGTTATTGTTATTATTGTTATTATTGTTATTGTTATTGTTATTGTTATTACTGTTATGGTTATTATTATTATTGTTATTGTTATTGTTGTTATTGTTATTGTTATTGTTTTTATTGTTATTATTATTATTATTATTGTTATTGTTTATTATTGTTATTATTATTATTGTTATTGTTGTTGTTATTATTATTGTTATTATTATTATTATTATTATTATTATTATTATTATTATTATTATTATTATTATTATTATTATTATTATTATTATTATTATTGTTATTATTCTTATTATTATTGTTATTGTTTTTATTGTTATTCTTACTATTGTTATTATTATTATTATTATTATTATTATTATTATTATTATTATTATTATTATTATTATTATTATTATTATTATTATTATTATTATTATTATTATTATTATTATTATTATTATTATTATTATTTATTATTGTGTTAATCATAGTATATAATTAAAGTCGATGTATAGTAAAAAGAATATTTAAGTATAATTATTATTTTTGTGTTATTAAATGTAATATAAAATTAGAGTTAAGGTAGCCCCTAATGATATTCTTCATATTCATATATATATATATATATATATATATATATATATATATATATATATATATATATATATATATATATATATATATATATATATATATATATATATATATATATATATAAAACATTTAATTTGGACTTACCTGGACTAATGTGATTATTGGTTGGTTTTACATAACTGGAATTTTGACCAGACCTAAAAAATTAGACAGAGAGGTATAATTTCTAACCTTCTATAATTAATAGCAAACCACTAACCATCATATTTACTTGTTTATAATATAAAATATAAATTATATATAATATTTTTAAAATATTAAATATATTTAATTTTTCAGTATTTAATAAAAGAGTTTATGAAAAAATATTAAAACAACGTTTTGATATAATTTACATGTATTTACATTCCATAATTTAAAAAAATATTTTTTATAATTATAAATTAAATTAATTTCTATGTATTGTGTATTCTAAATTATATTTTATAATTTTATAAACTATTTTTTAAATTGAAATATTTTTTAAGTCCTTACGAATATAACCATGTTTAATTTAAGTCATTGTAAAATTTTTTGTTTTCTTTAATTTCTTGAATTTTTTTAGTACTTACCATTATCATAAGTTAGTTTACTACTGATTAATAAAAGAATAATATTAATTAAAGTAATTAAAATTATAAAAAATATATCTAACTATATAACTTTTAGGTATGGCATTCAATTAAATAATAAATAAGATTTACAATAATTTTCTTGATAACTTATTTTTAAATATATTATATTATTTTTAATATTATTCTTACTATTTAATTCATTAAATTAATTTTAATATTATATTTTTATAATATATATAATTTATTCAAATATTTATAATTTGTTATATTAATATATTATTTTTATGTTATTTTTTTATTTCAGCTAATTAATTTTCACCGCTGTAATATAATTTAATTTTAGCATATTATATTTTAATTTATTTTTATTTTTAGAAACAAAATCACGGCTTGAAATATATTAAAATTATAAATTATATTATCTTATGATAAAATTATAAATTGAAGGATAAAAATAACAAAAGTTGGCATATATATATATATTAAATATAAGAAATATATTATTAGCACTTAATGTTGTTGAATATATTATATAATTAAATTTAGATTTTACATAACATATATATTAAATATTATATTAAAAGTATAAAATGCTATTTATAATATAAATTTAACTATATAATATATTTAATAGCATTATATGTTATATATAATCTGAATTTAATTATATAATAAATTCGATAGCATTAAATGTTATTAGTATATTTTAGTTATATTCTATTAATTTATATATGATATAAAATATTATATTAAATTTAATAATATTATATATATATATATATGAAAAAATAAGTTACATACTTATAGTATAAAATTCTATTACATTAGTCATCCAATAAAAAATCCTTATGTACAGTAAGTTAATTGACTTTTTAATAATTATTTTAAAGTTATATATATCAATAGTAATTTGTTATTAGATGATAATTTAAAATTATTTTATGGTAAATTCATAATATAATATATATTAAATATTATATTACATGTATAAAATGCTTTTAAACATATAAATTTAATTATATATTATATTTAATAGCATTATATGTTATATATAATCTAAATTTAATTATAAAATATATTTAATAACATTAAATACTATTAATATATTTTACTTATATTCTATTATTAAACACTCTTATAATGATTTTTTTTCATAAATTCTCTTATTAAATAAAGAAAAATTAAATACATTATTTTTAAAATATTATATTTAATTGGTATTTTACATTATAAACCATATAAATTTGGTGGTTCAGTGATTATATTTGTTATTAATTAAAGAAGGTTAGAAGTTATACCCTCTCTTTATCTAATTTTTTAGATCTGGTCAAAATTTCAGGGATGTAAAACCAATAGATAATCACATTAGTACAGGTCAGTCCAAATTAAATGTTATGGATATATATATATACATATATGAGAGAGAATGTCATTAAGTGATACATTAAATCTGATTATATATTACATTTAATAACACAAAAATAATAATTATACTTAAATAATCTTTTTCAGATACATTGACTTTAATTATATACTATATTTAATAACATAAAAATATTAATTATATTTAAATATTATTTTTGTTCACAGTACCCATTATATAAAGGCAAAGGCACATTCACATTCATATGCAATTTTCTAATAACCCCTCCAAGCAAGATGGCAGCAACAAGGTCTCTGCTTTGTATGTTCTTCGTTTTGGCTATTATTTTCACCCAAAACGCAGGTTCGAAAGTTGTTTCACTTTTTTTTTTTTTAAGGTCAAACGTTGTTTCACTTATATATGTTGAGTGCAATTTACTTATTGTTTGGAGCTTTTCTCTTTAACTTCCCAAATTTTGTGCAGTATTTTGTCAGCACATCCCATGTGTCACTGTAAACGCAAAGTGTGAAAAAAACGATGACTGTGATGCTCCTTGCAAACTGGCATTGGGTGGAAACTTCAGTC